>PVIW01001333.1:0-312109 GCA_004026585.1 Noctilio leporinus | reverse complement strand
TGCAGCCACTGTGGAAAACAGTATGGGGTTTCCTTAAAAAACTAAAAATGGAACTGCCTTTTGATCCAGCAATTCCACTACTTGGACTATACCCAAAGAATCCTGAAACACCAGTTCATAAGAACCTATGCACACCTATGTTCATAGCGGCACTATTTACAATAGCCAAGTGCTGGAAACAGCCTAAATGCCCATCAGTGGATGATTGGATCCAAAAACTTTGGTACATTTACACAATGGAATTCTATACAGCAGAAAGAAAGAAGGAACTTGTACCCTTTGCAACAACATGGATGGAACTGGAGAGTATTATCCTTAGTGAAATAAGCCAGTCAGTGAAGGACAAATATCATATGATCTCACCTATTACGGGACAATAATGAGCAAAACTAACAACAAGCAAAACAGAACCAAGTATATGAATACAAGGAATAGGCCTTCAGTGGTCAGGGGGAAAGGGGTTGGGGGGAGGGGGGAGGCAGACGCAAGAAAGGGGAGCAGCTTAGACAAGAACCTAGTATAAAGGAACCATGGACATGGACAACAGGTGGGATTGACTTTGGGGGGAATGGGTGGGTGGGGAGGGGGACAGAGGGGAGCAAAAAGGGGATGGATGTAATACAACAACAATAAAATTAAAAAAAGGGGATGGATGTAAAACAACAATAAAATTAAATTAAAAAAAAATTCCCTCAAAAGAATGATTTCTTCACTTTGTAAATGTTCTTGTATAATATTTATGTAAGGAATGATTTTTTCTTCACTTAGTAAAATCTTTTAAAATAAAAATGATTAAAATTATTTTATTGTAAAAGTTCTTTTTAAAATACTTTATTGTTATTACAGTAGTCCCAGTTTTCCCACTTTTGCTCCCATAAAAGTCTTAAACATACACACAAAAAAGAAAGAATTGTATACTGAACCCCTGTTATTTATCACTCATATTCAACTGTTATGAATAAAATTTTAACTTTGGAAATGTTGACTACTTTCTTTGTTATTTTCCCTGTAATCTTTTGCAAATCATTGTATTAATTTGCAGTTTTTATTTTATGCAGATGATGTGATGCCATCCACTTACTGTGAAATTGACTTAGATAAAGAAAAGAGAGATGCATTTGTATATGCTATCAAAAATCACTACTGGTACCAGATGTACATAGATGACTTACCAATATGGGGTAAGTAATGTATGTTGTATTTCAAGTTTGGAACTATTTGCATAATAAACAAGATTTATGTAATGACTTTGTTAAGGTGATTTTACACTGAATCAGTAAATGTATTTTCATTACTTTTCATAGAATGATTTTAATACCAATTTTATGGTTCCCTGTTACTTGAAGGGTTTTTGACATTGCCAGGCCTTACATGAAACTCCCTCAAAATACAGCTTTTATGTAGTACAAGTTTTCATATTTAAGGGATTAAAAGGTGTATTGAATAATCTGAAACACTCCCCTCCCCGCGTTTTTCTCATATCTTATTTTCACTTGTATTATCAAATTGTAATCAAAGGAACTGAGTAGGACTTTGAAGTTTTATTTTGGTTTTCTCACACTGTGTGACTTCTAGGTATGGTAGGTTCCTGAATGACTTGTTTTGCTAGTTTCTATGTTATTTTACAAAACTCTACAAGTATATATTTAAAATGTTTTTTAATTTTTAGCTTTTTAGTTTTTTATGTTTGTTTGTTTATCTCTTTTAATGGAGAAGAGATATCCCATAGTTAATACAGCCTTATGCATAATCCAAACATTGTGTTAGACATAAGTTATTTAATGTGCAAAGCATAGCCAGCTATCGTACCCAGCATGTTTGATAACATCTTTCTTTTAGTGGCTTTTCTATTAGCCCTTTTTGGGGGCAGAATGGAGGTTGGACGCCTGTTCTTGTGTAAAATTAGTATTCTGATTCTTCGAATTGTTAGCAGACTACTATGTTCATAAGCAGCAAACTGAAAGACTAAGCGTATAAGATCAGAATTTAGTGTGGTACTAAATTGAAATGTATAAGAAAGTTAATCTCAAAATATAATTGTATGCATCATTGTTACTGTGTTGCATGTTAGTTAGGTATAAATAGTAAGGATTTCATATACAGGACTACAATTAGTATTACCTTAACAGACATTTCTGTTATCAGCCCCGAGGGTTGCAGGAAGATGTGCTGAACATGCTGGCCATTTCCGAGCCTGTAGTTCAGGAGAACCCATTAGTCTGGGTTTCTGGTTTTTGGGGGATTTTGTCATTGTTGTTTTGATGAGAGCCCCTCTGGTGTTTTCAGTTGCTTTTTGGGCTTTTCTTGTCTGGGACCTTAGGTTTCTTTCAATCACTTCTATGGGCCTCCTTATAATATGGCAACTGTGCTTTCTTGTCTTAAATCTGGGATTACACAGTCTGCCATGCTCAGGGGAGAATTCTTTGCCCTAGAATGTCTGAGCCATAGGAATTCTTGTCAGAAAAAAATTCATTTGTTTTTTCTTTTGGGGGGGATAAAGATTTGAGTGTCTTTTACTTTATTTTTTTTAAATGATTTTCTTTTTTATTTTCAGAGAGAGGGGAAGGGAGGGAGAAAGAAATGGAGAGAAACATCAACATGTGATCTGTTGCCTCTTGCACGTCCCCATCTGGGGACCTAGCTCGCAACCCAGGCATGTGCCCAAAGCAGGAATTGAACTGGTGACCCTTTGGTTTTCAAGCTGGCACTCAATTTACTGAGCCATACCAGCCAGGCTTACTTTCTGTTTTTATTTATTTTTTAAAGTGTGCTTTTAAAATTAAAAAAAAAATTAATTGATTTGAGAGAGAGAATCATTAATTTGTTGTTTCATTTATTAATACTTTCATTGGTTGCTTCTTGTATGTGCCTTGGCTGGGAATTGAACTTGCAACCTTGTAATACAGGATGATGCTCTGACCAACCTAGCTACCTGGCCAGGGCTTGAGAGGCCCTTTGAGAATAGCTTCTTAGTTGGTGTAAATGTCTTTCTACCCCCAGAATTTTCAGAGTGGGTAGGTTAATAAACCTTGATAAGATTGATTATTAGAAGGATTTCATTATCTCTTTATAACCCCAGACAAAACAAAACTATATTCTTTGAGTTTGTACCAATTGGAGAGAACAAATTGATAAGAAATAATTTTTTTCCTGTAATACTTTAATAAAATGCATTGATCATAGAAGTAAGGCCTTAGGGATTAACTTTTATTAGATCATAAGGCTTTTGGGAAGTCTACCAGCTTGGGTAGGAAGCATTGAATAAATAGTTACAGTGTATGAGCACTAGAGATAGATCCTCAGCTACCACTTATGCCCTTACACTGTTTGGGTCTTTCCCTTCCAACATCCCAAGTCATGATCAAAATGATTAAGCTGTTGCCTCATTACCACTTATCTTCAACACTTTTTTTCACTTTTTTATTGAAGTGTAATAGACTTACAATATTAACATTTATTCCAGGTGTACAATATAGTGATTTTATATTTTATACATTATGTAGTGTTCACCATGATAAATATAGTACCTCTGTTACCATGCAGTTATAACAGTATTTTTGACTTTATCTCTGTGCTGCTTGTTTCTTTCCCATGACTTACTATTTTATAACTGTAAGCTTGTACCCCTTAATTTCCTTCCCCTCTTTGCCCATATTCCTACCCCCTGCCCCTCTGTCAATTACCAGTTTGTTTTGTGTATCTATGAGTATGTTTCTGTTTTTGTTCATTTGCCTTGTTTTTTTTAGATTCTACATATGTAAAAACCTTTTCCTGTCTGACTTACTTCACTTACCATGATACTCTCCAGGTCCATTTGTATTGTTGCAAATGGCAAGATTTCATTCTTTTATATGCTGAGTAATACTCCATTGTATATATGTACCACATGTTCTTTATCCATTTATCCATCAGTGGACACTTAGGATGTTTCCACATCTTGGCTATTGTAAATAGTGCTGCAATGAACATAGGGGTGCATATCTTTGAATTAGTGTTTTTGTTTGTTTGTTTGTTTTCTTTAAATAAATACCAGAAGTGAAATTGCTGGGTGTTGTGTCTAATTTTTTGAGGAACCTTCATGCAGGTTTTTATAGAGGCTGCCACCAGTTTGTGTTCTCTCCAACGGTATACGAGGGTTCCTTTTTGTCTACGTCCTCACCAACACTTACTCACTTTTATCTTAGTAGTCATTCTGTCAGGTGTCAAGTGGTATCTTATAGTTTTGATTTGCATTTCTCTGATGCTTAGTGACATTGAGCATCTTTTCATGTGCCTGTTGATTACCTATATGTCTTCGGAAAAATGTGCAGGTCTTCTGCCCCTATTTTAACTGGATTATATGTTTTTTGAAATCTGGTTGTATGAGTTCTTTATATACTTTGAATATTAAACCCTTATTGGATAAATCTTTTGCACATACCTTCTCCAGGTCAGTAGGTTGCTTTTTTGTTTTGTTGCTCTTTGAAAGCTTTTTAATTTTGTATATTTCCATTTGTTTTTGGTTTTGTTGCCCTTGTCTGAGGAGACATAGCCAAAAACATATTGCTCAAGTGATGTCAAAAAAACTTATTGTCTATGTTCTTCTGGGATTTTTATGATTTTCAGGTCTCCTTTCATTTTATGACTTCCCAGGGATAGGTAGGTCCAGAACTTGAGGTATAAAGGAGGAGGCATTTTAAATTTTAGTGCTCATACACCCATATGTACAGCTCATTAGGAATGGGTCTATTGTAGGTTATTAGAGAAAGTACTAGACTGGGCCTCTAGAGACCTTAGTTTTAATTTAGTTTGATCACTGTTAAATGGAGATGTAACCTTGCCAGATGGTGATGCAGCACTTCCCAGAAATTCTGAATTATTAGGGAGTATACACAGTGAAGGTGATAAATATTACAGTGAAGGTGATACTAAAGATAAAGTATGAATCCAAGGACCAAATTAATGATAGGCTCTGCTGAACTGTTCATCACTTTTTTTTTTTTTAACCATGATGTGACCATGGTTTGTGTTTGCCAAGTAGTCAGTATAAAGTAGAAGTCCAGCCTGCACCTTGGCCTTATTCTAACCATGCAGATAATGGTAATACTACTTTTTTCTTAAATAAAAATATTTCATGATATTTTGGTTCTAATGTATTTTAAATAGTAAGTGAAATTACCTTGTATAAAGTGTTATTTCTTTTGTAGGTATTGTCGGTGAAGCAGATGAAAATGGAGAAGATTACTATCTTTGGACCTACAAAAAACTTGAAATAGGGTTTAATGGGAATCGAATTGTTGATGTTAATCTGACAAGTGAAGGAAAGGTGAAATTGGTTCCTAATACTAAAATCCAGATGTCATATTCAGTAAGTATTAAAATAATTGTATACAGGGAGAAGTGTTTGTAGCCTAATATAAAAAATTAATTGTTTTACAACTTCAGTAAATGGAAATATAATTTGAAATGGGATGACAAATAATATTAAGACTACTTCCTCAGTGTATGTAAGTAATAGGTAAGCCTCTTAAAAGCAGGGAGAAGATGTACTTCAGGTCTGTAGAATTTGATCCTGGTACCGGGAATGAGTCAATTGCTAGTAGACAATTTTGAAAGTTTTTCAAGCTTTGTGCATATATACCCAATGCAAATAATATTTGCACAACTGAACTAATCAAGAAACTTGATAATTGTAATAAAACTATCGCAATCTAAAGATAAAGGCATACAGATTCTTGTTTTAATTGGTCTAATTGAGTTCTTATCACATTTATTGAGTATTCAGCAGTAGTTAATAATTCTTGAAAACTGAAACGATCCCTTTAAGTAAAGTTGTTAAGTTTTGTTATTATACAGAGAGGAAAGTCAGTTAGTTAATCATGCATGTTTCAGCTTCTGAAATTGGTAGTAATTTTCTACCATTTGTCTAGTTTCTATTCTAAGTATGTAAATCTGCAGGTTTTGCTCGGAGTTTTGTTATAAGGGTATTAACAAATAATGGCCTTGATTTTGAAGTGAAAAATTTTTTTCAGGTAAAATGGAAAAAGTCAGATGTAAAATTTGAAGATCGATTTGACAAATATCTTGATCCATCCTTTTTTCAACACAGGGTAAGTAAATTATATATTTTTTAGTTATTCAATATATGCTCTAATCAGTTTAACAAGCATTAATGCACATCTGCCATATGTAGGGTGCTGTGTTGGGGCTGTGGATTTCAGAGATTCAACTAATGACTTCATTATCATAAAGGTGATAGAAGGAGGTATGAAGGGGAAGATCAGTTTAGGACATGGTTGTTTTGCAGTGTCTGTAAGACATCCAAATAGTATTACTGGCTAGCTAGTGGGATATATCAATCTGGAGTTCATGAGAGAGATCTGGGCTAGAGATATGAATTTTGTAGCCATTGGCATGCAGAGTATTTAAAGCTATGAGACTGGATGCAGTTTCCAGGGAAGAGAATGTGGAAATAGAAGGAAGAGGACCAGGGACTAAGGGGCCCTGGGGGCAGTAATAATGAAAGTTTGGGGAAAATAGGAAAGAGATACCAGCTAAGGGCTCTGAGGATACTAGTAAAGTAAGGGGAAAAGACTATATGGTATTCTGGAAGTTGAGAAGAAAATATATAATGAAGGATAGAGATACTAGTTCTGAATTGTTGCTGGTGGGTCAAGTAAGATGAGTTTTGAGTCATCTAGAGTCATCTAGAGTCATTGGTAAACTTGACAAAGAGCTTTTGATGTGGTGGTGGGGTAAACTCCTAGCTGGTATAGGAGAGAATAGCAAGTCTGGCTGCTAAAGTGAGCAAAGAAATGATGCAATAGCTAGTGGAAAAGATGGAGGCAGAAGTAGTACAGATTTTCCTTAAGTAGGCAGGAGGGGATGGGATTTATAGCACAAGTGCAGGGATTATTTCTAATACAGTGACTACAAGTACAGGTTTAGGAGCTCTAGCTGAATACAGTGTGTCTCTGACATTTACTATAACCTTGGTCAAATCACTCAGTTCTTTAGCTTCTGCCTCCATAGTAGTGAATCAAGGATTATAATACTTTGTAGAGTTGCTATGAAATTCTATTTGGTAGTGTATGTAAAGCACCCAGGTCATTTGAAAAATGTTGGCATTGAACGAAGGCGGGTAAGAAGAAGATCGAAAGAGTGAGTGGATGCAAGATCAAGTGAACACTTTAAAAAATAATAACTTAAAAATTTTTTAGCCTTCTATTATGGTCAGGCACTATGCTATGTTCTTTATATTAATTATCTTAAACCATATAACAGACTCAAAGAGAAAATACTATTTAGGTAGGGACCTTTGGAGGTTGCTGGTGCTGGAGAACGGTATAAGATTAGGGGTATAAAATGAGGGGGAAGACACCTCAAGAAGTGAAAGACAAGTAGAGGCCAGTAGGAGAATTGATTTAAGAGGAAAAACAACTTCTAGGAGATGGACAGGAGGAATAAAAGGCTAGGAGGGTAAATATTGAAAAATAAGTGAACTTGGGGCCTTGAAGAGAAGAGAAAATTTGGATCTATTCTTAAGTCACTTTTGAGAATTAAAATATAAAGGGCCCTGGCTGGTCGCACAGTGGTTACGGTGGCAGCCTGCGAACCCAAAGTTCGCTGGTTTGATTCCCAGCCAGGGCACGTAATCAGGTTGCAAGCCAGGTCTCCAGTCATGTGCTTGGCTGGAGGCAGGTGAAAGGCAACCATACATTGATGTCTAGAATTCTCCCTCTCTGTCTCTCTCTTCCTCCCTCTCTAAAAATAATAAATACAATATTTAAAAATAAATAAAGTAAAATGAAAAGGAATTACAGGACAGTGCTACAGACTTAGCCAGGTGCACTTGGTCCTGAGATGCATCAAACATGCAGTAGGACCTTGTGATTATATAAACCAGAATCGACCTAATTTTGTGACATATGTGTGGGTAAAATCAGAGTCAAGAGCTTTGGGTACATTATGAAACTATGGCGTACCTCAGTGGTCTCTGCACCCTGGATAGCTAGTTTGGTAAGGAGTGAATAATGATGGCAGTGGTGGAGAGAACGAACTGGAGGTGAAGCAGCTAGTTCAGGAACGTGGCCTACATCCATGGCAGCCGTCTGATGATTTAGTCCAAGGAGATTTTCTGGTTGTTGCTCATTTAGAGGGAAGGGAATTAATACTTTATTATTTACTGCTCTGTGCCAGGAAGGGTGCTGTACTTTCTATGTATGTTACTAAACCATACAGATAACACAGTAGTATTATTTCCTTTATTTTTGATGTAGGAAAATTGGGGTCACATAGCTAGAAATTGGCAGAGCGTGGGCTACCCAGGCCTGTTTGACTTTCAAGCACCATGTTCTTTCTATGTTTGTCTATAAACAAAATGATTTTTAGTGCACCTGAAGCTTACTGAAAAGAAAGCCAGTCCTTTTGTATAGTGAATACTCATCCCTAATGTGTCTAAAGTTTGGATTTTTATGTAAAAGTTTCAAAAGGTTTTTTGCATTAACATTCTATGTTTATCATAGAACCTGTACATTTTATGACTGATACTTTATGTAGGTGATATTTTATTTTCTGTTTTTTTAGATTCATTGGTTTTCAATTTTCAACTCCTTCATGATGGTTATCTTTTTGGTGGGCTTAGTTTCAATGATTTTAATGAGAACTTTAAGAAAAGATTATGCCCGGTATAGTAAAGAAGAAGAAATGGATGACATGGTGAGCAGACATTTTATATTGTACTTGTAAAAACAATTTAAGTCAGTGTTATTTTGAATGTTGTAATACAGGTCCACAATCTTGAGGTCAGATGAGTTCCTGAATTCCGAATTTTCAGGTTTTAAAAGGTGTAAAACTCTTGGAGGGGTCTCTAATCAGATCTTAATGATTTTTTCAAGGAAACATATGAATATTCACCCCAAGGGGGATTAACAGTATAAATAACCTGTTAGTTCAGTCCCAAGTTTTGCCACAAAATAAGGATATGTCAGACTTATAAAACTTTCAGTTTTCAGAGCTTTTGATTTCAAAATTTCATCTGGGTGGTTATGGACCTGTGTTGGCATCTTTTTAAGATTGTTAAATATTGCATAAAATTCAGGGAATGGGATGGATTAATTTATGTTTAGTTTAATAGGTTAGGGGGAGAACTTGTTTTTTAAATTATTTTTTAAAATTATAGAACAATGTTGTAAGTGAGGGAGAGTACTCTATAGAATGTTAATGGCTATTCCATGTAGATACAAAAGTCTGTCCCAAAAGGATGGAGCCAATGTCAATATAATTAAATGAGTTTGTGTGGCCAGTACCTTCAAGACAAACCTCGTACGCTGTGTCATTAAATATGTTGGGAAACAATTAAACCGATTTAAATTTTAATATGCTAATATGAATTGTGAAGTATCAGAGGGTAGATAAAATACCTGGTTATTCTAAAACATATCTGACCAGGGTCTCAGTCTTTAAAAACATTGTTTTAGGTACTTGCTTACTCAGGTTGAAAAGGAAAAACTGAATCCTTTAAAAAAAAATCCTTAAAAAAAAAAACCATTTGTTTAAAAATACTAGTATTTAACTGATATTTTTTCCATGTTTTCTTAGGTTCCAGGCTCTAAAAAACATTTCTGTATTGCCGGGGCATCTAGTACTGGTTTTGATAACTCTTTCTTCTCTACTTGGCCCTGGCTCATATATGATCCACAGTTATGATGTTTTTAAATGGCAACAATAGTGTCTGAAAGTAACATTAAGGGTGTCAGTATGGTATTCTTCCAAGTTGACCTTTGTTTTGTTTGTAGACCATTTTCTTTTTTCATTCCTTGAGATTTTCTGAGCACAACTGGGAACCACCTTCCTGGGCCTCAGTGAAAGTCATTTGACTTTTCTTCTCTTAACATTTTGAATCCCTTTAAAAAGCCATAAATTTGGAGAGAGGAAACTTAAAGTTGTAATTATAATTTTTCACCTGTTTTCTGTACTTCAGTTTTATTCTGAATGCTTTTTTCTTCTTACCACATATTTATATATATAGGATAGAGACCTAGGAGATGAGTATGGATGGAAGCAGGTGCATGGAGATGTCTTTAGACCATCAAGTCACCCACTGATATTTTCCTCTCTCATTGGTTCTGGATGTCAGATATTTGCTGTCTCTCTCATTGTTATTATTGTTGCAATGATAGAAGACTTATATACAGAGTAAGTGCTTGTACTTTATTATGTTTTTGTTGTTTTTTAATAGTTTAAATCATTTGAACCTTTTAAGTCATCATAATTAAATGTTTGCTTCTTTTAATTCTTAGAACTTAAATAGCATAAATGTCATTATGGCAGATAAATAATGAACAATAATATTCAGGTATAACTATATTTTTCTGTTACATGCTAAAACGTACTAGCCTTCCTGAACATTTTGGTTGGTTATAAAAAGGTTACGTCTCATTAGAAGTATAAGCAGAGTTACTTATAGCCCAGAACTGTCTGACAAAGTGAATAGGCATTTTTTTTGAAAGCTGAAGATTTAATTAGAACTTAATAAGAAGCACAAGGCTTTCACAGTTGCTGAATTAGTTCTTCAATTTTACCTTCAAAACTGGGAGACTAGAGAACAGAAGAAAGCATCCTAAATACTAAAAGGAGTGTTAGAGAAGCCACATGAGGTTAGAAAAATAATTGGGTAATTTCTTATCCTACCTTTACACGGTTTCTGGTACATTTTTCCCTTTTGAACAAAACCAGTTGCCAGAAATTATTGGTTTGAGGTTTTTGGGTTGTAAGAAAAAGCACATTTACAAAGATCCCAAGTCTCTATTGGGTGGTCTTGTATCATCATGCACAGAGTGCCACAGCCTCAATGAAGCAGATGTACCCTGTGCCAGGGTGACAGAAGTTATAGTTCAGGCACTTAGGATGCTGCCCCATGAAGCCCTCAATCAGAATGACACTCGCCTCTGGTAGTATTTCATACTTCTATTCCAGTTCATAATGTATTCTTTGTATATATGCTTAGCTTTTAGTGGACAAATAATAAGTTGTTGTCCAAAGAATGGCTTTTTGGTCGTATATTAATCATTCAACTAAATTGCCAATTTTTTCCCACTAGAGAGTAAGCTCTTTGAGAGCAATGGCTGGGTTTTGATTTATCTTTGAATTTTGAGAGTACCTACTTATAGAACTTCGTATGTGGAAAGTACTCAAACAATGCTTGTTGGACTAAAGTGAATGCGTTTTAATCAGCAAAGCTATTTCTCTAGTAGTTGTTGCTCTTGTATTTCTTTAATGTTAGCTTTGTAGTTTATTTATCATATAAGCTTTAAAATAATTGGCCAAAACCTAAACTTAAGTGTTTTTGTTAGTTCATATTTTAGAATATAATATATTTCAGACTAACAAATCCCAAATATAAGAAAAACATTTCAAATTAACCAAGAAGACAAGCTTTACATTAAATACTGGATTAAATTCATCACTATCAAGTTGACACTGACTGTACAGTCACAGTCTTACAACCTATTAGTAGGTAACCTCTTGTAGAAACCAAGTTTTTGCATTGTTTCTTCTCAAATGTTAGTGTTACAGTTTTGGCAATTCATTTTTTAATATAACAGCTCTTCTGCTTATGGAGAAATAAGAAACTATTTCTAATAGTAGATGGTATTAGCAGAAAAGACATGCATCATTATTTTAGTCTGTTAATACTGTCGATGGTTGTTTTCTGTTGTGCCTATTTGCTGTGAACATATTCAGTTACTTACATGATAAGTACTAAAGATGAGTATTATGCTGTCAGAGTAACATTATTGAGGCTCCATGTTTGGTGCTTTCTGCATATAAGCTTCTTTAATCTTCACGTCAGCCCTGTAAAGAGAGTATTATTTTTCTTCTGCAGATGGGAAAAGTAAATAGCATAAAGGTTAAATAACTTGCAGTTATACAGCTATTTATTTATTTAAATCTTTAATTTTATTCATTGATTTAATCTTTTATTATTTTTTTCCATTACCATTTAGTTCTTTAGACCCCTCTCCTCCCTACACAGCTATTTAAAATGCTGGGATTGACTAGGTATTCTTACTCCAGAATTTATCTCTTAATTTACCATGCCATGGAAATGAAAATAGAGATACAGTAATAAGAATACAAAGTGGTGAGAACGTGAAAAACCTTGCACAAAAAATTTGTAAGAATTAATCCAGAGTAGGATTGATTCTAAAGGATTAAAAGCAGATTATGTAACGTAAAAATTAATTTGCCTTAGTGATGACCATAGCAATCAGAGAAGAAAAAATATTTAGGTAGAGGATCAATCAGCATCAGAGTGAGACTGGTTTGTGTGATAGTAACTCTTGAGAAGGCATAGCATTTGAGAATGTGAGGGTAGGGCTGGTAAAATCCCACCGCTGCCACTGTTCTGAAAGTCTGTGGAGTGGTGAGGAGGCAGGGGAGGTAAAGCACCTCCTAAGACGTTCCTCCTTTTAGTCTTGGAGAGATGAACAAGGTGGGCAGTGTCCTTCCTCAGCAGATTTTCAGTGTAGATGAAAATGGTCTGTTTTGGATAAGAAATGCCCATAGAATGTTTATGATTTTAGAGGCTGAGGGTCTGTCAGAGTTTTTAAAACTGACTGATTGTGACTGATACACATCCTTTTAGTGGAAATGTCTCTGGAGACTGCAAACTTAAATTCCTGGTGGTCAGTGTGTACTCTCAGTCACATGAGCAGCTTTTCTGAACTCTGCCAACATGAAGACTTCTGGCCAGTATTAGACTGGTCTTAGACTAAAGCAGCCTTTCAGATTCCAGCATTGTTAGGCCTATGTCAGCCTCACGTGCCCAGTTATAAATAGAAAATGGGTTGGAATTGTGAATGATAGTCTAGAAGGAATAAGTGAATACTTGCGTTATTTAACTGGGTTCTTGAAAAAGCTAATTAGGTTTGTAAACTGACTCTGAAACCAATGATCTTTAAAATATGGGAATGACACATGCTTATTTACTACCACATTTATATTTAGCTATATATTGATGGAAATGAAATACTGCAGTGCTTTATTACACACCCACTTTTAAGAAATTGAGTATAGGTGTTTGGGCAGAGGAATGTTACATATTTCAAGTCTATATCATGTCTTTGTATTCACCATAGGTGGACAGTAGAATATAATAATAATTATTTCCCAGAAGGTGGTTAATTGATGAAATTGTGTATCATCTCACTACACACATTAGGGTGATGTTCTTGTAAAGTCTCTCTAAAAACAGTATATTTTTTGTTCTTGTTAAATTTATCTTTAAACTAATGTTAATGTGGTATGCTATATGATGTATTCTTTAAATTGTTGGTTTCAATTTACCTTACACATCTTTCTGCCTTTTATAGGAGGGGATCTATGCTCAGTACAGCCATATTTGTCTATGCTGCCACGTCTCCAGTGAATGGTTACTTTGGGGGAAGTCTGTATGCTAGACAAGGAGGTAACTTATGAGTTATCACTTTTTGTTGTTGTTGATGTATGGTTGTCTCTCTCCTCCAGCTGCAAACCTGGCAGGAGACCTGGCTTGCAACCTGGTTACATATTCTGTCTGGGAATCGAACCAGCAACCTTTGGGTTCGCAGGCTGGCACCAGTCCACAGAGCTACCAGCTAGGGCTCACTTTGTATTTTTAATTATAGATTACTTTGTATTTAAATTTCAAATACTTTGCAGGGAGATACTTGGAATATAAAATGGGTGGTACAGGCATTGTAAAATCCTTTGTCAGCTCATTTCACATAATCCCCACCAAACCTGTTATGTGTTCTATCTTGCTTAATGGAACCCTTGCATTTTATTTACTAAAACTGTGACCAATTAATAGATTATCTTCATTGTCCGCTACAGCTAGGCCTGAGGAACATGTAGGAGAGAGTCTATTTAATACTGATTAAATAGATTAAATACTGATACTATTTTGCTTAGAGGTACTTAACTCTTTACATGTGTTCCATAGGAAACCGCCTCATGCATTGTATAGCTTTATAGTTGAATATAAAGGCATGTTTATGGTTTATGGATAAAGTGTCCAAACAGTGGAAGAAGAATAGGAAGGAGAGCTCTTTATTTCTGTTGACTCAAATATTTACCGAAGGACCCAGCAGAAAGATTTCAGTTGTTCTGTGTCACAATCTTTTTTGCTTCATCTTAAATACTCCCTGTTGGAAATTGGAATGATGGGGGGTACTTGGATGATACCGGGGCACTTGTTTCTTGCTGTTTCTTTCTGTAGTGGCATTGAAGGGGTCTTTTTAAAGATTTTATTTATGTATTAATTAATTTACTGAGAGAGGAAGGGAGGGAAAAAGAGAGGGAGAGAAAAATCAATGTGTGGTTGCTTCTCTTATATCCCCAGCTGGGGACCTGGCCCACATCCTAGGCATGTGCCCTGACTGGGAATTGAACTGGTGACCCTTTGGTTTGCAGGCAGGTGCTCAATCCACTGATTCATATCAGCCAGGGCACATGGAAGGGTTCTTAAATTCTGTTTTCCCTGTAATTATCTGGAATCAGAAAAGTGCTGAAAATAGTAGATTTGCATATCTTAGGTTATGAATGAAGGGTTGTTGTAAGACCTTAAAATTATATCCTGAAGGATAAGACTTCCTAATATGATTTTCTCAGCCCCATCCTAAGCAATGTTAGCTAGGGGATCCTGTTTTCTTTTAGTAGAACAGGCTTATCAGAGCTGAGAGCATAAGATCATTTAAAATTCCTATAGGATATCCTTGTTTACCATTTCTTTTTACTGCTCCTGCTAGACTTAATGTGGTCTGTGCCTTCAGAATAGGTAATTGTTTGGCTTGCCTGAAGCAATATCATTATGAACTCCTGAGTGTTTTTGTGAAGCCGTCCTCTCTGCGCTCAGATAACAGGACTACCCTCCTAAGGAAATAAGGGTGCCTAAGGCAACTTCTACTTTGAATTTGATGTGGAAACTAGTTAGGCTAAGAATTTTACAGTTTTTGAGCCCCAGAAAAGTCTTCACAGCAGAGACAGGTTTATTTAAAATAGGAAATTAATTCCTACTTGGACATAAATTTTCTTTTAGTTTGATGCAAATTAGGAACACCCAGCCAAACTTGACTGTACTTAATGCTTGAAAGCTAATGGAGTTCATACTAAAGCCCCTAGAGAATCTAATCTTACCATGAATAATCTAAAAGTTATATCTGATTGACAGTGCCCTGAGGAGGTCTGATCTTGTCCAGCTATTTGATCTGCAGTAGTTCTACAAACCAGGTTAATGTAGCAGTCAGCCCAGAGAAGCAAGAATTTTCAAAATTATCTCAGGATTTGAACAACAGTGAGGCCCAGGGTTTTTACTCTGCCCTCAGTCACCAGCTAATCCAGTTGGAAGCCTGCGGAGCCTGGAACCTGAGCCTTGCGTGTGCAGGAGAGTGGGCAGTAGCAGGGAGCACTGCAGTGCTGCCTCTTGGGCTGCTGATTGTAGCCAGTGCCGTGTCGGTGGGATTCTTTCTGACTGGTGGTGGGAGAGAGAAACAGAGTTGAATATGAAATTATTAATACTTGCTTGAATCTGAGAAAATAATGGAAAATGCAGGAAAAGAGAATGCTAGGAAAGACTTGGAAATAAATAGGAGAAATGATACATAACATTAATAAGTTGCTGCCCTTTTTGCCTTGTTCAAATGCTGAGTATTAGTTTGGAAAGGAGAGGTTCTTGAAATTTACCTGAGGAAGAAATTAAATAAAGGAGAAAGTTCAGAATCAAGGAGTTTTTCTAGAGAAATGTAAAGATTTGGGGCAGTAACTCCATGAGACAGATATTTAAAAAGAGCTTTATAGAAAAAAAAGGTTTTTACTTATTTTTCCTGTAGCATTTTCGGTTTGAGTCCCTGTATCATATGGCTATGGGTTGAATTTGGAGAGCAACCCAGTGTTAAATCTTTAGTTTGTTTCTAAGCAATCTGAAGAGGCTTCCACAGCCGTGCCCTTGCTTGGGCGCTCGGCTGTGTTAGAAAGCCAGCCCCATGGTGCTGAGCATGACTTAGCGTTTTGTATGACGTAGTTTAAAAGTGCCCTCCCTTTATTATCTGAATAATGGGTGCTCACCACATACAATTTCGACAATGCAAAGAGGTTTAAAGAAATAATAAAACTCACAAATCTTTTTTTCCTGTATTAACCAAAGTAGCTAATTTTTTAGTTTTAGCTTGGAGGCCATTAATTTGAGAGTAGTCTTTCATTTTAAGAGATTAAGAAAAAACATACTTTCATTTTTAACTCTAAAAAGTCCTAGCTTTTTACATTTCTTCAAATTTGCTTAAAAATTGAACAATTGCTATTTCAGTTTTATTGCTGAGAGAGCTCATGAAACACATATTATCACATTTTCCTCTTAAGACATAGAAATAAATGTAAACGTATTTATAATCATAATTAGAGGGCAAACGGTACCTTTAGGGACCATTTCACCCAATGGTTTTTAACTTTTTTTTTTTTAAGTGGTGAAACCTCTTTCTCAGTGAAGCTTCCATGAAACCCCAATGTGTAAAACTGTTGAAGTGGACTTGTTCTGGTTGAAGCTGGGCTTGGGGTCCTGGCTCTTCCTTCATCAGTGACACCATGGGCACCTCCAAGAAGCTCCAAAACTCCGAGCAGCGTGTAGTTCAGAAAGACTGAGTGCCTTACCAAAGTCCCCAGCAATTCAGTGGCAGAATCAGGACAAACCATTCGAATATTTGGCTACGTAGGGTTCATTGTTCTTTTTCAGTACACCCACTTTCAAACCTTTGTTTCCATTAGACATACTCTACTAGCTGGACTGGACTTGTCAAGCTATCATTTTGAAATAGTTAATAGGATGTCAAATTTCAAGTTTTTTACATTAAAATTTTATTTTTTACTTCATTCTTTTAAATTTATTTATTTATTTATTTTAGAGAGAAGGAAAGGAAGGGAGAGAAATGTTGATGTGCAAGAGAAACAGTTTGGTTGCATTTCACATGCCCCCAACTGGGGACCTGGCCCACAATCTAGCTGGGGCTGGGAATCAAATCGGTGATCCTTTGGTTTGCACGCTGTTGCTCAATCCACTGAGCCACACCAGGCAGGGCTACGTTAAAATTTAAAATAAATAATTTGAAACTAAACAACCAGCCTTTAGACATAATATATGCTTCTCTGTCTATTTCTGATTTTCATAGTTTCTCTTCTTTTCCAGGAAGGAGATGGATAAAGCAGATGTTTATTGGGGCATTTCTTATCCCAGCTATGGTGTGTGGCACTGCCTTCTTCATCAATTTTATAGCCATTTATTACCATGCTTCAAGAGCCATTCCTTTTGGAACAATGGTAAGTTGCTCAAGTCATACTTTCAAACTGAAAAAGGGTAAGAATTCTAATACAAGGTCTGCTGTCTCTCCAGACTACTCCTTGTTGAGTTTTGATAGTTGCAGCCAGTCTTTCCCCATTACTAGAAAGTTAAGTGAAGAAGAAAGATCATGTTAGTCTTCACATCATTCTGATTAAGTTGAAACATACAGTTACCCTTTTTTTTCTTGATTCTGTAAACCAGTAAAGTGAAAAAAGTTTGTCTTTAAGTATGACAGAAGAAAACACTAAAATTTTTTCAAGAGATGAGTGAAGTTGATGAATATATTTTAGAGAAAGAATAATGACACATCAAGAAACATGGATGTTTTAAAGTGATAGGTGAGTGCCATGGTAGGAAGTGAGGTTTCTCCATAACACCTTTTTTTTTCAGGAACCGTATATTATTTTTAGAACCTCATTAAGCATTTATATAGTAATATTGATAATATATGTTGCTATAGATATTAAAATCTTTTCACATATCTTAGCTGTGGTCATAGACTTTAAATTTTTTGAATTATTTAAATGTATTAAAACTAAAATACAGATGTGCTGGTGCTTTAAAGAATTAATCCACAGTTTTCAAATTCTTCCTGTTGTTATCCTTTTACCAGAAACAGAATTTTAGGCCTGAAGTAGACTTTAGCCTTCATGTATATGTGTACATATATGCATATAATGTCCACGCACACATACAGGCTGCTGCATGGTTACTACTTCTCAGACAGGTGGAAGAACTTGGTCAAGGTCATCCAGATAGTTACTGGCAGAACTGCAGCTGGAACCCATATCTCTTTTTTAATTTTAATCTTGTTCTGGGTTTCTTTCTATTATATGGGAGTTACTTAATAGTTTCACAGAAATTCCAGATGATTTTAATTGTTTTATAGTCCAGGGTAGGTTTTTCAGAGACATTTGTTTATACATTTTTACTAAGTCTTTAATAACTTGTTGTAAGGAATGTGTTTGAAAATTACTTCAACATTGAAAAAAAGTTTCTTGCAAGCCAGAGTAAGCAATAAAGGTTAGGAAAGGTTAAAGTAATTAACTATATTCAAAACTGGAAAAGAATTTGCTTCATTAGTAGTTCTTTCTAGGCCATCAGAAAGTACATATAGGGAGTCAGGTTCCTTCTTAAAGATGACCTGCTAAACTATATTCTTAATGCTTTAAAAATTAAAATTCTGATTTAGTTATAATTTTCCTCAAAGTTTTCAAAAAACTTAATAGCTTTATAACTTTATTTTTCAGGGAGCTGTAAATCAGACATAAGCATTTCCTTGAAAAACTTTTAGATGAAGGTGCATGTGTATGTGAACAAATATGCTTTTACAAATTACAAAAAAACTGTATGGAATATTTTGTCACTACTGTAATAGTGAAAGATAAAAGCATCTTTCGTCATGATGTTTTGAACTTGATGTATTGAAAATTATATTTCAAAGTTTCTTTGTTTCACTAAAATTACAAATTTTACCATTTTGTAAATGGGGTTTTACATGTTAATACTCAGTGTAACTCTCCTTTAGGTAATTTAATAATTACTAATTTAACATGTTCTTAATTTGCATTCTAATTTGGAATGAAGGAGTACTGAGCTAACACCATACTTCTCAATCCTGTGTACACATAAGAATCACTTGGGAATTACCTGGCTAGTGGCCTAGTGGATAAGGCGCTGGCCTATGAACCCAAAGGTCGCTGGTTCGATTCCCTAGCCAGGGTACATAACCAGGTTGCAAGCCAGGTCCATAGCTGGAGGCAGGTGAAAGGCAACCATACATTGATCTCTCTCTTTCTCTCTCTCTCTGCTTCTCTCCCTATCCTTCTCTGAAAATAATATATAAAATCTTTTAAAAATCACTTGGGAATTAAAATTTTTCAATGCCCAGAGCTTTATCCCAAGCCAATTGATCTATCCTGCTCTAAACTCAGTGTCTAGTATTTACCTGATGGCAGCTTTGATAGTTCCCAGCATGAACCTGAATCTGTCAGCTAAAAGGCTCTCAAACCATGTGTCCAAGAAGTCAGTTCCTCTATTTAACTGAATGTGAAAATCAGTGCCTTCACATTGTTCCATGTGCTGATCCCTAGGCCTTAGCTCTTTCTGTCCCCCATTCCTTCTATCTCTTGGACATTGAGCCCCTTTTCTGGGTAATCTTGGTTCTAGTTTCCTATTTTTTTATAATTCCTCAATTAAGGGTTTATTCTCACTTTTGTAGAAGTGACTTCAGGCTTATGCCTTGCTTACAGAGGCACCAGAACAGTAGGGATTTTGCCTACTTAAGATCTGGAGTTTTGTCAGAATACTGCTGTTGTTACTAGGAATAAACCAAGATAAGATTGAAAGTGGGTGAAGTTTGTTTTTGGATCCCCAGTTTTTCTGCTTATGTGTACCTAATTACACATGAAAGCCATTATATTCATGTTAAATTAAACGTTGAACAATAGTCAATTTTAGCTGCTTAGTAAGGATAAAAGAAACATGAATGGTGTGTGGTGGTGATAATCTGAGATAGTATCTAGTGTCCCAGGTTCAAGGCATGGTGCCTGCAGTCAAGAGAGTATTACAAAAAGACATAAGAGAACATTTACATGAAATTTTAGGCCAATGACTATCCAAAGATGAACATACCTATGGTTCCTGAAGCTGAAGTGTTCTGGCAGAGGTACTATAGAGAATGGGAGAAAGTGTAATTGAAATCAGGTTGGTTCAGGAAAGGTAAAACATTTTTCTTTTGGGAATTTGTTCAAGAATCATTTAGGTATTGTACCCAGAATTTTTGGTCTCGTGAGAGTTTCTTGGGCATAAAGAAGGGTTTGCTAAGATGTTTTGAAAAAAAGTTTTCCGTATGAAGTCTTTTATGGGCTTAAAATCTTGGATCCTAAATTTAGTGTTATTGTAGGCTTTCAAGGGACAAAGAACCAAGTTGCAGAGTTTTAAAACTCACAGAAACAAGGTAACATAAGAATAAATAATCTTTCTACTCTAAATATCATTTAGTTCAGTGTGCACTGATAGATCCTTGAATTACAATTTTGTCTCTCAGTAGATAGATAGTTGATGGAGAAGTAACAGGAATCGTTGTCATGGGTAAGCTTTGTCATACAAGTTATTGTCATCGTAAGGTCTGTTCTAACTTGGGAGGGGAATCTTGAACACCATCAGAAATATGTCCTTGGTTTTAGGACATCAGATTTCACAAATATTTAAGGAACTGCTCTCCCATGGCCCAGGTTTTGGGATAGAACTGGGAAAATGGCTTGAGAATTGGAGGTCCCCAAAAATGAAATTAGTGATGTGGAATTACCAGAATGAGGAAAAACCAGAGACCAAATTAATGTATAGACATTGTCGTGTGATCTTACCTTAAAGGTGGTAAGAAGAGTATGCTATACTCAAGTGTAAAAAAATAATTAAGATTTATGAAAAGCGTTGGAAAAACTCTATTGCTTAACCTGAACTATTTATTGACAAATGCTAAGGCAAACAAAATGATTTTGAAAAGATATTTTTATAGCAAGGGGAAAGGCTCATTACATCAATGATATAAAAGTAAAATGTTGGGGGGAGGAGGCAGAGGCAAGAAAGGGGAGCAGCTTAAACAAGAACCTAGTATAAAGGAACCATGGACATGACAACAGGTGGGTTTGACTTTGGGGGGAATGGGTGGGTGGGGAGGGGGACAGAGGGGAGCAAAAAGGGGATGGATGTAATACAACAATAAAATTTAAAAAAAAAAGTAAAATGTAAAAGAATGGCTCCATTCTTCTTTTTATTTTTCATCAAATAAAATAACCTTCAAATAAGAAGAGATGAGAGAAAAATAATCCCTGATGAAAGGGAAGTGAGGCCTAAGGTAGGGAAGGGCTGGATTAGTCTTGTACAATTTAGACGAAAGTTTTGTTGCTCATACAAATAATCTTTTAAAAATACTGAGAAGACACATGAAAGGCAACCACACATAGATGTTGCTCTCCCTTTCTGCCTCTCTCCCTTCCCCTCTCTGAAAATAGTGAATAAAGTCTTAAAATAATAATAATAATAAAATACTGAGAGGTTATGCTGGTAAGCACTGTAAGAGAGCAGAAGTGTTAATGAAACTGGATATAGGTAAATTTATTTTTCCTGAAGGAAAGGAAGTAAGTGGATTCTACCTTATAAAATGTGAATTGGATGTTGATGAGGTACAAGATTTTAGAACATGTTACTAAAATGTGCTTTTTTAATTAAAGGAATTAATAAACATCAGGGGCCATTATGTATTTGATTAGGTAAAAGTGGTAGAACAACTTGATTTCCCCTTTTTGGTAGATTTTGGTGGGCTGGAAGGACAAAGGAGTATAGATAATTATATTTTGTTGGACAGTATGGACGTGTAACTAAATAATTACAGAATTAAAATATTGGGATGATGTTACCCATAATATGTCACACACTGTTTTTTAGTAGAATGGGACAGATTCTTGACTATGGCTTATTTAAATAATTGTTAATGACTGAAGGCAAAGTGATCTGATGATTAAGTTGAAAGGACAGGGGACCAGGGAGGAAACTAGCAATATGGAATGATGAAGACAGCATCTAAAAGAATCTTAGCTAACTGAAGTGATTTGTCAGAGCTAACAAGATGAATTATAAGGACAGATACATTTGTACAGCACTTCGTAGTTTACAAAACCCAAAGAACTAGGCAGAGCTAGTGATAAATGCACTATCTCTGTTTTACAGAGCAAAAAACCAGGACTCGGTAGTAATTGACTCAAAAATCACATTCTTTTTGTTGCTGTGATGCTGGTGTTGGTGATGATGAATGTTTTAAATCTTTTTTCTTTCTGTCCTTTGTGCCTAAAGGAATTCTAGCTTTATTCTGAGAGTGGACAGCCTTTGGAAAATGTTTATACTTTTTTTTGTATAAACATTTTTGTTTTGTTTGTATGTATTGAGGTATAATTGACATATGGTAAATTATTTCTAGTATACAATAGGATGAGTTTTGGTACATTTGTATATTTGGGAAACCATCATCACAATAAAAAAGAGATATTTATCAAATCCAGAAGTTTCATTGCAATGAAATCATCCCTTTTTTTCTCCTTTGTCCTTCCATCCCCCATTCTCCGGTAGCCCCCAATCTGCTGTCTACCATTAAAAGTTAGTTTGCATTACCTAGAATTTCATGTAAGTAGAATCACATAGAATGTTCTTTTATGTCTTTTTTTTCACTCAGAAACTTATTTTAAGATTTATTGATGACGTTGCATGCATTAATAAATAGTTTGTTCCTTTGTATTGCTCATTAGTATTCTGTTGTAGGGATGTAACACAGTAATGCACATTGGGTTGTTTCCAGTTTTTGGCTATTACAAACCAACCTGCTCTGAGTATTCAAGTACAGGTCTTTATGTGGACATGTGTTTCTTTTTTTTCTTTTTCCATTTTTTTGGGGAAAATTACTCCACTTTTATAATTTTGTAAAATATATTTTATATTATTTTAATGTTACTCAATTACAGTTGTCCCGATTTTTCCCTACTGCTCTCCTCTGCCCCATCCCTTATCTCCCTGCCTCCCAGCTCCCACAGTCAGTCCTCACCCTCTTGTCCATGCCCATGGGTCTTTTATACTTGTTCCTTGAATAGACTCTTCTCTTTCTTTCCCCCCTTATCCTCCTCCATGCTCCCCTCTGGCTGCTTTCAGTTTATTCCTTATTCCTATGTCTTTGGTTCTATTTTGCTCTTTAATTTGTCTTGTTCTTCAGGCTCCACTTACAGGTGAAATCATGGTTTTTTTGTCTTTTGCCACCTGGCTTATTTCACTTAACATAATACTCTCCATTTCTGTCTATGTTGTTGTGATGGATAGGAGTTCCTTCTTTCTTTCAGCTGCATAATATTTCATTGTGTAAATGTACCACATTTTTTTGATCCACTCGTTTACTGATGGGTACTTAGGCTATTTCCAGCACTTGGCTATTGTAAATATTGCTGCTATGAAAATAGAGGTGCGTAGGCTCTTTTGAATTGGTGCTTCAGGATTCTTAGGGTATAATCCCAGCAGTGGGATCACTGGGTCAAAAGGCAGTTCAATTTTTAGTTTTTTGAGGACATTCCTATTGTTTTCCACAGTGGCTGTACTAGTCTGCATTCCCACCAACAATGCACTGGGGTTCCCTTTTCTCCTCTTCCTTGCCAGCACTTGTTGTTTGTTGATTTGTTAATGATGGCCATTCTGACCAGTGTGAGGTGGTATTTCATTGTGGTTTTAATTTGCATCTCTGATGGCTAGTGATGTTGAGTATCCTTTCATATGTCTATGGGGCCTCTGTATGTCCTCCTTAGAGAATTGACTGTCCAGTCATTTGCCCATTTTTAATTTTTATTTCTGTTTATTTTATTTTTTAAAGATTTTTATTTATTAGTTTTAGAGAGAGGTAAAGGGAGGGAGGCAGAGAGGGAGAGAAACATCAATATATGGTTGCCTTTCACCTGCCTCCAGCTACGGACCTGGCTGGAGACCTGCTTTGCAACCTGGTTATGTGCCCTGGCTGGGAATCGAACCAGTGACCTTTGGGTTCACAGGCCAGCACCTTTCCACTGAGCCACCAGCCAAGGCTTGCCCATTTCGTAATTGGATTGTTTGTCTTTCTGGTGTTGAGTCATGAGTTCTTTATAAATTTTGGAGATCAAACCCTTTTCTGAGGTATTATTGGCAAATATGTTTTCCCATGGAGTTGGTTCCTTTTTCATTTTATTGATGTTTGGACATATGTTTCAGTTCTCTTGGATAAATAACTATAGGGGAATTACTGACTCAAATGATAATTTAACTTTTCAAGAAACTGCCATAGTTTTCTAAAGTGGTTTTGCCATTTTACACTTCCACTAACTCTGTACAAGAGTTCCAGTTGCTCCACATTATTTCTAGCACTTAATATGGTCTGACTTTTTAAATTTAAGTCATGCTGGTGGATATACAGTGGTGTCTTATTGTGGTTTTCATTTGCTTTTCCCTTATGACTGGTCATGTTGAAGATATTTTTGTGTGCTTATTTGCTATCCATATATATTTATTGAGTATTCAAACATTTGCCAGTATTTTAGTAGGTTTTCTTGTTGAGTGATAGGAGTTTTTTATATATTGTAGATGTAAGTCCTTTGTCTTATACATATTTTGCAAGTGTATTTTCCCATTTTGTGGCCTATCTTTTTATCCTCTTGAGTGTCCTTTGAAGAACTAATTAATATTGAGGTCTGATTTATTGGTTCTTTTATAGTTTGTACTTTTCTGTCCTATTTAAGAACTCTTTTGCTTCAACAAAGAACAGTAAGCTCTCCTTGTATGTTTTCTTTTAGAAATTTTACAATTATAGGTCTGTGATCCATTTTTGGTTAATTTTGTGTATAGTGTGAGTTAAGAATCAAGGGTTTTGTTCTGTTTTGTTTATGGCTATTCAGTTGTTCTATCACCATTTGTTAAAAAGATTAGCCTCTACCCCCCTGGCTTATGTGGCTGAGTGGATCAAGTGCTTGCCTGCCAACTGAAAGGTGGTCTGTTTGATTCCCAGTCAGGGCACATGTGCACCAGGTCCTAGGTTGGGGCCTTTCAAGAGGCAACCGATGGATGTCTCTCTCATACATTGCTACTTCTCTCCTCCCTCTTCCTCCCTCCTGTCCCCACTCTCTAAAGGTAAATAAATAAAATCTTTTAAAAAATAAATTTTAAAAAAGATGTTTTTTCCCACTGAATTACCTTAGCACTTTTATTGATCATCAGTTGACCATATGTGTGGCTGTATTTCTGGATTCTATTCTGTTTCATTGATCAGTTTGTTTTGTTGTTATGCTAGTACCACACTGTCCTGATTACTGTAGCTTTACAGTTGTTAATCTTGAACTCAGTTCTTCTTTTTCAGAGCTGTTTTGATTTTGATTTTTTTTTAGGTTCTTTGCATTTCCATATAGAGTTTAGAATCAATTTGTTAATTTCTACAAAATACCTGCTGGAATTTTGTTTGGGATTGTGTTGAATCTATAGATTAATTTGTGAGGAATTAACATCTTAATAATGTTAAAAGTTTTGATTAATGAATAAAACTCTGCAACATTTTTTAATAGGTTTTAGTGTTTAGGTTTTCTATATCTTTTGTTGACTTAAGTATTTCATATTCTGCTTTTTATAAATGGTATTTTTAAATTTCAAATTCTGGTGCTAGCATAGAAAAACAGTTGATTTTTTTTTTATGTTAGCTTTGCATTCTGCAACTTTGCTAAACTAATTTTAATTTTTTGTAGATTCCTAAAGATTTTTTATATAAATTATGTGCCTGTTAATAAAAACTTTTACTCCTCTGCCTTCCCAATCTGTGTATGACTCCTCCTATTTCTTGCTTTATCGCAGTGGCCGCAGCCTCTCTCCATACAGCATTGAATAGAGAACAGTGAGAGCATGCATCCTCGGTGTAGCCCTGATCTTAGGGGGACAGTATTAAGTCTTGTGTTTTCAAGTAGAATGTTGGCTGTAGTTTCGTTTTTTAGATGCCCTTCATGAAAGTTTCCTTCTAATTCTAGTTTGCTGACATTTAAAAAAATTGTGAATGGCCTTTTCCGCATCTTTTGAGATGATCTATGATTTTTTCCTTTCTTTTTTTTTCAGTCTAATAATGTGGCTTGCATTGATTGATTTTTTAATCTTAATCCAATGTTGTATTCCTTTGATAATCCTTAATCTGTTATAAGGATTATATGGAGGTTCCTTAAGAAATTAAAAATAGAACTACCATGTGATCCAGCAATTCCACTTCTGGGTATTTATTTAAAGAAAATGAAAACATAGAATAAGTATTTAACTTCAAATCCAGTGTTTCTTCTGTTGTAGTACTGAAGTAGTCCAAGAAACAGAATGAGACGTATTTATTGGCATGTTGAAAATACCTGATAAAGTAGGCTTCTCACGGTCATTTGTGTTTGAGTTGGTGGTATCATGATTATTATGTACTATTGTCAATTAAAATTGAAGCTAAATCATTTTTATATAGATATAAAGTTACAAAAATGTATGAGCTAGAAAAGGGTAATAAAATTGTCTACTGTGAGCAGGTGTTGAAGAAATGCATAAGCTTAATGGCTAACAAGACTTTGTATTTCCTGAGAATCACCTTACTTAAAAGCAATTACTGTCTATTATCCTAAATAAAATTTATATACTTTAGCATTCTAAAATAGCCTATTTCAGGCTGCTTTCCCCCTTTCCATCCTATTCACACCTACAGATTTTCCAAAAGGCCAGTCTAGAAGCAAAGCTAAAATAAGTAATAGTCACGTTGTTGGCTTGGGACTGAGATCCAGAAGAGCTGACCAGTTGGTACATCTGTGGGGTATTAAGTACCGATAGGCAGTACTTGTTTTGAACTGTTTCTTATTGTATATATGGGAGGTCCTCAATCTGGAGTAAGTCTTTCCTCTTCCCTCCGCCTGTTTTCACTCTCCATTGGACCATGAACAGTTACTAGTAGGCTAGGGAGGGCCCTGTATTGGTGTGAGTTCCAGGGTTTTCACCAGTGAATTATTAGTCTCATGGTTTTTTAACTCTTAGCTGCTAAATTTCATTTAAAAATAAAACCTTAACATGGACCCAAAGTATAGAAAACAGGTAAACGTATGATTCTGTTAATACAGATAAATTTTATAAATTCAGTATTTTAACATTTCAAATTTATGAGAGCAATAAAATTGTGATGAATACAGATCTAACATCAAGGGCTGTGAGTAACAGTTCTGTCCTGTTTTCTTCAGTAACCACTTTGGTTGAATATCAGTATTGAGAAAAATTCTGACTTCACAGATAACTTAGTCCCTGTGACTTTTTAAAAAAATCTCTTTTCTTACAATTTCAGAGTATTCTTTGAGTAAACTCATCTAGAACTTGAGCATAAAGGAGTAGAAAATTGGTTTCACAGTTTAATTACTAACAGTTTCTAACAAACTGCTCACATTTTTTATTTTGTATTTCAAAAGATAAGAAAGGGAAAAATGATAAATAATAATGTCTTGATGAAGCTGTTTATAGGTTCCTTTATTGATTGTTCTTCATTTCTCTTATTTCAGTTTTCATTCAACTTTTTTCTCACTTTTATTTTCTCTTTATTAGAAGCCCAAAATATAATTGAAAGAGATCTGAGAGGTGATTGAGTCCTTCATTTTTCAGAAGTTCAGAGTGAAGTGATCTTAACCAGATGCCAGTTAGAAAAGTTTTTGAGTTTGTGTCCTTGTGTATCCAGATTTATATATTTTTAAAAGCCACAAAAATAAATATTTTTCTAACTTACTGCTTTGGTTCTAAACTCTTGGTATAGCCTTCCCTATAACTTTAGACTTGGAATTACTAATAGTAGAAAAATATTAATATTATTTTAGTAATGATAAATACATAAGAAATAGAGCTGTGCTTCAGTTAAGAACTTAAGGCAGTGAGGAATAGTAATGAGCATGGTCTTTGAGACAGGCAGATCTGAATTGGACTTTCTATCTGGTTACCTGCTAGCTGTGTGATCATGGATGTTACTTAGCTTCTTTGTCTCAGATAGTGAGACCATATATGTAAAGCTCTTTGTGCCTGTTAGGAGCTCAATAAAGTGTAACCAAGTAAGTTGGTTTTATAATGAGGGAAGATAAAGGATACTTTACACGCATGGCAGCTGAAAAGTGAAAGAGGAGAGGAAAGGACTAGCAGAGACAGTGTATG
This sequence comes from Noctilio leporinus, assembly GCA_004026585.1. Classification (NCBI taxonomy): domain Eukaryota; kingdom Metazoa; phylum Chordata; class Mammalia; order Chiroptera; family Noctilionidae; genus Noctilio; species Noctilio leporinus. Next base: position 284,016 of record PVIW01001333.1, on the reverse strand, counting down.
GAAGAATAGGGAAATCAGGGAAGTAATGTAGAAGTCCTTCAACTCGTATTTAATTCAATAATATTTTAAAGCACCTTCTTTCCTTATTTTCATTAGATTATATTTTGCACAATTTTAACCCATATCGAACCAAAACATTTTCTTTTGTGATCAAATTGTGTTTAAATTTTTAAGTATCCTTTTTATTTATTTTTATTAATGTTATCGTTCTGAGTAATCACACACATTTTAATTTAATTTACAGGTGGCCGTTTGTTGCATCTGTTTTTTTGTTATTCTTCCTCTAAATCTTGTTGGTACGATACTCGGCCGCAATCTGTCAGGTCAGCCCAACTTTCCTTGTCGTGTCAATGCTGTGCCTCGTCCCATCCCGGAGAAAAAATGGTAAAGAGAATGCTAATCTTCCGTGACTGTTTCTCGATTTTTTCACAACATAGACTGTCTTAAGGCTGTTATGCATATGTAACTTTTAGAGTGATCATGTATTTATAAGAATGATTGTCTTAAGTGTTAACTTAAGAATTTGTTGTTTTGGTCTTTTTCAACCCGTATTGTTAGGAGTAATAAATTTTATCTTCATTTTCTGAATATTGGTGCCATTTATAGATAAGACAGATGTTTTGAGAAGTACACTTATGTGGAAGTGCGTGAGAACTAAAGCTGCAGCCATTGTAGTAACTGCAGCCTACAGGCCAAATTTGACCTGCTGTTTTTATAAAAAAAGGTTGTGTTGGAACATGCCTGTCTGAGTATTTTCCATGATTGCTCCCACAGTGAAGCAGTTATGTCCGCGAGCATACCACCTGCAAAATTTACTATCTGAACCTTTACAGTGAAAGTTTGCCAATCCCTCATTTATAATTTGGTTTTCCTCTCCAGGTATTTCATTAGCCTAAACAATACTGACACACATTAATAACCATATATATCCTGCTGTTTGTGAGATTAACTAGGGTTGAGATTAATTGTAATTGACCAATTTACCATCTTTATCTTCACTCCCTGGGATAGTATAGAATAAATACATTGTCACATTGTGTATGTGAAATATGTTCTTGAGGACCTTTTATAACTCAAGATTAATCCTGACAAAGGATGACAAGTATTTCTGTTTAACAGATGAAGAGACTCTTACTTTAGTGCAACCATGTAAACATAGTTTACAGTATATTTGATCATTTAGCTTTTAAATTATGATTCTTGGTGGATTTTTAATTTAAGATGACTTGTATTTCTTTCAAATTTTGGATATAAAATGAAATGTCATTAATAGGTTTATATTTCTAGTTCTTGTAATTCAAATTTGAACAGAATGCAAACTCAATTTTGCATCTTAAAAATAGTAAGTTGAACATTATATTTAATAACATTGAATTTAATATTTGTTGATTTATTCTATTCTGCATTGCATTGTTTTCCTAATCCTTACTTGCAGACAAAAATAGAACAATCTTACTGTACATTTCTTACATTCCTTATCTCATAAGAATAGCTGTACAGTAGGTTCTATATATTCATAGTAAGGGATATATATGTTGAAGCCTCTATTCCTAGATATTTTACCATTTTTATCTGAATGTAATGTACGTTCAGATACTTAGCCTTTTGTAGACTTGGAGGTATGTAGACATATATAGAAATTAAGGCTGAATAAAATACCCCCTATATTTTAAAGGAGAGTGATCTGTTCTACTCTTAGAAATTGTCCATATTCTTTTCTTAGATTGGTCTTAGAAAAATTTTCTACCTATCTTTTTCAAATTTGATTGTATGGCCTGTTGATATCCTGACCTTCACCCATTACTGAGGAGTATAAGTTGAAAGGAAAAGCATAGTCAGAAATAACAAAACTTCCCTCTGGGTCACGAGGGCTAGTGAAGGAGAGGAAGGATGCATGCAAACCATGCATCACATCTAGATCTAGGAGGGCTTGTGTGGATCTTCATTTTCTTTATATAGACACATAGGAACTAGAATCTTAATACTAGATTTAGCTTTCATTGTCACGTCAGGCGGATCTTTTTTTTTTTTTTTTAGGCAGATCATTTTTAACCTGTGTAGGTCATGACTTTGTATAAAATGAGCAAAGAAGACTAAAATGAATAAAATGAGCAAAGAAGACTAAAATGGTTTTTAAGTTTTTTTTCCAGCTCTTACAGTTTTTGACTTTTCTATTTTTTAGTTTGTTCATTACAGAGATAGTAGTTAGTTTAATACATTTTATGTGCCAGACACTGTGCTGGGCACTGGGCATACCTAGATAAATAGCTTCTGCCTGCCAGGATTATGATCCAGTGACGTGTGATCTGTATGTAACTAGACAGTTAAAGTGCAATGTGGTAAATGTCATGATGGAATAATGATCAAAGGGTAGTGGCAGAATGGGGGAAGGACCCACTTCCTCCTGGGAGACTTAGAGAAGGCTTTACAAAGAGACACTTGAGCTGGCATTTGCAGAGAAGCATGAGACAAGATAGGGCATTCCAGGTGGATAATTATGTTGCTGTTAGTACCTGTTTGTTGAGTGAATGAATGAGGTATGAAATTTATTTTTTCCATTCTTTGGCTCCATTATAATTCAGAACTCATAATATCTTAACTGTACAATTCATAGCAAAAGGAATTACTGAACCAATGAGAGAGTAAGCAAAGAAAAGGCAAGACCACAGTTTGGGAAATATTCAGATAGGGTCTCAAGCCTTTTATTTTTCTTTCTCTGTAGCTTTCTGTAAGTAAAAGCCTGTGAAGTTCTAGAAACTTGTTGAGAGAGGTAGAAAGGAGCAGATACTAAGAGCCTTTCTTGAGTTCTGTCACCAATGAGAATTTGTGTTCCCCAAATTCTTATCTCAGCCCTTAACGTTGGAAAGAATTTTGACTGTTCTAGTACTGATTTGAAGTCCTACCTCTGTTGTGCCTCCTTGGATTTTAGTTTTTCTTTTACTGATTTGTTTCTTCCTTTACATTATTTTAAGTACCAAGCATCTGAATTCCATGTCAGGATTTGTTTGATACAACATAAACTCCTGCTAGAACTTTACTGTTCATTTTAATATTTTCCAGGTTTATGGAGCCTGCAGTTATTGTTTGCCTGGGAGGAATTTTACCTTTTGGCTCAATCTTCATTGAAATGTAAGGTTTGGCAATTGAGGGATTTAATTGTAATTAGAGAACTTAAGTTAGAGTAAGATGGGAATGCATCTTCAGAGTTGGCCTGCTAATTCCATGGTTTCCAGAAAGGGGTCTGTATGTCTATCTAAAAGTAGTTTTCTGCTCTGTTCTCAAATATTTGGGTGAATTGTGTACATTTTTTGCACTATGTTCTCTCATTTTACAGGGAATCTTAGAAATCAAAGCATACATGTTAGAGAATGCTAGACCGCCATCTGATCACATGAATGATATAAGGAATTACTGTTTTTTATTGTATTTTTAAAATATTTCTGAGGGTCCAGGGAACCAGGTAAACCATTACTTACCAGTTAGACTATCCTGATATCTTTGGATGCATTGTCATTCCTTGTTTCCTTCCATAGAGACCTGCAGCAGTGCTGGGAACTGTGGATGTGTTTGGGGGTGGGAGGTATGCCACCTTATGCCTGATAACCGTGCTTCACAACTGCATCCTCGGTCACCACTGCAAAATGGAAGCCTTTCTTTTCTCAGCCTGGTTCCAGTGTTTCTTGATGGGCATTCTCTGGCACCTTTGGCAAGGCAGTTCTTTGTATGGGACTTTCTCAAGGACTGAGGTCATACATCTCTGGCCCCTGCCCATGAAATGCCAGTCATTGTAACTGCTCAAAATTCCTCTGCACATTTCCTTGCAGGTGCCCCACTGCTGACTCTCTCCTATACAGTGGATGCCTCCTTAGCAGACATGATTGGATCTTATAGTTGGTTAATTGAAAAAATTGGCTTGTATAGGCAATTATTAAAAAAAAAGATACATACGTAGCATTTTATTTTAACTTAAAGGTATATTCTTCACTGATTTAAAGAAAAATTTAAAGCCAGGGTCTTTGATTTATATCTAGTTGGTGTTTGGACATTTTTTCCTTTGGCAGTCATAATACATCTTCTGTGTTTTCTAGTCCTTTAAAAGTGGAACAGGAGCATAAAGATCTGTCTGAAGTACTAGATTTGAACATTTGTCCTTCAGTCTTCTATAGCCAAGTGACCCACACCTAATCTTTTTAGCAGTTCACCTTATTGGAGTTTTCCAAAGCACTCAAAATAATTTTTATAGAGATCACAGATCCTTTTTACTCTGATGTTTCTTAGTATATATGACATTTAAATTGTCTAATTACACTAACAAGTACAACTGACAGAGATTTGGACAAATGGCTGGTGGTGATCTACCAGCTGTGGGTGTTACTGCCTTGGAAAGGGATTGGATTGGAGTGTGTCATTTTAGCTCATGGTTTAATAAAGTCGGTTCAGGAGCTTCTTCTGTCCTTTCAGCCTGATGACTGCTTTGTGTCCTCACCCTGACTTGACCCCCAACTTTTTCCATCCTACTCTCCTCATGTGTTCCTTTTGATTCACATCTCTCTTCCTGCTTCCTCCAGTCCACTGTTCCATTAGATGGCTTTTCTGCTGCATCCTTTTCTTCTATTTTGACCACCTTCACACTAATTTTCCTCTTGGTAGTCAAAGTGATCTTTTTAAGGTATCAGTCTGATCATGTCACTTGTTTGCTAAAAACTTCTCATTTTCATTGTGGTAAGTCCAAACTCTGTACCATGGTCTGTTTGTCACCAGCCTAATCTGACCCCTTCACTTGATGTTCTAGCCTTACTGATCTTTGAGTTTTTCAAAATACAGCGGGTTCCCTTGTTTGTTAGCCTTTGCCATTGCCATTTCTATGCCTGGAATGTTCTTCCGGCTCCCTCTGTCCTTCACATCCTGTTACCCACCTGTCTTACCTGATTCCTCTCACCCTCCCCACCCAGTCAAACCAGCAAGGTGCCTCTCTAGAGGCACCAGTAGAGCACATGTCACAGTGCATCATGTTGCCCCTTTACTGGTGGTCCCCGCTGAACTAGAATCTCTTTGAAGGTAGAGACTGTGTTGCCTTCACAGTTGTATTTTTGCTGCTTCTCTGATAGAGAAGTACCTCTGGTAGGTACTCTATAAGTATCCTGAAAGTATGAATGATGAACCAATCAACTAACAGATATCTAGAGAACAAGGAAAAGAGGCTAGAAGATCCTTTGTAATTGAATGATGATTTGGATAATAGAATTAGAGTGGAGGGACTTTTTCTTAGTGTAAACCTTATTTTAAATTTTTTTCTTGTGTGATTCCTTTAATGTAAATACAAAATGCAGAATTAAACTGTAGTGTCGAGGGTTGTAGGCTTAGGTGGCAAAGTGGGTACTACTCAGGGTAAAGAGGGAGGTCATTGTGGAGGCTGGGGGAGTCTCTGGGCAGTGGCCATGTTCTCACTCTAGACCTTAGTGTCATATCTTCATGCCCTTCCTCCTACTGTCCTCAGAGGATGTCATGAAGCTTCTTTAGCCTTTCTTTTCCCAGCGTTGTCTCTTCTAATTGTATATATATTATTACTGTATCAAACCTAGCTTTTTATTTAATAGGGTATTTTATAAACTACAAAATACATTGCCTGTTTAGTAATGTCTCTAGAAAAAATGAATGAGGGGATTGACTTTATTTTACAAATAGGAATTTTTAGCTATTTTTCTACATTTTACTTCTTTAAGCTTCTAATTTATTCAGTTTTCTTAGACATAAATTGTTCTTGAAAGATTATCCAAGAATATTTTTAGAGCATTTTAGAGTATTTAAAGATGATAAAAAGTAAGGGAAATTGTTGGAAGTTACTTGAAAGAAAATATTGAAATTGAAGTGAGAACTAAGATATGAAACTGAGCTAGAGCAGAGCGAACATCAAAGTAAAGACTAGAAAACTATGTCTTTTTTTTGCATTTCATTTAGGTATTTCATCTTCACATCTTTCTGGGCATATAAGATCTATTATGTCTATGGCTTCATGATGCTGGTGCTGGTCATCCTGTGCATTGTGACTGTCTGTGTGACCATCGTGTGCACATACTTTCTACTAAATGCGGAGGATTATAGGTGGTGAGTACTTCTGGGAACCATAAAGTTTAAAGCAGGTTTCCATTTGAAGTATATCTAGTGAAGTAAAAGATACATAGAAAAATTTTGCTGCTTAAGATAGAATAGGGAATTTTTTCAGTTATAAAAAATGATGAAAAATAGTATCAATTTTTTTGTATTAATGAAGGTCACCATATTAGAAGTATTTTTACAAAGTACTTGATGTGGAAAGAGCTTTATGAGGAAGTGCTGCTCTGTGTTAAACACAAGGAGACAAGTCTGAAAAAGGGATTGGTTATTTAAAGTCACTTATATTAGGGAATAGGACGAAATTTAGAATCTCTTCTTCCAGTTCTTAGACTCTATCCTTGTTCGTACATTTAAACTCAAAGTACATGCATTTGTTTTTAAATAGACAAAACTTTAAAGAATTTTTTTTAAATAAAATTATTTGCTTTTTAAAGTTGTAATTTCAATGCCATTTATTCAAAAGAGCTGTATTTTTCTCCCCAGGCAATGGACAAGTTTTCTCTCTGCTGCATCAACTGCAATCTATGTTTACATGTATTCCTTTTACTACTATTTTTTCAAAACAAAGTAAGTTAACACAATTTTTAATTTTGTATTTAGGAAACTTCACTTGTCATTTAAATACTAGAATTTAAAGCCTTCTGTTGAAAGTAAAAATTGATATACTATATGTACTTATTTTGTTTTATTTCAGGATGTATGGCTTATTTCAGACATCGTTTTACTTTGGATATATGGCGGTATTTAGCACAGCTTTGGGGATAATGTGTGGTAAGTTCTGAAATTCTTGGAATACCATGAGTGTTTCAGAATCAGAAAAATGCAGTAATGTGGAATTAAGAAATTATGTTCTCTTGTTTGATCAGGAATACCAAAGTAAACTCAAGAGTCTGATTGACTTTTTTTTTTTTTTTAATATGTCTACCTTTAGCTGTAGGGTGAGTAATAGAATAAGTCAGATGTGATAATCTTGCTAAAAGGTAGGTCCTGATATGACATTTGTGGACCCGTTTAGGGTCCCACTTTTTTCCTTCAATGAAGAAGAATCTCTTCTGCATATTGGTGGTTGTTAGAGATGGGAGGTGTGGCTGTGGGCAAAATGGGTAAAGGTGGGCAAAATGTATAAACTTGCAGTCACATGATGAATAAGCCCAGGGATGTAATGTACAGCATGGTGATTCTAGTTAACAATACTGTATTGATATTCAAAAGTTGCCAAGAGATTAGATCTTAAAAATTCTCATAAGAAAAACAAATTTGTAACTGTATGGTGATGAATGGGAACTTGAATTATTGTGGCAGCCATTCCACAATATATACATATATCAGATAACTGTTACACACTGAAACTAGTATGTTTTGTATTAGTTAACAAAAAGAATCATTCCACCCTGGCCTGTGTAGCTCAGTTGGACTATTGTCCTAAATCAGAACGTTGGGCGTTCTCTCCTGGGTCAGGACACATATCTAGGTTGCGGGTTCAATCCCCTCCCTATCTGGGTGCATATGGGAGGCTACCAATCAATGTTTCTTTCTTTCTCTCCCTGCTGCTCTCTAAAATCAATAAACTAATTATTACTATTTTTTAATCTGGTCCATTTATATATACCATGTATATGTGTACTTTACAGTCAAGCAGTAAAACTCATTCCATACAAAGGCTATAAGGAAAGACAGTTCTCTGTGTTATAATCACATGTTTTATTTATAGCTGTTGTGATAACATTTTTTTGTGATAATTAGTTAACCAACTTTGGGGAAAGATGATTAGGACCTGAAGGTTAAAACTAAATTTGTGTCAAGTGGTAACACCCTGGTGTCTCTTTATGCAATCAAAAGTTTCCTCTAGTATTATTGGCCATCCTTCCTTCAGAATGTTGCTCATTGAGTACCTCTTCATTTAATCAGAGGTCTTTCTTAAATATCACCACCGTTCAGTGAGGTATAGAATTGTGGAAATAGGCTGAGGGTTACCTTTTTTTTTTTACTTGATATGTGATTTTTGATCTAGAAATGTAATATTTTGACATTTACAAATAAAATGGGATGAATTTAGCTAACATTTTTTAGTGCTTTTCCTGTTGAAATTTCATTCTGCCACCTGAAAATCTTGGCACATTTACATGTAGTTCCCTGTTGTCCTTGTGGCATCTCAGTCTTTATTCTTTTTTTTTTTTTTTTTTTTTTTTTTTTTTTTTTTTTTTTTTTTTTTTTTTTTTTTTTTTTTTTTTTTTTTTTTAAGATTTTAGTTATTATTTTTGAGAGAGAGAGGGAGAGAGAAATCAATGTATGGTTGCCTTTCACCTGCTTCCAGATAAGGACCTGGTTGGAGACCTGGCTGGGAATCGAACCAGTGACCTTTGGGTTCGCAGGCCAGCGCCTTATCCACTGTGCCACCAGCCAGGGCTAAAGATACTAACTTTAAAAGTATATCTCTATGTTATTCATAAGACATTTACTTTTATAGAGAGCATGGTTAGTATCCTGTTCTTATAAAGTCATATTTTTATAAGCTTATTCTTGAAGTACTCACATAAGATTAGGAAAAATTATTCTCTAGTTTGATACTGTTTGCTTTTAAGCATATCCACTCAGAGGGGAAAATGTTTTGTGAGTCTGGGAGATTAGATTTGGTTATTGGACCAGTGTTATGTTAGTTAAAATTTTATTCTAGTCAAAATTTTATAGATATCTTTATGTTCTAAGAATTCATGTTCATTTTTATGAAATTGGAAGATTTTTTCTTAACCATGTAATGATTTATATAATCATTTCAGAATGAAATAACTATTTTGAAGTGTAATATAATTAATTCATATTGTAAAATAAGCATCTTACTCATTGCAAAAATAATTTGAAGTATGTTTGCTTTGTTTAGGTGAGGGGTTTTGTTTTTGAAATTTTAATATTTGTGGGAAATTTTCAAATTATACAAAAAGAGGGACAATTTGTCTACGTATCTGTGTGTCTGTCTGTCTGTTGGGAGTCCCTGTATACCTAACACACCTAATATCAGTATCATCTCATGGTCCATCTTGTCTTACTTATATTCCAACATTACTCCTCTTTTATCATGACATGAATCTTGAACCTCATGTCATTTCAACTGTAAACATTTCTGTAAGAATATATTATGATTATGTAATATAATTATAGAATTACATTTATGACAAAATATACTTGAAATATATATGTTACATATATATTTACATATAGTTACATATGTAACTATAGAAATTACATATAGAAATATGTTACATATAGTAATACTTCAGTATATACATATACAAATATAATTCCTTAATATGCGCAAATATTCAGTATTCAAATTTACCAAACCTATTCCCATTTTCCTTTTAATACAGCTTGCTGTGATCAAGATCAAATTAAGGTTCATGTACTGCTTGGTTAAAATGTCTTTTAAGACTCTTTTAATCTATTGATGTTTCCTCTCTTTTCTCTTCCAATTTATTTAAGAAACTTGTGTTTTGTTTGTTTAATTCCTACAGTTTTTCACAGTCTGGATTTTGCTGGTGATATCCCTGAGGTGTCATTTAATGTTTCTCCATATGATTCCCCTCACATTTCCTATAAAGTGGTAGTTAGATCAGTTGGCTTGATCATATTAAAGAACACTTAGCTAAGAATATTTCACAGGTGGTTTTTAAACTCTAATTAAGAGTCCCTTACTGTTGGCTGTCTCTCTTTGTGAGGTTAGCAGCATTAATAATTATTACCTAGCTTGAGTAACTCATTAGTGGTTATAATATTCTAATTGTCTTGTTCTTTTTAGATTTATTATCTGGGTTAATTCTATGAGGAGAAACTTCTTACCTTGAGCTCCAGTAACTATACAGAAAATGGTAGAATAGACTTGTTTCTTTCCTTGTATACACCATTTGGGTGTAAAAGTTAGTTGAAAGGTGACCATCATTTAGGCACATGGGTGTGTCTATCATTACTAACTCATGGAGGTTTACTTTTAAACTTTAAATTATATTGGACTAGGTGCTAAATACCTATGTCCAATGGAGAATCCTCTCTATAAGTTAAATGACCAGCTGTCTTGTACTATAAAGATAAAGCTCCCTTAGTACTTGCAGTAAAGAACTATTCAATTTAATCATTTATTCATTCAACAAAAATTTTTTGGGTATCTTATCATGTGCTAAGCACTCCAGTGTTGGAAGTAGGTACTTAATTTAACAAAGTAGAAAAATACTTCTGCTTTCCAGTATTTTGAGCCCCATCTGAGGCTAATTACTCAAAAACAACATTTCAAAACTTCCCACCTACTTACATGTCTCTTCTGTTCATTCCCTCAAGTATGTCTTCCATTCTACAAACTACACACAATTTCTGTAATTTAAACATAAAAAAGAAACCCTCATAATGTGCTTCTACCTTATAGCTGCAAATGCCATTGGGCCATGGTTTTCAGTCCTTCTCTAAAAGAATTTGCAGTCACTTCTTATCTGTAAGGTTTTGTTTGGTTTAGGGAACATGTTAATATTGGTTTGATGACCTAGAATATATGCACAGATTTTTAAAAGACACATTTTTTACTAACAGGTTTTTATCATTATCAAATTCTTGTTTTATAAGAGATGTAATTTTATGCATATATTTATTAATTACATGTATAACAGTTGATACTTAATTCTAAAAATATATCAGGTAAAACTTGGTACATGACATAAACAGGTGATTTGCAAAACAAATGATATAATTTTAGTAAGTTCAAAGAGAATACTCACCAAAAGACATTATCTTGAAAAAATGAATAATTTTCCAGAGCAGAAGGCATTTAGTGTTTGTAAATGATGGATACTGATCTGAATGTATTTGTTTTAAAACATCTTATTTCATCTTTACAGGAGCAATTGGTTACATGGGAACAAGTGCCTTTGTCCGAAAAATCTACACTAATGTGAAAATTGACTAGTGACCCAAGAAAACCTGGAACTTTGGATCAGTTTCTCTTTCGCAGGGGTGGAACTTGCACAGCGAAAAAAGCGCAAGATTTGGGCGTTACACTGGGTACTTTGGGGGTCTATCTTTCATGGATGGCATAAAGTAACATCTATTTCCATTGATCCTAGGTTCTTACTGACTGCTTTCTCCAACTGTTCACAGCAAATGCTTGGATTTTATGCAGTAGGCATTACTACAGTACTTACCTATTCTTCCTAAAAACTAGCTCATTAAAGATGAAATAGACCAGCTCTCTTCAGTGAAGAGGACAAATAGTTTATTTAAAGCATTTGTTCCAATAAAATAAGTAGAGGGAAACCTGGATGCTAAAATTACATGAATAGAAATCTTCCTGGCACTTAGTGTTTCTACATTATTGAAAAATGATGTTCCAGAAAGATTACTTTTTTCTTATTTTTACTGCTATCATCAGCCTATTGTGGGACATTTTTATATATTGAATCTGGGTTCTTTTTTGACCTGTTTTTTTCCAACTCAGCTGCATCCTTTTTTTAAAAGAAAGAATTAAAAATATTAAATCCTGCATGTAATATATCTGCTGTCATCTTAGTTGGACCAACTTCGCATTTATTTATCTTAAAACTAACCAGTTACATCTTGATTCCATCCAAAGAAAATACAGTCTGAAGATAGAGGTGTACTCTCTGCAATGCAATTTATTGTACAGTCAGAAAGCAAAGTGTTAAATGGAGAAGATACTTGTTTTTATTAAACATTTTGAGATTTAGATAAACTACGGTTTAACTGAATGTCTAAAATGATTATCTTTTCTTCCCACCCCCACCCAAGTTAGTCTTACATCTTTTCTGGGTTTGAATGAAGGTTTTACATAAGAAATTATTAAAAACAAGGGTGGGTGGGTAATAAATGTATATAACATTAAATAATGTAATGTAGGTGTAGATTCCCAAATGCATTTGGATGTAAAGATTGACTACAGAGTACTTTTTTCTGATGATGATTGGTGTAGAAATTTGTGAATTTGGGTGGCTTTTTACATCTTGCCTACCACTGCATGAAACATTGGGGTTATTCAAAATGTGTGTGTGTCTTCTTTTGGGAGGGGGGTTGTTTTCTTCTGTTTCTTTTCTGAGACTCCTACAGGAGCAAAATTTGTAATTTAGAAACATTTAATTTTGTTAATCCTGTCTGGGGCACTTAAGTAACATCTAAAGCATTACTGCTTTAGAATGTTTAAAATAAAATTTCCTGACCAAATTGTTTTGTGAAAATAGATGTGTTTGCAATGTAAAACTATCTTTTCAAAAGGCAATATTACTTAATACATTTTAAAAATACACTACAAACTATGCTTTTCTAATACAGGGAACCCACACTTTAAAAATCCTCAATCTGTTATACCTATTAATAGGTTATCCAGTACAGTCACAAACTGAATGATGAGCCCTTTGAATGAAATTGTGGCACAAAGGCTATTCAGGTTGGTGTACCGTGTGAAGTGGGGAAGGGGTGAAAGTGATGAGCAAGTAAAGGTTGCAGTTTTCTAAGAGAAGAGATTTTCATTTTGAATGCATCTTTCTGGAACTATTCATAATGTGAAGTTTTCCTAGAACCATTGAGTTTCTAGTTTAATAGTTTGCTATGCAAATGACCACCTACAATAATACTGTATATTGGTATTTTTAGAAAGAGTCCAAACAGCTATATTTAAACCTTATTGTGAAACTCATGCCATTAACAGTTACATAAGATGTTTTCATTACAAAATATGTTTATAAATTAATAGACTCTGCATCCTATCATGTGGTACGTAAGGACTATAAAGAGTGAAAATTTTGATTTCTTAACCACTTCTGTGTGGCTAGCCGAAATTTGATTAGAAGCTGTAGGTAAATCTTCATGCCAAAAGGTTATATTAAATGTAATACACTGGTTCTTCTGTTTTCTTTTCCTTCTTACCTGCCTTTAAGGTCTTACAAGAAAAACTGAAGTCAATATTTAATGGCTTATATTTCTAATTACATGTAAAGTACTTATAACAGTATATAGTCTGTCTGATGGAGTGTAAATTGGACAGCAGCCTTTTGTTACAATAAAATGAAGTTCTTTTTCTTACAAGTCTTGCAGGTAAGACATAGGCTTTTCAAAAAAAATGAGTGGTTTAGCTTCTTTGAGGTACCATTTTTTTCTATTAAATTGAGCTGTGCTTGCAATCCTCTGGAATCTTCAGTGAAAACTAATTTTCTAATTTCCATATAAAAAGTTCCATTAAAATGAATATAAGTCACCTGGAAAAGTCCTTTAGAAAATATGTATTGATTTATGGCTTTATAGGGGGACTGGATGTGGTGTGTCTTGAAGAAGATGTAATTCACCAATGGTTTAGTTCCCTAGCTCTTGGTTGTAGACTAGTAAGATAAAACATTATATAAAGTTAATTAAAGGGTGGAGTTTTTCTACTCCATTAATGCTATATACCTGTCTTTCATTTGTTAGCATTATTTGTTCAACTTCCCAATCAATGCTTTGAACAGTATCAAAAACTAAAGGTAAAACGTTCCTTTTGTATCTATAAGCATAATTCTCCTAAAATACAGCCACATTAGTCATTGCTACACACACACACACACACACACCCTTGTACAAGAAGAGGATGAGGTGGAAATGTAGTGGCTGGAGGGATGATAAAGTATTCTTGAGTACAGCAGATGATGTTGGCCTCCTTCCTACATTGTACTGGGTTTGCCCGTAAGTCAAGCTCCATACTCAGAACTCTATTCTGCAGTGATACTTGAATGCTGAATGGTATGTTTGGTATGTTTTGCATTGGGAGTGGATGGATCGCTTTATAAAAATGGTTGCTGCAAATTCCAGCTCTTCCAAAAGCCACTTTATTTAGGGTTTATTCACAAATTGTATTCATTTTGATGAAGCTTTTGTTTTTTAAATGTGTACTATTTACTTTATGCCAAATGTCTTGCAAATAAATATTATTTTAAAATTTCCTGAATTTTTACAAATGTAACAAAGAAAAATGTATGAATGTAATTTATCCAGGAAAAGCTACATACTTAGGGGCTTCTTTCCGAATATGAAGTAAGGGAAAGAAAAACCTTTTGTAATCTATACACTGTAGTTCCAGTTGGGTTTTAAATTTAGATTTTAGTGTGTCTTTGTGCTCCATTTTATTGATTTATTCACATAAATAAATAGGAATACATAATAGGAATAGTGATGTATGGAAACACAAGTATTAATGTTTTATATCATAAAAATTTCAGTTATGAAGCTATATTTTAGCAATCGTGATGTTAAAGAAATAAGAGAATTGACTATTTTAAGATTGTTTGGAATTGTGTGCAGAAATTCACTGCACTAGATTTAGAGTTGGGGTAGATCAAAAAGTTAACACACAGCTACAGAAATATTGTAAGTTTTAAATTCAGTATGAGAAATGACTAGTGCCTCCTGTGAGCATTTTCTAGAAGCTATCTGATTTGACATTTTTATCAGAGCTGTGGGTAGAAATGGTACAAAGTCAAAAATAAAAATTATTTCACTATGCTAGGAAATGGAATAAACTGTTGTGAAAGCTGCTTATATTGAAGTACTGGTTAACTAGGATTACTAATAATTACTGATAAAGCATCATTCTGGGTGTTTCCCTCAGTTTATCAGTTCAGGTCATTTGAAAGTTTTAAACGTTTTAAACAAGAGTTTAAGGCAAGAAAGAAATAACATGGAATTCTGTTTGAAAGCCAAAAGAGCATACTTGGAAATGTGGTCTCACTTGGGCTTTTCAACTTGGTCAAACTTGAATCTATAAATCCCTCAGCACAGATAATTGGTGACAGTTGGAAGGAAACAGTTATAGGCAGTAATTACTCCCATTTTGTACACACCCTTGGTTTGTGTAGGCCGTCTTCCAGCTGGCTTTTTAGTAAAGCAGTCCAGTATATAATGTTATCAAATACATTTGAGGTTCTAATAGAGTCTGTCTAACTGAAGTTGGATTTTTAAAAAGTAATAAAAAGTCAAATGTACTTCCCTTGAAGCCTTTATTTCTTTCCTTTTTGAAACAGGTGAACCAAGAATAAGGGTTATTGGTTCTGACATGCATACAAAGAGATTACTGATAGCTTCCCAGATAGCTTATCTATTTATTTATTTACAATTTCATTATTTTTAGAGAGAAAGGCAGGGAGGGAGGAAGAAAGGGAGAGGAGCATCTGTGTACAGTTACCTTTCACCTGCCTCCAGCTATGGACCTGGTTGGAGACCTGGTTTGCAACCTGGTTATGTGCCCTGGCTGGGAAATCGAACCAGCAACCTTCTGGTTCACAGGCCAGTCAATCCACTGAGCCACCAGCTAAGGCGCCAGATAGCTTTAATAAAGCAAAGGTGAGCAGACTTTTTCTGCAAAGGGCCAAATAGGAAATATTTGAGGCTTTGAGAACCATATGGTCTCTGCTGCAACTATTTGACTATTGTAATACATGGCAGACAGTACGTAAACTACTAAGTGCAGATGTAGGGATGTGTCCCAGTATAAAAACAGCCATGATGAGCTGACCCCTGAAATGAAGGATTTAAAATTTTAAGTTTTATTCCCCCCAAACTTTGTGTTTTGGAAAAAAAAAAAAAAAGGCGTATAGAAAGTTGAAGATGTTGCAACAAATAAGGGTTGTCTCTTAATAAAATTATTTATCTTATCATTTGTGGGACATTTTTCCCATATAAGCTCTGACTCCTACACTCAAATCCCACACTTTCCCATGCCTGTCATCCTCGTTGATAATAGATTGCATTTATCTAGTACTTATTTTTTCAAAGGTGTTTCAAATATATTTTTTTACAACCATGTATAAGGGTAGACCTACATTTTATAGAAGCTGTGAAAAGGTCTCTTATTTTTCGCCCAGGAGCCACCAGGATTAGGGTCCAATTGCTGTAACTGTAAAATGGGCAGGTCATCTCTCCAACCCGTGGAGCAGATAGGACATAGAGAAATCGCACTGGAAATGGCTGTTCTATAGCAATGGAAGGGATTCTTTTTATTGTGCTACATCACAATCAGTGGTTAATTTCTCTGATCTGTTTGTGCTTTTTTTCATCATCTGTTTTAACTATTTAAATTCTCCTCAACCTCTTCATTCTTTTCTCTCCCTGGTTTTATTAGCTGTTCCAGTCAACACCTGTACTTGACAATTCCTGTTGCTAGTTTGCTAGTACAAATTTGGATTACTTATGATTCCTTTTATGAACAGTTTTTGTCAGGTTGGGAAACTAGGGGAATAAGAGAATCTGTTATATAGCCATGAACTTTTATTAAAACTATTGCTAATCTACAGGTTAACGTTAGAAAAGGAGGGAATAAGCCTACATTGGGATATGTGGTGTCAATGGTAATATAACCTACATACGTATTTAAAATTATTTTCAAAAGTTTAAATTGTTAAGATAATAGTTTCTAAAAGAGACATGGAGGAGGTGGTTGTAGGGAGAAGTTGATGTAATTCATTTTACCTGGCCAATGTTATGATTATTGTTAGTGGTTCAGTGTAAGCCACTAAGATGATGGATGGGCTTTAACCTTGAAGGTCTTTAAAGGGAATGAAGGGTCTAGAGAGTCATACATGAAAGGTCTGCTAAAGGTTCATACCAGTAGGATAGGACAGATGTAAATAGGTAAGGGTCATAAGTGTGGCAGCTTCTGTAATAGATGTTGGCATGAGAATGCAAGCTGTGTGGGTATCAGTTGTCCCCAACAAAGACATGGAGATGCGAGGCAGCAAGGCCTTACTAGGATAACTGCAAGATGTTTAGTACACCAAGAGTAGAGAGACAGGCGGCAAGAGCCAAGGCTGGAGTCAGGAAAAGAAGGGTTGATGGTAGACAGAGGGTCTGATGTACCACCCTGAGGAGCTCACCTAGCTCGGACAAAGACTTTGGAGAGCCACAAAAGGTTTTAAACAGCTAACTATTAAATATTTTTCATTGCCTTCTCCAAAGAACAAAGTACCTTCTCAGTGGTCAGTACTGGAAAATAAGAAGCAAGCCAGCAGATGAGTACCCACTTTATTTTGGAGGTTTTGCTCCCTGCTTTGGAGGAGATGATGTGTCGTGGCCTGGAAAGGCAAAAGGAGGAGGCCTATGCAGAATACTGTTCAGGGGGCCAAAACTAGATGTGGAGGGATTAGAGAGTTACTGCTAGAGAAATTGGTCACTCGGTGTAGGGGGCATAGATGGAATGAGATGAGTGGAGGACAGACATCTAATTGAAAAGGGGGGGAACATAACCACTTGCAGGATTTCCACACAACTGGGACTTATGGGGAAAGAAGCCCACAAATAACAAATTTAATAATAGGACGAAGTTGAGCATCTTTAGATCATGAAGCACTTTAAATCTACTTCTAGTTTTTTCATGGGATTTTAATTAAAAATAGGTTAATATATAAAGCAGTGAGTGAAGTCGGAACTCTGGAAATGAGAGAAGAAAATCACTCCTTTCTCTCGTTCCTATGATCTACATATTTTATGGATGTTGGTTAATTGCGCAAGTAATATCTAAACAGGACTTCTGTCATAAAACTGAAGCCAGCTCATCCAGGAACACCAAGCCTTCCCTGTCTTCTAAATATTTGGACAAGGTGCTGGTGAGAGGACCTGGCAGCTACTCAGCAGGTGGGAATTAGAGGCAATAAAAGCTCACAACCTCAGTGCTTACTCAAGAGGTCTCATAGGCCTGTTCTCCAGAGGAATTCCCTGCTAATGAGGCCAGTTGGCTGCTTGCCTAGTGCCTTCTGGAGACCTGGAAGTGCCCTATAGAAGTTTGTTAGGCCTTTTCAATGTTGATTTTGTGGACTTGGCTACTGACAGGTGGCAACCTTCATTGGATTAAAGGCAGAGAACTATGGTGTTGGGTTTGACTCCTCCCAGTGTTTAGGCAGAAATGCCTTTCGCCACCCTCTCACAACTATTACCTCTTTTAATGGCCACTTGGCCTTCCCTGCCATTTGGTAGCATTCATTGCCCCCGAATTCCTTCTGCCCCGTCAGTTCCTAATCAGACCTTGCCTAGTCTAGCGAGCTTCATCCAGTACATGCTTATTTGATGGAAACTGGTAGCATGAAACAGGGTCACTTGCATTTTTTTCTAAGGGCCAGGACAAAATGTCCAGTAACACCTTTCCAGTGGTTAACTTAAAACCCTTGACTGGTTTGAAGGACTTGTCCTAGTTATTAGAGGGGAAGACAGGTGATTGTAATGCAGGAATTTTGGAGTGCTGAGTAAAGCCCAGCTATGCGCTCTCCCTAGACCATTTTGTCATCAGAGGCTGTGAACCCTTGTGAAAACCCAAAAGGAAAGTTCAGTCCATTTTTCTCCTTGAGGTTTAAATGAGAAAGGATTGTTCTGGGCATGCTGCTGAAAATCTGTACACATTGGTGTGTTTTACTTCTTGATTAGGGCAATTTTGTTTACACAAAAGGTCTTTGAAAAGCCTCATGGTAATACTTTATGTCTATAAATCAAAATGGCTCAGTTCTGACAATTTTTACATTTAAGGGACAACATAGGAGTGGGTTTCAAATATCTCTTGATTATTCTAAATTATTCAGGCATATGTTTTTAATTGGCACAACTACCAGACTTCAAAAATTGGTCATTGTTATTCCATCAAGTTAATGGTGAATGGCTTATTTAATTAAACATGTCTGTAGTTTAACACGAATAGCACCATACAGCTGTTCATTTGTCAGTCTTTTTGCCTGTATGAAACATCTTATACTTTTATTAAAGGGTAGTCAGTCAATCACTTAGAGGGAAATCATTTTTAAGTCATTCTTCCCTAAGCCACAGGTTAGGTGGGTGCCTCAAGAAGCACCCTTCACGGCTGAGAATCGAAATACTCGATTTTTTTTTTTTTTCCTTCGCTGAAAGCGACCAGAGAGAAGATTGAGTTAATCCCTGCAGAGAAACGATTGCTTGAACGCACAGAGCAAGTAGGTAGGGAAGCGGACCGCTTAGGAGGACTCCTAGTTCTGCGCTTCAGCTCTAACCACCACCGCCAGCTCTCGCCCACGTGTGTGCTGGGGAGTTGTAAAGTGAGTTTTGAGAATAAAAAGGCGGGAAGCCTAGCCTCGATCTTCAGGAGCTACGTTCTCCGGTGGGAACTCCGCGGGCCCAGGGTCTTTGCCTTCAGCATCTTAACCTCGCTCCCCTTCCTCCGAAGTTGCGGAGGTGCCGGGAAGAGGAGGGGCTTCGTCTCGGGCGCCCGAGTGATTGGCTGCCGGGGTCCCTGGCGAGGGCTGTGTGGTCCAGCCGGGGTGGAGAGGGGCGGAGCGGCCACCGCTCCAACCACCGCCACCACCGCCACAGTCGCAGCCTCAGCCGCTGGGCAAGTATCTCCTGGCGGCGGCTTTCTTGGAACCCCGACGAGGACCGGGGTGCTACGCTCTGCTTGCCCGGCGCCGAGCCACGCTGGCCACCTGCGCGTAACCGCCGCGCCTGGGCAGCCGCAAACCCGACCCTGTATACAGTCCCTCGCCCGAGCCCAGCCTTCCGCGCACGCACTCCCCGGGTCTCTGCTCGTCCCTCGCAACCATGTCCCGGGCGACTGCACTCGGGGCCCTTGGGCTGCTGCTGCTGCTGCTGCTGCCGCTGCCCCGCGACGCCGAGAGCCTCGGGGAGCACTCGGACGCCGCCTCGGACTACTCAGCGCTGGAAGGCGAAGAGAGCGCGGAGCAGCAGCTGGAGCATTACCACGACCCGTGCAAAGCCGGTAGGTGCCGCCGCCGCAAGTCCGGCAGAAGTTTGCCTTTGAAATGCAAATGAGGGGTGGGCAAGCCTGCGCTGAGGTCTGTGGGGCGGACCTCCCCTCCCCTTCCTCGCGGTCCCCGAAGCTTCCCGGGAAAACAATGCCCCAGAGGAACGGCTGAAATGCCACTCGGTCTGGGACGTCCCGGTCCCTGCTTTGCGGTGCGCTCAGGGGAGCGGCCGCAGGAGCGTTTCCGAAGCGAATCTGGGCGGGTACCCGCGTCCGAGAGGGCTCTCGGGGCTGGGGCTGGCGCCCGGGCCGCCTGACAACCAGGTGGTGACACGGGCCGCCGCGGGGCGCGCCGGGCTGGAGCGCAGCGGCGGGGCTGGGCGCGGCGTTCCCAGGCTCAGATGCAGTCTCTGGCTCTGATTTCACGGCATTTGTAAGTTTCGCGCAAAGTTTCCCAGCAGCTTCGGGTTACTCCTGGGAAGAGATTTTTTAGAAACCGAAAAGCTTCACAGCAGACAAAAGGAACGGGGTAACCGAGGGAGAATGTGCATGACTCAACTTGCCGCGCACAGCCCTGTGGCTCTTCAGCGTGGGCCGGGCCTGAGGGTCGCCCCTGGCGGACCGAGATGGAAGCCGGCAGGTGCGGTAATCCCGCCAGGAAGCGGCGCCCCAGGACGCGCAAATCTTACTGGCGCAATCGCGGCCCCGGCACTGCTGCCCTAGCATCCCGTGAGCCATCTACCGTCTCTTGTGTTGAGGGAAGCGGCCCCCAAGCCAGAATAATTGGTTGAGACGTCAACCCCAGAAAGCCTGCGCCTATGGGTCTGAGGCAGTTCCCTGCCAGGACCGAGAGGTACTCACCCTCCTGGTAGAGGATGGTCCGCCCAGCGGTTCCTGGAAGGTGACCGGGGCCCTGAGTAGTGGTGTCAACCTTAGACATGGTCTGGCCTTTCCTCTCGGTTGTCTGCAGAAATACGCAGAGGGAAGAGACTGTCTGTCTCTTCATTCCCAAAAGGGCAGGGTGCTTCTCCCAGGTGTTGGGCCAGAAGCCCAATTCCTCTCTCCCTGGAGACTTCTAGTAGACTCAGTTCCCCTATCTCTAAACTGGGGACAGTAATTATAGGAGGACTCAGATGAGTTATGGGGAAATTCTCTGCAAATGGAATAATAATGAAGGCCCTGTAATGACTTGTATTGCTACCGCAGCGGTTGTGGTGTGGGCTGGGCGTAGGGCAGGTCAGAATTGGGTGACATCTGGGAAAGATAGTGTTACTAGGAGGCCCCAGGACTTAGGAGGTTGTGAGACTTGAGAATCTTTTGAAGGTTGAAGATCAAACCAGGCTTGGTCTTAGGGCATGGGAGGATTCCTCCAGAGTACCCATCTATTGCTGTTCCTTTCAGGGCTTTTGATTGTGGAAGGTAGGCGGGAGAGCTGGTTCCCTGGTTCCTGGGTAATGTAAGAGAGAATATCAACCAATAGCATGCCCTGACCGTGGTATCTCAGTTCATCACAGGACCTACCTAGCTCATGACCAGGGAGAAGGGTCTTTGGAGCACTGTAGGAATGGTGGTCTTGACTTGAGAAGATGGACACTGAGCCTGCAACAATGGGGTGGGGGCTAAGGAGGGTAGATCCACAATCACCTGCCCCTGTTTGGATCCTTGACTCTCCTGAAGGTGAATCGGGGGCTGTAGGAGGTGGGTCTGGGCCTCTGGGGTCTGGGCTGGGGAAGTGACAATTTGTTGAGGAATGTATTAAGCACCTGTGGTGCTGAAAATCCAGGTGAAAGAGACATACCTTGTGAGAACTCTCAGCTCTTGGTCTCAGCCGTGAGGAGTAACTTTGAGGTAGGTTTGCCTGTTGGGGCCTCATTTTTCTCCAGTAATTTTGGAGGAACCGCTGGATAAGTCACAAAGGGCATGCGTGCTTTTTGACTCTTTGCAGATAGGATGGGATGGGTGGGCAGGGCTGGAAAGTAGAGGATATTGGGAGTGTGGTTCTGTCAACTCCATGCATCCTCCACAGCCATCCTTGATCCTCCCAACCCCTTGGCCTCTCCCTGGTCGATGCTGATGCTGAAAGTGGCCAGAAGAGGGCGATTGCCAGGGAGACCCAGGAAAAGATCCCATCTCAATCTGCCCATGGTTCTGGAAGTTCCCTGATCTAAGGAATAGCCTTCTGGAAGGACAACAGCAGTTCACCAGAACACTGAGGTTTCAATGAAAGTAAATGTGTCTCAGCTCAGGAGAACACGGCGTTTCCCGGTTATATATGTAAACGAAATCTTTAGGGCCATCCTCTCATCCTATGCCAGTCAAATCTTAACTCCCTGACTCCTCTAGCCAGAAGTCCTGTGCATAGGACCTGCCTCAGGGCTTTAAGTCAAAAACACCTCCCACCTGCCCCTTCTCAGCTGGGATGCTCCCATTCTACTACAGGTGCAGAGTGTAAAGATGAGAGTCAGTTCCTGGGCTCTCAGGAGCTGTGTTACCTTGGATAAGCCCTCTCCCTTCTGGGCCTCAGCTGCACAGCTATATAGTGAAGATACTGGACTTGAGGGTTGCAAACTGACAGGTCCAGGGTTCTGGTTCTCTTGGTTCACATCTGCTGTCTTGCCCTGCACCCTCGTGGACATGTGAGTTGGGCCCCTGGTTCCTTCCTACTTAGTATTCTGTGACTTGAGCATCCATCTCAGTCTCTCTGAGGCTGACCAAATTGGTAACTGTTTTACCATTCACAGTTTTATCACTTACAGATTTTACTATTTACAAAGCCAGTTTTGAACTGTAAAATTTAAATTTATTAATAATATATTTGGTGCTGTGCAAAGGTATGGTTTTAAAATCAGGTGATTGCGACCCTGGCTGGTGTGGCTCAGTTGGTTGGGCATCATCCTGAAAAGCAAAAAGGTCGCTGGTTCAATGATTGCTGGTCAGGGCACATGCTTGGGTTTCGGGTTCAGTCCTCGGCTGGAGGCACGTACAAGAAGCAACTGATTGATGATGCTCTCTCACATCAATGTTTCTCTCCCTCTCTTTCTCCTTCCCTTTCCCTCTCTCTAAAAGTAAATAAAGAAAATCTTGAAAAGAAATCAGGTGATTTCAAAACAGGAGTGAATCTGTGAAGTCCTCCTGGCCTGGGACTGGTAAGGTACACGGGGCTTTCTGGATGTAATCTTTCTCTTGACTGGTAATTCATAGCTTTGCTGTTGTGTTTTTCAATCTCCCAATCACCACGCCTCTGGGAGCAGCCTTTGCAACCTTTGCTACTCCTGCCTGCTTGCCCTCATCTATAATTCTTGAGCTGGATTCAGAGCCAGAAGGCCTGGATCCATACCTCTCTTACCGTCTGTGTGGCATTGAACAAGTCACTTTACCTCGGTGTGTCTCATTCTCATCTGAAAAATGGGGATGGGAACAAAACTGCTGGCCCTGTAGGCAGATGTGAGTCTAGTTATAGCTGGATTCCTCAGAGAGCAGAGCCTGGGGCAAGGACTTGTGTGTAAGTAGTTTGGGAGCTGATCCCCAGAGGCAGGGTGGCAGGGCAGGGAGAGTGAGATAGGAAAGGAGGAAATCCAATGAAGGGAGTGGAATCGAGGTAGCTGCTTTAATCGATAGGGTCTTGTTTCCACCAGGCCTCTGCAAAGCCTCCTTATTTGAGGGACCCCTAGAGCCTTCTAGGACAGCATCATCCAAGGGCACTCTTACCAGCAGCCATCAAATGACTGAGGCAAGGCTGGAATGTCAAACTCTGTGGGGCCAGGGGTTCTTCTCTGCTTTGGCAGTTGCTCTAAGCCCCGGTGTCTGGAGCAGTGCCTGGTACATTGTAGGGACTGGTCAATATTTACTGAATATTGCCCAGGAGAATGGTGATTTTGGCCCTATGTGGGTTCATGGCTGAAGGAACCTTTAAGCACTTACTCCGCCTGGAAAGTGAAGTAGCCCTGGCCTAGTGGGCTTCAGCCTTCCCTAGGACTCAGGGTGGAGCTGGGGGGATGGTGGAGTCCTGAGCGTGCTCCCCAGGAGTTTCCATCTTTCACAACAGGGGCAGATGCCCTGGATTCTTAAGAGAAGATCCGAGGTTCCCTTGGTGCCTCCCAGAAGCCTGTTTCCCTGGCACTGCCGGTTTCCTGGCACCTCTTCTCTCCCACCCCCATGGGCCACACCCAGGGGAGGGAAACCAGCATTTTTACAAGTTTATTCTCATTCCTCCTTGTCATGGTGTTCTTGCTGATGAGCAGATGCTGATTTGACGGTGTTACAATATTACAGGGCTGTATTGAGACAAAATATTTATCTTTCCCACTTCTCCAGGCAAGGGCACCATCTGTCCACCTCAGTCTGCAGGATTTCACCCTTGAAGAGCACTGGGGTGATTAGAAGCATGGGCTTTGACACCTGACATACCTGGGTTCAAATAATACCACCTGTGCAAAGCTCTGTGATCTTAAGCACGTTGCTTAACCTCTCTGAGCCTCAGTTTCCTCACTTGAAAAGGACTACTAATACTACTAACTCTTCAGGGTTGTTTTAAGGATTAAATGATACAATGCCTGTCAAGTACCTAGCACAGATTCTGGCTCAAGGTGAGCATGGTGAGTGTTCTGTGATTGACGTGTACAGTATGAGAACATGGAGCAGGTGCTCACAAGTACTTCTTGAGCTCCTGTTGAAATGCTACAGAGGAATTTGAATTTTTGTAATAAATGAACAATTGATTTCATGTAGTATAGTTAATTGGGGATTCTTGAATTCACCCCTGGTAATTATTGGTGAACAAGATCTCAAAAAGTAAGTGAAGGATGAATTTTATGGTGTGTGAGTTATAGCTCAATAAAGATTTTTTAAAAAGTAAGTGAAGATAAGGATGGGCCAGGGCAGTACTGCGGGAGGAAATGCACAGAACCTAGAGGCCCCAACTCTGGCCAAGACTCGAATTGGGGGCGGGGGGCGGGTAGTATCTGGGAGAGAGGAGACCTTGAAGGAAAACACCTTGGCCCCTTTTGGATTAGGGGCTGAGTGATAGCAACCACCACACTCCATTGACCTTTGACAGTCCCCGGGTAGACAAACAGCATGAATTGGGGAACCTGAGCCAAGACCTGCCTGGCATTGATGCTTCTTTGACTTCCGACACCACTTCTGTAGAATGAACTCAAGTTCTGCAGACAGAAAAGTCTTTAATGGTTTCATCTAAGGTAGGTCCCCACTGTGACATCGGTGGAACCTGTTTTTTTCTCTTTTTTTCATGCCCAGTCAATGCAGCAGTAAGTATTTCACACCCTCTCTTGTGTGATAGGAAAGTGCCTTTTAATCAATCCTCCGTTCTGCACAGTGAGGGGAGAGGAAGGGAGGGGCTGGAGCTGTCCACCCGAGCTGTCCACTGCAGCCTGGATGTGCCGGCTCCTAAGACCCACAGGGTCTTGCACTGGGTGCTGGGGATCTAAGTGCCAACCAGACCTCAGTCCTGGCCCTGGGAGATCGCAGCTCAGGGTTTGGCCTCTTCAGCAGAAAGGTGCTCCTAAAGGTAGCTGAGTGTAGACAGCTTACCAGGTTGGCTCTTTCAGCATCTCCTGTGGTCTGTTCTGGACCCTCTGCGTATCGCCGCTTCCAGCCACTTCCACGGAACTCACTGTCCTGGGCGTGGGAGCTGCTTCAGCTCCCGGCTTCTCCCTAGCCCTTTTGTTTTGGACCCATGCTTTGGAGTCAGGCTGACTTGGGCTTTCATTCTCGGCTCTGTCACTTACCCTTACTGTCACCTTGGGAAATCCTTCATCCTTAAAGCTTCATTTTCCTGCTCTATATAATGCGGTTAATAGAAACTCCTATTTTGCAGGCTTATTGTTCTATGAAAGGCACTTGATACTGTGCTAAACACTCAATAAATGTGAAATAGGGCTATAATTTTGTGGTCCCAGAAGAACCCATCATGCGCAAAAAGTGTGTGGGTTAAATTGAGTCCAGTGCACCACTTGCCACTCCATGAGACAGCCAAGGGGCTAACCGGGCGAACTGTGGAGGCAGGTGGCCCAGGACCACATCCTGGCTCTGTCACTTACTGGCTGTGGGACCTGAGTAAGCTTTCTGGACCTCAGTTTCTTCATCTATAAAATGTGGCCACTAATATCTACCATTGAGGGTTATTTTGGGGGTTCAATGAATGAATATAGACAAAACACTTAGAATAGTACCTGGAACATGGTAAAAAGTCAGTAAATAATATTATTTTTATTATCATTATCCCATTCTAATCCAACAAGGTTTCTAAGTGGCAGGAAAACAGATATCTGAACAACCGAAGCCTTATGATACTTTCAGAGTCTTAATGATGCAAGTGTAGACAGTTCCTCTATGTCCAAAGAGCTTGGGTCTGCCAGGAATCTCATTGGCTTTCTTGAGGTTCGGCGGGGGTGGGAGTTTCCATGCCCCGAAGGCCAACCAAGTGCCTGAGCCCTGCCTGAGAAGCCAGCTCCTGACCACAGCAGGTCCTTGAATAACATCATTTTGTTCCATGTTGTTTTGTTTTGATGTTCATGGCATGCTGTTGATGGGATATTGTTTATATCAATTAGCCTATGGTAAGATAGGTTCTATTTTTAAATTTAATTTAATAAAAAAAAAAGATTTTATTTATTATTTTTAAAGGGGAAGGGAGACAGGCAGAGAGGGAGAGAGACATCAATGTGTGGTTGCCTTTCACCTGCCTCCAGCTATGGACCTGGCTGGAGACCTGGCTTGCAACCTGGTTAAGTGCCCTGGCTGGGAATCAAACCAACCACCTTTGGGTTCACTGGCCGGCATCTTATCCATTGTGCTACCAGCCAGGGCCCAAGATAGGTTCCATTATATGTGGGTCTGTCACAGTTCCAAGACCCTATTCATGATGTGAAGTGAGGACTTACAGTATTTGGAGATGTGTGAATGGTGTTGGGTCCGGGAACTTCATTCAGCTAGTGCTTCTTCCCAGCCGCTCCTCTTTCCTATGGACCTCGACTTCCAAACAGCTGAGATACCAGCAGGATTGGGGTCCACTCCACATTTGGTAGTGGCACCCATGTTTTTGCCATGGAGACCTAGCCAAGCAATTTTAACAATAGCTGTAACTTCATGGGTCTCTTAAACTTTCCTTCTCAACCCTCAACATATTTTTTCAAGAAGAAGAACAGTGTGAATCCTCAGAGTGGTTACAACTCTGCTATAGAGCTTCAGGGTGACACCTGATGGTTTTCAAAGCTCTTCTTATGGCTGGTTGGTCACTCAGCCAGGAGATGGTCTGGGCTCCTGTGATTTTGTGGATGTTGAAGGCTGTGGTCTGCATGCTTTCACAGAGCTGGGCCTGGGCTGGGACCCACAACAGGACATTGAATTTGTATGTGGTGGAACAAATTCCTCACATCTCTGCCCCCCCACCCCTAAGCACATGGCCCCTCCAACCCTGGTACCGCTCCTTCTCCTGGCTCCCTCCACATGCAGTCAATGTGCGTCTGTTTGCTGCCCTGTTTGAAGGTCATGTTTGTGCTCTTCTTCCCCAAGAGCACCATTACCCAACCTCCCCCCTACCTTTGGCTTTATCCTGGGATTGGACTTGGCTTGCACTCCAACAGCAGCAAGACAATCCTGGCCTTCAAAGTACTTAGGCCTAATGCATAGGAAAGAATAAGTGAATCATTCAAGGTGTGGAAATGCACCTGTCCCCCTCTGTTTCTCTGTCCCTTTTTCAGAAGACCCAGAGCAGTGCATGGATATTAGGTCGGTTGAGGATGGTAGGTCCTGCCACCTCCCAGAGGAAGAAGACTTAGATGGCTGATGTTTCCTCGGCGCCCCTGGGTGCGTGCAGACTGGGTGACAGAACAGAAGCATTGAAACATCTTGCTTACTAGACTGTTTTTAGCCTCAGGCAGCGTGTGGTGTGACCCCTGTCTGCCCTCACTTACCTGTGTGGTCTTGACTAAAAGTTTTTTACCTCTTTGCCTCAGTTTCCTCATCTGGAAATGGAAACAATATTAAAAACCCATCAACTAGGCTTGTTTGAGGATGAATTGGGACAGTGAACATGAAGTGTTTAGCCAGCATTCATTCTTACTTCTCCTGGCTAGCATTATTATTACTCCTATTATGGTTCCCCATTTAAGACTTTCCCTGTAAGTGACCCTGTCGCAGGGGCCTGTGTGTGCTTATCTTTCCCTCCCAGGGCAGCAGAGAGTTCTCTTGGGGTCCATACCTTGTGACGAGTGATAATTTATTGCCCCAGTGCTCATTCGTTCTCATCCATGAAGCAGGGAGAGGAGAGGACGATAGATAAACCAAATGCCTATAAGCAGGTTGCTCATGGTATCTTAGCCGGCTCCTGATACAGTTCTGCCTGGATGCAAACACAGCCACAGGGCCAAGCTTCCCTGCTGATTGGTTGCAGACCTATCTGTGATCTCGCCACTTTCCATCTACTTCTGTCAATTACTCTTAACTATTCGCAAGCTGGCCTGCAGGAGCACTTGAGTGTGCGTTAGCCCCCCCCCCCCCCCCCGTCTTTGCCTGCTCCGCCAGCTGGGCCACTATCTCCCAGCTCATCCTGCAATTTGCACCAGGCTTCCTCCCGTTCCTCCCACCTGGGTTACTGGCCTTGAATTGATGGGAGTCTTGCGTGAACCAGTTTCCCACAGGAGCAGGCTACCTTCCTCCTTAACTTCTCTTTGTGTTCCTGGGTCAGTTCTTCCCGCTGAACTAGCACTATTTCCCCTGCTCTTTCCCTGGGCTCAGTGGCTGCAGTGGCTCACCTGGCTGGGCTCCCTGATGGCAGGTACTAGGTGATACCAGAGCCCACCTAGGTGCTTAAAACAGAACCCCAAGCACCACCCTGGGCATCTGTCTCTTCTTCCCTGTCTCATGCAGTCCTATCTGAGTCTTGCCAATTCTGCTTCCAAAATTGGATCAGTCCACTTCTCTCTGCCTTTGCTGTTACTAATGGGCCGAGCCCCCATCAGCTTTGCTGTGAGCTACTTACTGCAGCAGTGCCCAACCCCTCTTGTCTCCTGCATTCTGTTTCCTTGGTTGCAGGCAGAATTATCTTTTTGAGACTTACATCCTGATCATGTTTGTAAAATCCAAACCCCTAGGGCCTGTTTCATTGTACTTGGGATGAGAGCCCTGTTCATCCAGCCTCCTCCCCTTTCCTGTCACAGTCCACTCCCGCGGGTGCTTCCTTCTGCCTGGAAGGGTCCCTGGCTGTCCACCTGTCAACGCCAGGTCATCCTCCAGGACTTGGCTTTCATCGCCTTTTCCCCCGAGGACTGCCTGGGCCCTGATTCCAGTTGGGTCCGGTATCTCTTATCACCTTTGTCTCCCTGCATGGCATTAAAATATTTTTTAATCCTCACCTAAGGACATACTTATTGATTTCAGAGAGAGGAGAAGGGAGGGCGGGAGAAAGGGAGAGAAATGTTGATGTGAGAGAGAAACACCCATTGGTTGCCCTATGTACGCCCCTAATCAGCAACTGAACCTGCAGCTCAGGCATGTGTCCCAGTTCGGAATCAAACCCATGACCTTTTGGTTTATAGGATGATGCTCCAACCAACTGACCCATATAGGCCAGGGCCCTCCATGCCATTTTTTTAACAGTCCATCACTGTGTACAGTCACTGCTGTGACTACTTGCTTAATGTTTGTCACCACATGAGAAAACATATGGTGACAAACTCTTTTGGTTTCCCAGTCATCAGCACCAAACTCAGCACAGCTGATATCTGCTAAGTGAAAAAAAAAAACAAGATCACATAGGGATTCAGAAAAGGTAACCATCAATGAGACAATCAAGGAAGGCTTCCTGGTGAGGGGGCTGGTAAACCTTAGAGCTTGTCCTGGAAGGGTGGATGGATGCGGAGAAGATACAAAGCAGGGGAAAGCATTTCAGGTAAAAGCAACAGTGTCCACACTATGAGAGTGAGGCAGCAGGACTACTCGTGATGTGTCTGGAGCTAGAGGGTTGCATTGGTTTAGGTTTACTCTGCAGCATAGTATCGACAAGATTGAAGGAGGCTTAGAACAGTGTTTGTCAAGGTTAGAAATGGAAATGTCCCTTAAGAAATGGGGAGCCCTGGCTGGTGTGGCTCAGTGGATTGGCACTGGCCTGCAAACCCAGGGATCGCTGGTTTGATTCCCTGGTCAGGGCACGTGGCCAGGTTGCGGGTCAGGTCCCCAGCCGGGTCCTTGGCTGGTGGCAGGTGAAGAGCAACCATGCATTGATGCTTTTCTGCCTTTTTTCCTCCCTCCCTGCCCTTCTCTCTGAAAATAATGAATAAAATCTTTAAAAAACAACAAAAAAAGAAAGAAATGGGGAGCTTATTGTTGGTGTTTGAGCAGAGGACTGTTACAATGAAGACCTACAATGCTTAGGATTTGTAGAGGCAAGAAGTAGGAGGACTCCCAGGAATTCTAGGCCTGGGAGCATGATGACCAGACTTGGGCTCTGGCCTTGGGGTTAGAGGGGAAGGGAAAATGGTAGAGAAATCCCTGAGCTCAGCTGGGTCACCAAGTCATCTCTGAAATAGAAGTAAGTTCATCAGGACATGTTCAGGAAACGTTGGGGGCGCCTTGGGATGGGCAGAAAAGGGGGTTATTATTTTTTACCTTTTAATGGCTTATTTTTATAGTATTTTATCCATTACCAATATGGGAGATTGTTTTACATAAAACAATTTTTAAAAATTATACAGCTAAGACACATCCGCTGGAGAACAGTTAGAAAGTATAGAGAGGAAGTGTGAAAATTTCTAGTCATTCCATTGCCTAGAAGTAATTGTTAACATTTTGTTGTGTATTCTTTCCACATTTTTCTCTGCATGTTTATATTTTTTAAAGCTGTATGTACTGCTTTGAACCTGCTTGTGTTCACTTTCACATGGTACCAGGAACCTCTTTTCTATGACAATGAAGATGCTTATGTTATAATTGTATAACATCAATTTTAGTTATATAACATTGTATAGACAGACAATAATTTACTTAATCCCCTATTGTTAGGCATGTATTAGGGCTGTCCCAAAAGTATCGAGCCAATGTCAATATAATTAAAACAGTTTGCATGGCTGATATTTTTGGGACAGACCTCAGACATTTTTTTCCCCCAATCTGTTTTTTTTGTTTTTTTTTTTTTTTAATTTTATAAACAATGATGCTGGAGTCATCCTTGTTGCTATATTTTTCTATACAATTTAAATTATTTCTTTAGAAAATTTTCCTATACATAGAATTTCTGGGTCAAAAGTATAGATGCTTTTAGGGTTCTGATTCTCCTTTTTATTATTAATTATTTCCAGAGAGAAGGGCAGGGAGGAAGAAAGAAAGGGAGAGAAGCATCAATATATGGTTGCCCTTCACCTGCCTCCAGCTAAGAACCTGACTGGAGACCTGGCTTGCAACCTGGTTATGTGACCTGACTGGGAGTTGAACCAGCAACTTTTGGGTTCACAGGCTGATGCCTATCCACTGAACCACTAGCAAGGGCTTGATTCTTTTTCTTTTTTAAATTTTTTAATTTTAAAAATTTGTGTGTGTGTGAGATTCTTCTTTTTAAAGTGCCTTCAAAATTGCTTTATTCCTTTGCTCTCCCATTAAGATTAATATTTTGTATTCTAGTTTTAAAAGTCTACTCTGGTTTGATAAGAGAAAAATATTTTGCTATTTCTTTAATTCACGTTTACATTATATTTCTTTTAAAAATGATTCTGACCTTTTAAAAATATGTTTTGACCACTTGTATTTCTTTTGATGTATTCGTTTCCTGTTTATGTGTTCCCTTCTTCTCTTCATGCTCTTTTTTCTAATTGGATGTTTATTTTTTAACATTTTTGTAGGTACTCTTAAATATTAAGGACTTGAACTTTTTACTTGTCATGTATGTCATTTTGTCACAAATGAATTTTGGAGAGATTTTTTTTTAAAGCAGAAAGCTTCTTCAGTATCATACTATTCATTTCTTCGTGGAGATGATTGCCTGGTTGTATCAGTTAAACTCAGGCTAAATTGCTAGTAATGGACCCAAGCTAATGGGCTGTGTCCATTAGAGTCCAGTTGGGAGACTGAAACCACACCAGTAATTTGAAATTTTAATATAAAGGATTATTAACTAGCAAAAGGGAATTGACTACTAAAGGAGTAGGAGAACTCTAAAGACAACAGAAACAGCAGATGTGGGAGCTACTAGGGAAGGAATCAGCATGGAAGAGGGCACCCCCACATACATCGGGCTGAAGTTCTAACTTCACAGAAGGTGTGTATAGCTATGGCCCAATGGAGGTCAGAGAAAGTTCACCATGATGCTGCAGGAAAAGGCTGATGAGCCAGGACTGCCCATTGGAAATTGGCAAAATTTCAAAGGGTGGGCACCACTGGGTTTCTGGAATACTCCACAGGAATAAGAGAGATGAGACACCACCTGCTCCCTGCCCTGCCCTCCAACCCAGCCAGAGAAGGCCCTTCTTCTTGTAGTTTCCCTCTCTCTAGTGCCCTCTACTGACAAAGTCTAGTGTGCCAGCTGCCAATAGAGAAAAGTTGGCAGGGTCCAGCTCCAGCATCACGCATATTGGCTAGGAAGAGTAGATTTAGAGCTGAGAGGCCATAGTTGGGATGTTGGCTTAACTAAGCTAGAAGGTTCTTATGTCAAAGTCTGGCGGTCTGCCGTGGAGGGCCAATACTGAGGTTCTGCTCCCAAAGATCCTCTACAAGACCCACTCTCCTTCCAGGGGCTCTAGGATGAGGCCCTTATCCTCATGGTCCAAGATGGTTACCAGAGCTTAAACCACCACAAACACAGGCTAGACGTGGAAGGCATGGAAAAGAAAAGGGGCCAAAGAATATGAGAGAAGTTTCCCAAGAAATGTCATTTATCATTTCAGCTCTCATCTCATTGGCCAGAACCTAGTCACGTGGCCACAGATAGCTCTGTGGGAGTCTGGGAACTCCTGGAAGTCCTGATATGGAAGAAGGGAGAGAGAGAAGGGATTGGTGGACTATAGGTAGTCTCTGCCACAATTGGCTAAACTTGCTTAATCTTTGTGAAGAAAACTTAGTCAAAATGATAATAGGCTCATCATCATGACCAGATACACTAAGATCTTAGAATAAAATAGTATAACGTTAGAGCTGGAAGAAACCTTTAAGAGGGGCAGTTACTTATCCGAGGCCACATGGGTAACAGCTGGCCTGGCCAGAGGTAGAACCCAGGTCTCCTTTGCTCTCCACCTACCATATCTTCCCACTGTCTGCACTACTTAGGGTCTCCAGGGAGCCTTCATCTTCAGAATGAGTCACTCTGAATTGCACTGGTAACTTACGGCTCTAAGAGAGGTCATTTCACAGAGGAGATATTAGGGCTTATGAGATGTGCCTGAGCCTGGAACCAGGAATATACGATGCAAAATTAGAGCCCAAGAAGCATCCAGCTCTTAGGATCTAAACTGCACCCTTCTCCATTACTGAGTGGAGGTCATGTGAGCTCAGGCTGTGAGAATGCAGCAGGTGTGAGATGGCAGTGAGTCATATTCTGCTGGAATTAAGCAGTGAAAAGTGTCATCTTAGGCCAAAGTAGCCAGTCACTTTACCCGGCAGAATCCCATCTTTCTATTTAGCTATGAAAATAATGGAAGGATTTTCTTAGAACAGCTTTTTTAGCCGGGGTCCCAGCAGGAAATCAACTTTATCCCAGATGTTTCAGATGAAGAGATCCTAATGAAGGGCCTACTTCTAGAGGCAGGGTTATGGAGGACTAGCCAGCTACCCTGTGGCTGAAGAGACAGGGGGAAGACCAGTGTTACAGGACCTGGACCTGTCCAGGAGGGACTATGGTCGGGGGATATGACTGCTGCCAAAGACACAACACCAAATCAGGGAAGAAATGCCCGCCTCTTTCTCCCCTTGCCCTGGACCTACCAGAGTCTGGTTGACCGCAACCAGACACCTGAGGGAAGGTGAGGGGATAGCCACAGGCTCAGCCTTCCTGGGCACAGAGTGAAACAGGGGTGGACATCAAGTATAAAAGAGTCACTTTAGCTCTGGCTGGTTGGTTCAGTTGGTTGGAGCATTGTCCCATAAAACAAAAGTTGTGAATTCAGCCCTGGCTGGTAGCACAGTGGATAAGGCGCCGGCCTGCAAACCCAAAGGTTGCAGGTTCGATTTCCCAGCCAGGGCACTTGTCCAGGTTGCAAACCAGGTCTCCAGTCAGGTCTGTGGCTGGAGACAGGTGAAAAGCAACCATACATTGATGTCTCTCTCCCCCTCTGCCTCTCTTCCTTCCCCTCTTTCTGAGAATAATGAAATAAAAATCTTTAGAAATAAATAAATAATAAAAGAAAGAAAGAAAGAAAGAAAAGAACAGTGAATTAAAAAAAAAAAAAAGTTGTGAATTCCTGGTCAGGGCACATACCTAGGTCGCAGGTTCAATCCCTGGTCTGGGCGTGTATCAAAGGCAACTAATTTAATGTTTCTCTCTCTCTCTCTCTCTCTCTCTCTCTCTCTCTCTCTCTCTCTCTCTCTTTCTCTCTCTCTCTCTCTCTCTCTTTCTCTTCTCCCTCCTTCTCCCTCTTCCCTTCTCCCCCCACCCTTTCCCCTTCCTTTATCTCTAAAATCAATAAACATACCTGCAGGAGAGGAATAAAAGAAATGAAAAGGAGTAACTTGAATCATAGCATAGGCCTTGCCACAGTTACTCATCGACATGGATGAAAACATTTTTCGTATCTTTACAACATGCATTAATAAATGGCAGTGTGTGGCACCTTCGCTGCCATTCCTCCTCTGTGGCTGATTCATCATGCTCTCTCTCCTACGGGTCCAAGAAGTTCTCACAGAAACAGTACCAACTGAGTGGTGTTGGCATGTGTGACAAACCCTATTTGGAGTTATAACACCTAAATAGGCTTGCAGGTATGGCCTACTGCTTATGCCAATTCTGGGAAATTATTTAAATAGGCTATTTCTTAAGCCAAGACAGTACTGCTTGGAAAGCCAATAACATGGCTCTGAAATGTATTGGTGTGACCGTATTGTGATATGGGTGAAGAGTCAAGTGGAGAGGCCGTATCTACCCAGAGCAAGGTGGCCAGCAGCCCAGGCACCAGCCAGACCCTCTGGCTCATTTGTAAAACATGATGATGTCAGCCAAGGTGGAAGACAAGGCAAGGGGTCCTCTTGGGGTGGATTCAGCTTTCAGACCTGAGTTGCAGATCATACCCATCTGTGTGTGGCGCTCTCCTAGGTGCTGATTGACCTTTCTGTTTCTACTGTGCATTCCTGGACCTGAGTTCAGGCTTCAAGTGGTTTTGAACAGAAAATCCTTAGCTGGAACAAATGGGAAGTGGGTTATGGGTGTTGCCAGCACGTGGGGCACAGATGGTAAATAGGTCCCAACTCATTTGCCATTCCTATCCATCTGTGCTGGCCCTCTGTGTCACCGTGTTGAAATAGATTTCAAGACTATGTCCCGTGGACAGGCAGACCATGATCCATTAGGGATACCTTCCCTGGGGGACAGAAGCAAGGGGGCACATTTTTTTCTCCTATTTACCATCCCTGCTGTGGGGAAGAACACTGGTTGTGGAGTCGCAGACAGGGCTTCTTGGTGCAGTATTTTGAGCAAGTCATTTAACTTTCTTGGCTTTTAGTTTCGTCCTCATGTGAAAAATGAGGACATTGCTTATAGGACTTTCAAACTCTCTGCCTCTTAGAAATTCCATGATTCAAGTTAGTTTCTCAGTCTCCAAGGTAAAGCATGCAACAAATCTGTGATCCAATTAAAATAGTTTCAGCCCCTCCCCGATCTGTTGCATGCTTGGGTAGCCGGAGCTATCTCTCCCCTGTGAAGGCCATTTCCCAGGCTGGAGCAGCTGGCGACCTTGGAGACAGGAGCCCCCCCCCCCACCCCCCACCCCAATTCAAAACAGAGCCTACTCTTTAATCTCATCCCAAAGATCCAGGACGCATGATTCACATCTTACCCCATTTCCTCCACCAGCCTGGACCTCTCCCCTCCCACTCGGCAAATGTGCCTGAATGCAGAGTTCTGAAATTTAGGTTCATGGTTTCAAAGTTCATGGTCCTGAGAATAAACAAAAAAACTATTGTGGTTGCATAGAGCTGCGGACCCCATTAACACCACCCCATGAATATTTATAGTGTGAAACTACAAAGGAACATAGAGGCCATATTGTATTTCCTAGAACTTTCTTTCCATGGGGTCCTTTCTCTGTGGGTCACTTTAATGTAAGCTTTGCTTATTTAGTTGCACACTTTAAGCTGATTAACTTTTACTAAAAAAAAAAAAAAAAAAGGAAAAAAAAAAAAGAAAGAAAACCCTCCCTATTTGTTTGTACATACACTCCCTTGACAAAGATTCACAGAAAACTGCTTTAAACCTGTTAAATCCCTCTGTTGGAAACTTGAAGTGAGCGAAATGTGTCTCTGGGTAGGATTTCCCTGTAACTTTCCCTGCCTCTGACCCCCCACCCCATCTCAGCCTGTGTCCTGAGAGGAATTCCAATGGTTCGAACGCTCCATATTTAGTTCCTCCAATAATTGCAGCTTGTCTCTAGGTGGTTCTCTCATGGAACATTAGTGAGGTCTTGCCTGAGTGTTGTGTTAAGGGGATGGAGAAATAGCGGGCCCTGGGTAGATAGGCTACACCCCACTAGCAGCAGCTGTTGGGAAAGCAAATGCTGGAGCAGGAGGGACCTTGGAGGCCATGGATTCCACTGCTCTCCAAATTCAGGGTCTGTGACTCACCTGGGCAGGGACGCTGGGCCTGAATTTAACATGCATATTTCCAGGCCCTGTCCCTGGAGATTCTGACTTCCTGAATCTGCCCTGGGGCCTGGAGACCTTCATCTCAGCACTCTCCCTACACGCTTCTAACCCAGGTGGTTTGTGGACCATGCCTGGGGAATACTTGCTGGTTTACCCATTGACTAGGTGAAGAAAAGGCCTCCAAAGGGGAAGTCACTTGCCCAGGGTCACACACAGCATCTGAGCTTCCTCTTCTCTGGTGTAGACCAGGCCTGTGGTTCCACACTGCTTTTGTTTGGGCCTTTTGTGTCCTGAACGTGGCTCTTCTGTGGAACATTCGGGATGAGGTCCATCCGTGGGAAGCCAGTTGAAAAATAAAGCACCTGAAAGCTCAAGGTGTAAGTGTCGAAATGAAAATCGGGAAATGGCCCAATTGGTGGAGGTAAGGTGAGTATCTGCGGGAGGTCACTTCCAGGTTGCTGTTGGCTCTGGAGTGAGCCCCAGGACAGGGCAGGGGCCATGGCCAGGAAGAACTAGGGAGGCCGGGAGGTATCCTTGAGTTGTGTCAGGCTCTTGAGCTATTCTCTGGGGGTCAGGAAACAGAGTCTTGGGGAGGGTGGGTTTGGTGACAAAGCAGCAAGAGGGGTCTCCCTCTGACTGGCTGGGCCTCTTCATGGCTTACAGACTCTCCGGCTCTGCAGGCCCCAAGCCAGGGGCCACTTACCCCAGGATCCTCTCAGTGTCTCGGGTGGGGCGAGGGGTGTGAAGGACCCTCCTGGCCAATGCCTCCTGCACTCTGTCCACTCTGAGCACCTCTGCCAGGCTGCCTAGCCTTTGTCAGGCCAGATGCTTATCTAGTAACGGGGCTCTCACCGTTGACCAGGAGACCAGCCACCACCTTGCTTCCCAATTCTAGAAACTGGGTCCAGTGCAAGGCTGTGAACCAAACTCCAAACTTAGATCCCACAGGCCTGCATTTAAGCCCTGCCCCCTTCCCGCTAGTTATAAACTTGGATTAGTGGTTAACTTCCTGAAGCCTGGCTTTCCCCCATAAACAGGGCTAATAGTTTTTGATCTTCCTTCCCTTAGGACTTCAGCAAGGAGCATTCGTTCACTGACTCATTCATTTATGAAAATATTCTGAAGGTCCCAGGAACTCATGTGAGCAGTGCCACCTTGGGTTCCTTAATGGCCCCAGAATTCTGTTTTCTATGTCTTATCCTTTCGTTGGCCCCAGCTTCTCGGTTCCTATGGCCTCATGCCTTGCCTTGCTCTCACTATTTTCACTAGTCCGCATGGCTGGTCTCCCACTTCAGCCACACCCCTCTCACTTGGGCCCCTCCTGCTCCTTCCCTGACAGCACCTTGCTGTTTCTCCCCTCAGGACCTTTGCACATGCTATTTCCTTGGCCAGCATTCCTTTTCCTCTTGTTATCCACTGGCCAAACCTCTGCTTATATGCCATCCTCTTCCTCAAGGGTCACCCCACTGTGAAGCCTGTTCTGAATCCACCCACAGGGCCGAATTAGTCATTCCTCCTCACCATCCTTCTGTCCCTTCCTGAGCAGCATGGGTTGCTTGGAGGCAAAGGTGTGTGGCAGCTGGGAATTAGAATTGAGCAAGTTGCCTTGTCTCTGAAAAACGGAGGATGACAATGTGTGTTGCACAGAGTTGCTGCTGTGAGAGAGCAGTGAGGACAGCCTAGCATGGGGCCAAGGTCCAGAATTATCAGTCCCCTTCACTTCAGTGCCTAGGTGTCCCTTTTACTTTGGAGCCTGAGTCCTGAGAGAAGAATGAAAACACCAGATTTGGAAGAAACAGTGAGAGCCATTCCAAGATAAAGGGGGCGGGGTGTTGGAATGGGGTGAGCTCCCTGTCACTGGAGGTGTGAGAAGAGGCCCCTCAGGCATCAGGTGGCCAGTGGGACCCAATGACCAGGAAGGCCCCTTCTAGGCTTAGGAGCCTGTAATTCCTGGAAGACGACTGAGGGGGCAGCAGTGTCCCGACTGTTCCTCAGGACAGGAGAGAGTCTGTGAAAAGAGATCCCAGTGCCACCACACTGTGTGGGCATTCTCCGTCTTTCTCTTGGCAAGTCATGATACTTGTTAGGAGTGTAAAGGCTCTGAGAAGTCCTGCACCAAAGAAGGAGGCTTAGCACAGCATTTCTTATTAACTGCTCAGGATGTGACACTTTGGGGAGAACCTTAATTTGGGGACCGGGGTGGCCTTTGTTGACTTAAAACACCTGTGAAACCTCTTGCCGCCTGCATGACCTTGGCCAAGTTCTGCCTCTTCTCTGGGCCTTCTTCCCAACGCCACCTTGGAATCAGCCCCGGTGGGAATGTTTACTCCGGGGAAATCTGCCAATTAAGGCTCTCCCCTCTCTCGACCAGTTGTTAAACATCAGCATATCACTGAATGTGAATTATTAGGAAGTGTTTCTTTAAAATGAGCTCCTTTTGTATTTGCAAGTAAATAAACTTTTATTTTTCAAATTTATTATATAACAGCTTTAACATTGACCACTTTAAACACTTTTTGTTTATGACTGCTGGAAAACACTTTTTTCCCATTATATTTCATAATCTATTCCTAAAGTACTTACTGGCCAGAGTGCTAGATCAAAACACTACCACCTGGTCCAACTCCGTAAATTGGAGGTTGGAGTTCCAGTGGAGTCAACCAAAGCAGGGACATGCGGCGTTTTCACTGATGTGCATGTTAGATGCCTGCTATGGCCTATCCACCCAAGGCCTACATTTCTGTGAAGGGTTACTCTGCTTATAAGCCATACCAAGCATAAAAGAGGTACAGGGGAGCCCATGAACTCTGGATCACGGTTGATAGGGGCTAAGTGACTGGTGCCTTGATTCAGTGCTTCTCATACCTGAGTGTGTTGTACTCAGTCTCCCAGGGTCTCATTCACATGCAGCGTCTGATTCAGCAGGTCCGGGGTGGCCCCTGCGATTTTGTGTTTGCTTTAAGCTCCAAGAGGACGTTAGTGCTGCTCATCTGTAGATGACGCTTTGAGCAGTCAGGGGTTGGTCATGGAAGAAGCAGTTCCTCAGGCGGTGGGAATCGTAAGAGCTTTCTGTTTGGAGGCTGCCCTGAGCTGTATCTTGCCTTTTGGGAAGAATTCAATAGCTGTGTTTTGAATATACACAGCTGTCCTAAATATTGTTCAGCCAATTTACTGATTTACGTTTTAACCTTTTTTATTTGTTTGACATGTATTTCGGTGTATAGTGCAAAGCTTGTTTTGAGGTGCTCTTTTGATGCCCCATGTGGATGGTCTCAAGGCCAGGGTGGGGGTGGTCCCCAGATTCAAATGAAAAGCTATCTGATCCTTTTCTTCCTCCAACACACCCCTGGGTTGCAACATCACTAGATGGACACATAAACAAGGGGTACCAGCAAACTGAGATTAGAGATGTAACTCAGGTTTGGGCAAACAACCAGGGGTGTGTGGAGTTAAAAGGTCTTACAAAGCATTGGCACATCTCTACCACCAAGCAGCCCAGGTTGGGGTCATTATTTAACTAATCCCCAAAGGCAACATGGTTTGGGAGAAAACTTTCCCATACTCAGTATTATCTGGTGTAATCAAAAAAGCCATCCAGCCCTGGCTGGTGTGGCTCAATGAATTGAGTGCCAGCCTGTGAAAGGGTCACTGGTTCAATTCCCAGTCAGGGAACATGCCTGGGTTGCACGCTGGGTCCCCAGTTGGGTGTGTGCAAGAGGCATCCACACGTTGACGTTTCTCTCCTTTCTCCTTCCCTTCCCCTCTCTCTAAAAATAAATAAATAAAATCGTTTTAAAGAAAAAAAAAGCCATCCGAAGGATCTGAACACCCACATGTCCCTGCCGGATCCTCCCACTGAGATACCCCCTTTCTGGGGCTCTGGGGTGGGTGGCCGTGCTGGTTTTATGCTTCCTATTCTCCAGGTCAGTGTTTCTCAAAGTGTGGCTCAGGAGATCTCTGGCTCAGGTTCACTAGAGATGCTTATTTAAAACGTCAGTTCCCCACCTCTACTGCAGGCCTGTTGAGTGGTAGGGGTAGGGAGGTTCTGGGTTCGAACACTAATGTTTGGGGACCGCTGCTACGATCTCACAGACACTGTGTGGTATTAACCAGTCAACATCATAGGAAGGTGAAACATTACCTGCTTACTACCCACATAGGAAAGAAACTGTAGCTTTTTTATTTTCTCTAGCTAAATTGAATTTCCTCTAATAAGCACTCAAAGAACATTTGCTAGTATTATTGTTATTACCATTCTGGAGCTCAGGAACATCCAAGCATCCAGCTATCTAGCCGTCTGCTCCATAAGCATCTTATACAGGGCGGAAGAAGAGGTCAAGATTAGATTTATCAAGGGACAAAGTTTCAGTATCTTCCAGTTGAAATGATATATTTTGGATAGTTCATAACCTGGAATAAATTGTCAAGTTTTTCTATTGTCTCCCCCTGCACTTTCCTGAGGCAGTCTGAGTAGGCTGGGTGTGTTGGGGTTGGGAGGGCGTAGAGAGTGGAAAAGGAGGAGCTTATGGGACCTCTTGGCAGCCAGAAGAGGGGACTATCATCTGAGTCCATCCTGTTCCATATTGGGAAGTGGTGAGTCTGTCTGGTCCTTGGGTGCCCGTGACCTAGAGGTGCCCACTGAGGAGCATCTGGTCATCTCTGTGTTCCAGCATGCATGGTTGGTACTTGCTGGTGACCCTATGCTTTTGGACAATTGGCCGTGGGAATACATCCTACTCTGTGGCCTTTTCACTCTGATCTCTGGTCTCTGCTGGTCCTCTGGCCCCTTCAGCACCTCTGCATCCTCCCTGGGTACGTGGGGGCACCTGGAGACTCAGGGCGCCAGGTCTGGGAACACCCTTGGGCCCATATCTCTGGACATTGCCCTCTACCCACACTGTCTGATTGCCCCTGTGTGTGGTGGGTGCAGCAGCTTCATTCAGCCGTGTCTTGGTAAGTTGGCTCGGACCCTGACATGCCCTGTCTCCCTCCCAGTGAACTCCCTCTCCTGTCCGCTGACGGGAAGCTTCCTTCTACTTCCCCTTCTGTCTGATGGGGACTCCCCCAGATCATAAGTCATTCATCCTTCCCTCTTCTCTTGAGCCACAATGACAGATGGATTGAAAATTCACCAGTGTAATGTTTTCATATATTCCCATCATTTCCCAAGGAAGAAGACATGGTCAGTGAGCAAATGGTTGGGAAGTAATTTAATCTTGCTTTGGGCATTGAAGTTACATAAATAGAATCTGGAACTCATTCTCCTTTCATTAATTTATCAATAAATATTACCTGATCATATTTTAGATGCCAGACATTGCTCTGGGCACTAGAGTTACTGCAGTGAACAAAGAAGACAAAAATCTTTGCCCCCAAAGATTCTTATAATGTCTTGGGTCTTCATTTTATGGCGGCCTCCTGGCCAGGGCAGCCATTCAACCCGATTTTTGGACACCATTTGTTTTTGCTCTTATTTGGAGAGTAGCATGGTGACTGTCTCCCACAGCGTTCAGAGCTAATGGCCTGTTCTCATTTCATGATACGACCTCAGCCTATATCAGAGTGACCACGTGCATTCCTTTCTGGTAGGGGCATAAATAACCCTTAAAGAAGGGCTGTGAAGCCCTGCTGGGTCTCAGATTCCACCCTGGCATGGAGAGACCAGGACAGAAGACAGTCCTCTGTGGCCTCCAGCATTTCCTCAGGCATTTACTCAACAGATATTTCCTGTCCTTCTTCTATGTGTCATATGCTGGGGGTAGGACAGCAATAGGCCAGGTAGATGCAGTTCTTTCATAAGCTGCAAAGATAGAAGTTAAACTCGAATGTTAATTATCTTCCATTGTGATGATACCCCAGAGAAGTTCAAGGAGAATAGCTGTTTTTTGTTTGTGTTTTTAGTCTCAGGACGATCTGGTGTGACAGAACCTCCTGTGGCCCCTCTGAAACCTCTGGAACAATAGGGCTCTCTAGGACATTCAGGAGGGACCAGAACAGACCAGTCTTTGGAAAGACAGGAGGTGTAGGTTTTCTCCGACTGAGAGGGGCTGTTTCAGAAACGGGCTTCCCCTGCAACTCCATGGGTGCAGCCTCCGAAACCCCTGCGGTGCGGGGAGCCTGCCCTTGCAGGGTGTGAGCCTGCCCAGGGGCCCTGGTGTCATGGTGGCATCCCTGCCATCGCTTAGTGTGCAGACGGCGCCCTTCCTGTGTGCTTAGCTTGACAAATGCTTCTTCTTTCTTGCCTTCCTTCTGCAACCTGCCATTTACTGTGCCTTTTTCCCAGGGGAGGAGCCGTAAAACCACAGGAGATACTGCAGAGACATAAAGTTGTGACCTCTGGAATCCCAGAGTGACCCCACCGGGGTGTGTCCCTCCAGGCTTTCCTGACTTTCCTGAATTCCCCTACAAAGACTTTGTTAGGAAGAGCACGTTTTGGGGAGGAGCCTGAGGTACCGGCTCCCCACCTGTGCCTCCGGCTTCTGTAGAATGTCAAAAGCCCCCCCTTCTATCCCCTTTTGCGTTGTTTCACCCCTGGCTCCTAGATGCTTATGCACAAGTTCTGCTCCGGTAGCTCAGACCAGTGCCTGAAGAGAAGAACCACGGCTTGAGTCTTGGCTCGGCCAAATTACTTGCTAAGTGGTGCAGAACAAATCCTTCAGCCTCCCTACAGGATACACTGGTATCTATGGAATGTGCGGTAGGGATAAGACTCTAGACTCTAGACAACCTCCCGATTCTGGCTCTCTGTCCTGGAGTGCCTGTCACTCAGGCGTGAAGCCTGTAGCTCTGAGCTGGATGCCAGGGAGCTTCCAGGGCCCAGAGGAGTCACTGTAAGGGAGGCATTGTCTCTACGTATCGGCAGGCAGCCTTCTTGGGCAGTGTCTTTGAGGGATACCCGCAGGAACTGTCTTCGGGGTCCTGGGACAGGATCTGTGGGACAGAAGGGCGGAGTGTGGGAGCCTCCAGGACCCCAGGATAGGAGACAAGGTTGGCCGTGGGAGGGGGCGCTCTGGGTCCTGGGATGGGATGGAGTCCAGTGGCAGACCATGTGGTCTCCCAGCGATTGCTCCCAGATGGGGGCCAGGCCACAGCCCTCTTTTGGTTGCTTGGGTAAAGGCTGCCTGGTGCTGGGTGCTGTGTCAGTCAGGGACCCCTGTGGGGATCATGAGTCAGGGCATCTCTTGGCCTCACTTCACAGCACTATTAACACAGGCCACTGTCAAGGATGTCCGTGTCTAGAGGATGCGGCTCAGCTGGATGGTGCTAGGTGCCAGCATTTCCTCCTATAACCACAGGTGACACCCCCAGTTACTTTGTGGGGAAGATATTGTTGTTTACTCCTATTTGAAGGATGAGGGAGCTGATGCACAGAGAGGTTAAATTCATTGCCCAAGTGTACACAGGCACAACGTAAGCCCTGGTCTGTGAATCCAGTACTTAACCACTAGGCATACACAACATCTCACGTAATGACTTTCCTTATTGTATATTAACCCGGATTTCCTGAAT
Source organism: Noctilio leporinus (assembly GCA_004026585.1). Classification (NCBI taxonomy): domain Eukaryota; kingdom Metazoa; phylum Chordata; class Mammalia; order Chiroptera; family Noctilionidae; genus Noctilio; species Noctilio leporinus. The sequence goes on along the minus strand of PVIW01001333.1, from coordinate 239,873 downwards.
GAAATATGTGCATGTGTAACTGGACCCTTTCCTGGGGGCATTTAGAATCTGGGAGAACTTGGGAAGGCAGTTTGGGGGACTGGAATGGGCCCTGGTTGGGGGTTCTGGCTCTGCTGCTTGCTAGCTGTGTGACCTAAGCGAGTCATTCCCTTCTCTGAGTCTCAGTTTCTTCACCTGTAAAATGGGGATGAGAAAAGTAAAAGAAGTGATACAGATGGGAAATCCATTATTAATTATATAATGTTGTAGAAAACATTATCCCCTTCCCATTCCTCCAGCTTCGTGTTATCCTCTTCCACACCCTGGCCTTTAGTGGGCTCAGTGAATATTTGTTAGGTGACTATATGGACACTGTTTAGTTCCCATCATCTGGTTGAGGTCTGGTTGAGTTTGTCCTAAAGAAAGGTTGAGAAAGGACGAAGTGTTTCAGGGGTGGAGGGAGAGCTTCATGGGGGAGACGTGGGTGCTGGTGGTGGGAGCTGAGCCGAGCAGTGAAGCGTCAGGGTCTTCTGGATGAGGAGAGAGGAGATCGGGGAGAGGCAGGGGCCCAGAGGAACCCGGTGAAGATCACAGTGGCGCCACTGTTCTCAAATTCTCCCCATGGGTCGGGCTCTGTCCCAAATGCTTCACACACTTACCTCATTTAATTCTCACCAACTCTGCCAGGCAGGTACTTCTGTTTTCAGATGGGAAAATTGAGGCTCGGAGATATCATGTGATTTGCCCAAGGTCATGCGGCTATTAAATTGTGACAGTGGAATTTGAACTCGGGGTCTCTTTGGCTAAAAAGCACATACTTGTAATCAACCTGCCTCCCCAGGCGAACAATGTCCTGACCTTTGTCACTCTCCGACTTTCAAACTGCTGTGTGTAGGAGCACCCAACACTGACCAAGGGGCATGCTACTCAGAGAGTTGAAGGGAGTGAATTTCCAGATTCTAAAGCTTCTGTATAAGATTCTGGAATAAAGATAATTGATTAGAATTGCTGGAGCATGCCCTGGTCCTCGTGGCCCTTCCACCATGTCACAGAAAAGAGGCTGTTCTGACACCCATGCGGAATCCCACTGAGTACATCACCCTGGGTATATTGAAAACCTCTGAGCATCAAAGGGAAAATGAGGAACAGCTGGTTACAGAATAGCCTTGATGATTAGTCAAGGCATCTTAGACCAGTGGTTCTCCTGCCTTTTTCTGGCTGTATGAATTTCTGTTATGGAAATGCTGGATGCACAATGGAATGTTTTGAATTCAGAACAACTGAAATAGGGTAAGTTAATGACAGTAATTCTTTTAAGTGTAATTGGAATTTTCCTGGACTTCTAAATTCAAGATACTCGAATAAGACCCAAGATAAACATTGTCCTTGCTTTCCTTCAGATTCAGCATGTGTCATTTAATAAGATAGTTAAAAATATTTTATCAAATCACATCATGAAACATTGCAGTTATAGTCAACCTTAGCACTGTTGACTACTTTCTATTTCTTAGGAACAAAATTTCACTTAGCCTAATGCCCTTGAGGACCAGACATGCTGTAGGAAATGGTGAGGTTTTATTCTTTTTTTTTATGGCTAACTAATATTCCATTGTATACATGTATCACAGTTTCTTTATTCCTTCATTCATCAGTGAACATTTAGGTTGTTTCCATATTTTGGTTATTGTAAATAAAGCTGCAATGAAGATGGGAGTGTGTGTGTGTGTGTGTGTGTGTGTGTGTGTGTGTGTATTTTTTTCTTTTTTTTTTCAAATTAGGGTTTTTGTGTTTTGGGGATAAGTATGCAGAAAGAGAATTGCTGGATATTTCTTTAAGATTTTATTCATTATTTTTTTAGAGAGGAGGCAAGGAGGGAAGAAGAAAGGGAGAGGGAGAGAGAGAAACATCAATGGTTGCCTTTCACCTGCCTCCAGCTACAGACCTGGCTGGAGACCTGGCTTGCAACCTGAGTATGTGCCCTGACTGGGGAATCAAACGGTGACCTTCGGGTTTGCAGGCCGGTGCCTATCCACTGAGCCACCAGCCAGGGCTGGATCTTTTTTGATGAACCGCCATACTGCACCAATTAACATTCCCACCAACAGTGCACAAGGATTTCCTTTTCTCTACATCTTTGCCAACACTAGTTATTTCTGGCCTTTTTGGTAAGAGTCATTCCAGCAAGTATGAGTTGGTATCTAATTGTGGTTTTGATTTTCTTTTCCCTGGTGATGCTTTTTTCAACTTTTCAAGGACCTCCTGGCCATCTATATGCCTTCTTTGGAAAAACATCTATTCAGATCTTCTGGCCATTTTAAATCAGATTGTTTGTTTTTGTCATTAAGTTGTATAAGTTATTTATATATTTTGGATGTTATCCCCTTATCAAATAGATGATTTGCAAATCTTTTTCTCATTCAGTAAGTTGTCTTTTAGTTTTGTTGATGATTCCTTTCCTTTGCTGTGCAAAAACTTTTTAGTTTGATATAGTTCTGCATGTTAGTGCTTTTGTTGCTTTTGCTTCTGGTGTCAGATTCAAAAAATCATTGTCAAGATCAACGTCAGGGCCTTTTTTTTGTTTTGGTTTCAGGTCTTATGTTGAAATCTTCAATTTATTTGGAGCTAATTTTTGTGTATGGAGTAAGTTTAATTCTTTTGCATGTGGCTGTCCAGTTTTCTTAACACCATTTATTGAAGAGACTATAGCCCCATTATATATTTTTGGTTCTCGTCATAAATTAAATTCTAGATTTGCTATCCTGTTCCACTGATGCATGTGTTTGTTTTTATGCTGATATCATATTGTTTTAATTACTATAACTTTGTAATATAGTTTGAAGTCAGTGAATGTGATGTCTCCATGCCCAATTCTTTTTAAAAATCTTATCTTTCTTGTAGTACCTTGTCAAACACAACTAATGGTGACTATGGGAAGCAATTAACATTCTGACTTATAGTATCTTCACTTAAAGCCATAAACTCATTTAGATCATCATCTACCTTCAAATTAATACAGGTAATACCATAGTATTACCTAATACTTGATCACTGCATGATATAGGTCACTTCCTTTCAGCCTTTAGTAACAATTTCCTTGGCCCAAAGACAATGTATTTTTGTTACAGTAGTATATCACTTTGGACAGCAATTTCTGTATTAGTCAGGATAAAGAGCCCCAACTCTCTGACACTTACAATAAATAAGAGTTTTCATTTTTCTCATTTATGGTACACATCTATCCTAATTAGCCATCTCTCTTCTGCACATCTTCTCTACTCGAGAACCTAGGGTGATAGAGTCGCCCCATCTGGAACATTACTTGTCTCCTGGAAAAGGGAAACATGGACAGAGAATCATGCACTGACTCTTAAAGCCTCCTCCCATGCTTAATTAGAGCAGGAAAGCTGCTCATCCTGACATCAGAGCAGGGAAATATAACCTTCCTCCAGGGAAGGACAGCAAATATTGTAAACAGTAGTGTCATTTATCACATTATAATTTTTATTTATATCCTGGGGATCTAAAGAAGAGAGAAACAGCTGTTTCTATTGTGGTAGTTTTGCCCAGAGCTGCCTACAGCTAGAAAAAGACAGGGTGACCTTTCGAAGACAGGGTGACCTTTCAAAATACCTTACAGACCTAGGCCTTTGATCTTTATGACAGTTGGCCCCAGCCCTGTGGCTTTAATGCACAGAATAATTATCTGTCGCTCCTTTTTCTCTACCAGCCCTATGTCAGGATGAAATTTGATTGGATGGAACGTCTTTTCTAGAGTTTGCGATCCAGCACCCAGTGCCCTCTGGGCCATCAATAAAGCCATTTCTTAACCTCCAGCTTAAATTGGTCCATTTATGTTTTTTTCTTCCAGCTGTCTTTTGGGGAGACATTGCCCTAGATGAAGAAGACCTGAAGTTATTTAATATTGATAAGACAGAAGACTGGATCAAGCAGTCAGTGGAGGGAACAGGGCACCGCACAGGTAAGTACTGCAGCGCCCTTCCCCGGCTCCAGAAGGAGGGGCCAGGGACTCCATAAGGTGTGGCTGTGGACCACAAGTCATCGGTGTTTGACCACCTGTCTATGGAAAACTGGAGGCTGCGGAGCCGGAGCCTCCAAGTGTGCTGATTCGTCTAAGAAGATCTCGTTTGCCTGTCTATGTGAAGGCAAACGATCAGGTTTGAACTTAGCAGGTTCAGTCTTGCACTCAGCTAGGTTCTCAGGACTCTGGGCTCCGGGTCCAGCGCTTCCCACCTGGAGAGGGTTCTGGATGGGCGGCATTTAGGGCATGTGTGATAATGGTGCTAATAATGATTAGCACCAGCAATACTTGCTTTGGGGGTATCCTGTACTCGTTTGGCTGACAACCCAAGTAAAAGCCCCCTGGGGCCAGGAAACAGGTGGGTTTTCAGACTCCGATTACTGCCTCCTACTCTTCTTCCTCGCCTCCCCCTCGGGGTGAATAGTAACGGGGCTGATTTCTTGCGTGCTCCCCAGTCCCTGCCCATGGAGCTCAGACACCCCGCTCTGTGCAGTGGCCTCCTCAAAGCAGCCTGGGGGGCTGGGTTGTGGGGCTGAGGGGCCAGTGTGGCTGCCGCTGGCTTGTTATTTGGTGACTAAAGCTCATGTGTGCCTGGTGCTACACTGTCCCTGCTGCCTGAGACCCACTCCTCCCACCCCCTTTTCCTTCTTCGCTGGGCTTTTAAAAAATATTGTGGCAAGAACAGTAGTAGAAACTGCAGACAGTGTGATACAACAGATCTCCAGGACTTACTCATCTCCGGTAACTGAAATTTTATACCCTTTTTTTTTGTTTTTGGACACCTATCATGGGCTAAGTGTGGTCCTGGAGAAAGGGATGATCTTTGCCTTCAAAGTGACCTTTCACACCAGGCAGACGGAGTTTAGACGTGGACAAGCTCTCTTAACATCTGCAAGGTTCAGTTTACCTATCTGTAAAATGGGGATGAAACCAACACTCCCTAAGGGGTTAATAAGGCCAACTCCAAGGGTGATGATGACTGGCATAGAACTCGTTCTCGGGCAGTGGCAGGCGTTACCGTGGCGCTCCCAGCCTGGTGGAACAAGGTTAGAGGTAGGTAGATGAACTGTAACTCCTCCTGGCAAGTGCTGCAATGAACCAAGAGCAGTGGGAAGTGGGGAGAGTGAGCCAGGAAAGGCATCATGGGAACAGGCACTCTTCAGTTGTGTCTTGGAGGATGAGTAGGCATTACTTAGGTGAGCCATCAATAAAAGGCATCTCAGGCAGAAGGAAAGCTCTGTGTGAGGGTTTGAGGGGGGCTGCCTGTGTTCAGGGGACAGAGGGGAGGGGTGGTCACTGACCCACCCCTCTTTGGGATGGGTTGTGGCAGAGACATTTACCTGGAAGGGTTGGCTGGGGTAGATGATGAAGGTGCCTGCTGGAGGGGTAGCTGGGAAGGTGCCGGTAGTGGGGGTAACTCCCAGGAAGCTGATGCCTATTAAGTTAATGAGCCAGGGCTTCCCCTGAGGGCTGAAGGGGTCCTGCCCAAGTCTTTTGAACTGGAGTGTAGTGTGACCTGCCCAGCTTTTACCTGAGGTGCCCCTGGTGGAGTGCTCTCTCCCACTGCTTTCCACAGCCCACCAGCTGCCCCAAGAAGGCTGGTTCCTGTCTGGCAGCTTGGGCTGTCTCACCATGTGACTTGCTGATGGCAATGGTGGGGAAGGGCTGTCAGGTGACCCCTACTTCTGCTGCTGATGCACTTGGTGGCATCCAGAACATTCCTTATGCCTTGGGTGCTTTGCAAGGCTCTAAGATTCCACTAAAGCTGATTCACCAAGTCTTCCTTCCATGTTTCCTGGCATAAAAGACCCTGGGGTCTGTTATGCACTTGGGAGGGAAGGAGGAGAATATACTGTGTTCAGCTTTTGGGTGTGGTCTCAGTTCATTTTTTCATCCACATTCGTTGAAATCTTTATTGAGTGCCTACCTTGTGCCAGGTCTGGTGTTAAATGCTGAGAAGGTATAAATTGAGGTTTCTCTTAAGAGTTACTAGTTAGTGGAGAAAATAGGTGTAAAAACCAAAAAAAAGTGCTGAAGTTAGAGGCATGTGGGGGAGGGGTCCCCTCAGGCCTGGAGTCTTTACTGAGATGGGGAGAGTCGGAAAGGCTTCCTAGAAAAGCGGGTCCTGGGGAAAGTGAGGTTTGCCAGGCTGGGGAATAAGGAGCCCGGGCACAGAGAAGGACATTCCAGACTGAGGGAGGGGTTCTTCTTGGGGTGAGAAAAGGATGCTGGGAAATGGGACAGCTGGTTACCATTGAGGAGGGTATGTGGCCTCCCTCTTCCCCAAGGGTTGGTTCCCTCTTTCTGTGGAGGGTGGGATGGGAATGTGCCCAGAGTTGGGTGTGCTACTTTCATGGCTCATGAGGACCACGAGCAGCTGTAGGGACAAGGCCAAGTCCTGGGCTCCAAGCTTGCCACAGGGGTGGGGGTGAGGTAGGGATGGGGAAGAGCAAGAGAGCAACGGCCCGGCCCGGCCCCGTGGTGAGGTCAGAGCAACCCCTTTGCCAGGGGCTGGTAGAAGGGAGGAGCAGGTAGGCACTTTTGAGCTTCCTTTTGCTATCTGTTTCAGGCTCCAATTTCTTAGGGTTTGGGGGACAGCTTATGTGTGCTTTGAAAAGTTTATTCAAATTTTAAATGGGGTTTCAGAAACCACATTATTTTTTACATCAATATGCAGAACCTTCATTGAGCTCTAACAAAAAGAAGCATTTTTTCATAACCCTACCACTCTAGCTGATCACAGACTTACCCAAGCTCTGACCTGGAGACCTAGAGAACTTGATTGCGATCTTTGTGTGGTTAAAATTATTTTTAACTTTTTTTGCGCTATTACCTAAAAATAGCGAGCTTCACATATGGGCATGTAACCACCACCCAGACCAAGGTGTGGAAAGTGGCCAAAATCCCATGAGTAGCGGCAGTTCCTACTGATCTGACTTCCATACTACAGGGTCATTTTACCTGCACAAAGCAGCGCTACGTCTGTGTGGTCGGTGTCTTTCTTCACTTAGCTGTATGCTGTGGCGCGCCCCCCTCACTGTTGAGTGAAGCAGTCATTTGTTCTCTTTCGACGTCATACTGTGTTCTGTTGTATGAATGCGCCCTAGTGTGTTCACCTTCCCGTTCGCAGACATTTGGACAGTTCGCATTTTTCAACTACGATAAATAAAGTTGCTACTGGCATTTCTGTGCATATCTTTGGGTGGACACAAGCCCTTGTTTCTGCTGGGCATAGATTCAGGAGTAGTATTGCTGGGACGTAAGGTATGTATAAGTTTAGCCAGGGTATATACTGTCCAACAGATTTCCAAAGTGGTTGCACCAATTTACATTCTACGTGGGTACATATTGATTTGGAAAGCAGGAAGATGACCATGTAGGACCCAATGAGGCCTTTTAAGTCTTGGTCTCCCTGGCTTGGGGACCTGCCACATATTCTCCAGACCAGCACAGCAGTCAGTTGACACCTGTCCATCATCAGAGTGCTCAGTGTTGCCCCTGTCAGTGATCCTTGTGCTGGCCTTGGGGGACCTGCCATGGCACAACATAGGGGCCCAGGCGTGGCAAATGTGACATACCCAGAGAGGGGCCAGGGGCACCGGCCCCCATGCCAGCTGGATTCCCGGCTGCTGGAGAGTGGCCAGTCCAGAAGGTTGCCGAGGATACTGCAGTGGTGGAGGGTGCTGCCTCCACCTTCCCCACAGCACTGCTACCACAGCACCGGCACAGTCAGCCTTCTGTCTAAGACCTTGAGTCTTTCTTCTCTTTTATTCCCTTCTGTGAGCTGAGAGGGGACAGAGTCTGTAAGGTTTAGGTTGCCCAGAAGTGGCCCAGCTCCTTGTACCTAGAAGGCATTGGCCAACATTGGTGCAGAAGGGAGACAGAGCAGGTAGATGAAGACTTGGCCAACCCCGGAGCTATCTCTCAGGGGCCTAAGACATGAAGAGCTACAACAGGGTTCTGCTTCCCAGAAGGTGGTTACAGCACTGGTCACAGTCATGGGCTTTCAGGTCAGACTGCCTGGGCTTGAATCCTTGAGCTGGGCCTCAGTTGCTTCATCTATCAAATGGGAATATTAATGTTCTGAGGATAAAAAGAAAAAATATGTATAAAAGGCTTAGCATAATGTATGGTGCATAATAGATGCTCAATTAATATCAACTTTGTATCTTTCTCCTTCTCCTCTTCCTCCTCCTCCTCCTTCTTCTTAGTAGTAGTAGTATTTGCAGGAGGATTTAAGGTTAAAGAGGAGAGTGGGAACATTGTGGGCTTGGACCTGAGGCCTTTGAACTTATACCTGCCTAGTATTTCTCCCTTCCCAAGTTTGATGTTATTATATGTTCCCAGTGTGTTTTTCGGGCAGAGTAATTTTTATCCTGATTACTTTTGTCTGAGGGCCAAGAGTACTTTGCATCTACCTAAAATAGTTACTTTATTTTCAGAATGGGAATATTTTTATTGCTTTTGCTGATTAAACTACAAAGTGGTACAAAGTTGTAGAAAGTGAAAACCCCGTTTTCCTGGCCCCAGGGGTCTCCCTTGTTATTTGCTTGCTGTGTTCCTTCCAGCCTTATACCTCCAGGCCATGTACATGCATAGATTCTTAAAATATAAAAGTTTTTCTGTGTTTTTTTTTTTTACCATCTCTTGCGTAAACTGCACTTTTCACCCAACACACCTGATACAGTGCATGGGGGAAAGGGGTGGGTGCTATGGAATTTATCGTACAACTTGGCCACAATTTATCCAACTCATCTCCTACGGAGGGCCTGAAGGTTGCTTCCCTTTATTCTGTAATATTTTTTTTATTAGAAACATGAATACTGTGAACAATATTGTGCGTAAATCTCTAAACATTTACTTTAAGATAAATGAAAAAGGAAACGCACATTTGTTCCCATTGTGCACTTTCAAATGTTTGAAAGGGTGTACTGTGTTCTTAGGTGTAGGTTATCTCACTTCCAAGCTTTGGTAAGTCCCCCTGTTGCTTGGGGGGGGGGGGGGAGTGGCTCAAAGGTGCATCCCTGGAGGGGGGTGGGACGCAGTGCAGCCCCAGACACTCCCTTCCCCTGGTTCATCCTGTGAACTTGGAGCTGCTTTCCTGGCTGCAGGATGGAACAATGTCATTGCACTGGAAGTGACCCAGTTGGCTTCATTTCTTAGAAGAGCCCAATATCGCAAACTCAGTGGTAGAACTCAGGTTTCCCATCTCCAAGGCAGTGTACCCTCCCCTGGACCACCCTGGCTGCCACATTGCCGGTTAGGAAGAATGAAGAACAACAGAGGTGCACATACGTATTCCTTAGCCATCGCTGGAAAGTAGGTTGGATTTTTTCTGGCCAAGGAGTGAGCAAAGACCTTGTACTGGGTTGGTTTAAGAGCCTACTCAGGGTGCTGCACTGGCCACAAAATGTCACTGACGGCTGTGGGACCACCAGCAGGGAGCACCCTCATTGTTCACTGAGAGCCCAGGGCTTGTGCATTAGTTCTGATCAATCTCCGTGTCTCTAGCCTCTCTTTCCCCTTCCTGTTTCCAGGTGATCTTCCTTCCTGGCCCTGACCTTGCAACCACTGTCCTTGACTACAGAATGTACCCCTCACCCCAAAATTCATGCCCATTTAGAACTTCAGCATGTGACCTTCTTTGGAAATAGAGTCTTTGCAGATCTAATTAGTTAAGGATCTTGAGATGAGATCACTTTGAATTTAGGGTGCACCTTAAATCCAATGACTGGAGTCCTTATAAGAAGAGGAGAGGACACAGACAGATACAGAGAGGAGCGCCCATGGAGAGGAAGGCAGAGATCAGAGCCATGCAGCTACAAGCCAAGAACACCGAGGACGGCTGGGGGCCGCCCGGGCTAGGGAGAGGCGAGGAAGGATTCTTCCATAGAACCTTCGGAGGCAGCCTGGCCCTGCAGACATCTTGATTTCAGACTGTACCTTCAGAACTGTGAGGCAATAGATTTCTGTTGTTCTAAGTTATGCACGTTGTGGTAATTGGTTGTGGCAGCCGGGGAAACAAATACAAGCATGCTCCTTAAAGCCCTTCCACGGCTCCCTGGCTCTTATCAGAAACATTCCCTAGGCTGACCCCCGGGGCCCTCCACACTCTGTCCGCAAGTTACATATCAGCTCCCTTCTCCCTCCTCATCCTCCAGCCAAACACAGTGATATTCTGTATAAGCCCCAAGTGACCTTTCTCCCAGCCTCTGTTCTACCTTTGCTCTCTGCTCCAAGTGCCCATTCTACAGAAAAAGAAATGAAGGCCCAGAGAAAGCCAGTGACTCATTCGGGGCCCTCCAACTGCTGTGTGTAGGGCACAGCTGCTGGCTTGGGAGGCCACCTGGGTTGACACTGCTGTTAAAATTAGCCTCATTTTATGCTGAGAATTCCCCCCAGTTACAGGCTATTGCCCCATCTGGGAGACAGAGGAGTAAGTGGCAGCAGCGGGTTGGATGTGTGTGGGGGCAGGGGGGCAAGGAGGCAAGGGCGCATTCTTGAGGGAGAGAAAGTCCTGTGTGCATCTTATTTGCAATGAGAAGAAAGGCTTTCTGGGCAGGCATGGGCCAAGCTGTTCTGTGAATGGGGCCCTTGAATGAACATTGCAGCTTCCTAAAGCTGCTAATCGGATTAGCTGTGTAGTGAAGGAAGTATTTAGCGGGACACACACACAGAAATGCGCACACACCCTCTTGCATCCTCTTTGACAGTGCAGATCGGGACAGCCCACTGCTGAGACCTGAGACACCTCCCCTCTCGCCGCACAAGATGTGGAGGGAAGGCCTGTGCGGTTGATGTTTGGGACTTTCCTAAGGAGTCCAGGAAGACCATGTTGAATGCTCCCATCTTTGCAAATGCCTAGAAACCTGGAGAGGACATTTCATCCTACAGCCATCACCATCCGGATAATGGATCTGATTTCTTGACCTTTGTAATAAGGACTCGGAAAGGGGAAATGGTGTTAATTACTTCCTGGCCCTGATGGAAGCTGATGTTTCCCGCCTTGTCTATTCTGGGCCGCTGGGCCACGTCCATTTCTATTTAAGAAACCAACCTTGCTTTAAATCCTTGTTTCCTAAACTCCTGCCGTCTGTGTTGGGTATCTGAACAAGCTGCACAGTTTGGGCATCTAAGTTCAAAATAATACGTTAGTGGGAGAAAGTCATAGATACAAATTTGGATAGTTTGCCTCCCTTCTCTGGGCCTTGTCACTCAGCTCCTTCCATCTGTCTGACCCTTTTTGGCTCTTAGAGTTCCCTTTCCTACTCTGGCCATGACTTGGAGGGGCACACGCTACGCCCCTTGGTCTTAGTGTTCCTGTTAGAGTGGAAGGCTGCATGAAAGCATATCCTCATTCCTTTCAAACCAGTCTGAGCTCTGGTTTTGAGCTCTGCTGTTTCAGGTTAGGAAAAAAAAGGTGGAGAAGCAAAGACCATTGAGTATCAAGGGGCTAAATGTAGGCACAAAGAGTTAATGCATCCCCATGAGATACCCTCAGGTACTCCATGGGTTCCTGGGCTCTGCCTTTCGAGGTTTAAGGGTCTAAAAAAGACCCAGCGCATCTCTGCTCTCAACACGTTTTTAAAAATTGTTTATTGGGGTGGCATTCGTTAATAAAATTACATAGGTTTTATGTCCAGTTCTATGATACACCATCTGTATATTGCATCGTGTGCCCACCACTCAAAGTTAAATCTTCCATCACCATATATTTGACCCTCTGTACTCTTTACTGTTCCACATCTCCCTTCCCTCTGGCAACTGCCACACTGTGTGTGGTCTGCGTCTATGAGATTTTCTTTGTTTTTCTTGTTTATACTTTTGTTGCTTTCAGTTTTATATCCCACATGAGTGAAATTATATGGTTCTTGATTTTTTTCTGTGTGACTTATTTCCCTTAGCATAATAGTCTCAGGATCCATCCATGTTGTCACAAGTGGCAGTATTTCATCTTTTCTTATGGCCCAGTAGTATTCCACTGTATGTGTGTACCACATCTTCTCCATCCAATCATCTATGGAAGAACACTTTGGTTGTTTCCATGTCTTGACCACCATCCCTTCTACAAGATGTCACCATAGCCCCCGTTCTTTCCTGAACACTTATTAGTGAGCAGCACTCCCACCCTCAATAAAGAAAATTGAAGAAAAGATGAAGCCGTGCCTGCAAACCCTAGGAAACACCTCCTTTGGAAGAGGGGCTGAAAAACTACAGTCTGTCACTGGGGTTGCTGAAAACAGTCTCACTCAAGAGCACAGCCTGATGCCAAAACAACAGAGAGAGGGCCAAGACTATAAACAAGGACAAGTCCCAGATGTTGACCGTCTGGTGGATGTGGCAAGGCACACACTGAATGGCCACCTGACATAACTGAGGGCAGGAGGAGGTGCGGCCTCATCGGTACATGGAACTCACCCTTGTCTCTGACCATCACCTCCCAAAGGTAGAGGTAGGGAAAGCAAGTCTTTGCAGCTAAAGGGGCAGGGTTAGTGGTGATGCCACCAGCTGTTTCTAGAAGCAGTGGAGTGTAGAGGCTAAAAGTAGGCCTTTGACATTAGACATAGTTAAGTCCTAATCTTGGCTCTGCCATTAATGAGTTGTGTGACCAAAGACAGGTTATGTACATCTGAACGTTAGCTTTCACATCTACAGGTACTAAGAGTACCTACCATAGAGAACTGGTATGTGTAGATTCAATACACCACATGGTAGATACTATTCTTCCTCTTGTTGTTGCTACTAAAGAAGAATCATCATTTAATCTATTGTCAGATCTCTGTTTAACCAGCTTTGTGACCCAGTTTGACTCAGGAGAACTAGGAAAGTCTTCATGTTGGGGATTGATAGAGCCTTCCCGTGCGCTGGTGGAATCTAAATTCAAGGGTCTGATCAGGTCACGTGGGTACAGGCCCAGCTTCAGAGACCCCCACGGCGGTGCTGGCAGAGTATTGCAAAAAAACCCCAGGCATTTAGAGAGTATAGAGTCTGGGACACAGAGGTGGGCCAGAAAGAAGAGACAGTGGAAGAGCTGGCCTGGGGACAGCCACAGTGGCTATTATTTATTAAGCACCAACCAGGTGTCAGACTCTGGGATAAGAGCTTTACCTATCACACTTTTTCAATGTCCCCTGCAAGACAGGTGTTAACATTTCATTTTATAAAGAAGGAATGAGTCACTCTGAGTCCCACAGCTAATCAAGGCAGACCCAGCGAGGCAAACAGAGGCCTGCCTGACTCCAACATCCTTCCCTTTCTACTCAATCCAGGAAGGACGTCTCCAACAGTGTAGAACAGACAGGAAAGAGAGACAGGCTCCCAGCTGACCACTGTTTCACCCCTGCCTCGCCTTGTGGCCTTGGCTCCCCTAGTTTAGAACTTGATCTCTGCTGAACTACTACTCTGGACTGCCTTGCGCTCTTGCCCTTGTGTCTACCCCGCAAGTCTGCTGACTCCCTGATACCCACTTCCCCGACTTGCCTTCCTTCCAGTAGCAGATGCTAACTGGGGGCTTCTTTTGTGCCCAGCACCAAGGATACAGCAGTATCCATTTTTCCTCTTTCATTAAGGAGGTGGAGTTTTAATGATGGCAGTGATGGTGGGGATGACAGTCATGCTTTGGGAGTACCAGAGGAATGCAGCAGGCTAGAGGGGTGTGGGCTAGGATCAAAAGCCCCCACTGGTTGAGGGGATCACAGCCTCCCAGGGGAGGTACGATGCAGCAGACAGAACTCACTCCTGGAGAGAAGTCCCTGATTGACAGCCATGGTCCAGGCACCGGCTGCTGCTGGGGGCCAACCTGGGCCATCAGGCCTGGTGGAGGGCAGAACAGGGCCATGGGGAGGTGGTGAGGGCAGAGAGCCTGGGAAACGCCATCAGAGAGGCCTTTCCTAGAACTCACACAAAGTTCCGGTTCTGTGCAGGGAGCTCAGAACAAGGTATAGACCCCTGATTCTCCTGGAAAGAGGGTATCAGGGAAGACAGCCTGCCAGGAACTTGGCCCGAGAGAATGAGATAGGGACATGGCTTAGACATTGAGCAGAATCCCACAGATCAAGACTGGGGCCACAGATGTGCTGCTGAAGCCCTCGAGTGTTGCTCCCAGACTCCTTCTCTCCCCGCACCTGCGGACGGGGCTGGCTGAGCTCCCAGCAGCAGTTGGCAGCTGGGAGACGAGGGGAAGGCCTGGCAGTCATTCTGCCCATAAAGTTTTCAATTTAGTAAGATGATTTGAGATGATAAAGAGGCATCTGATAAAATGAACATCTGTTCTTTGGGAAGGAAAAAGGAATGCAACATAAGGATTCTATCATCTCACTCCCTGCGGCCTCATTCAGAGACTGACTTATACCTTGGACTGAAGCCAGAGTTCACTGTGAACTTGAAATGTTGGGAAAAGAAAATTCACCTTTTGGCCGATTTTTATTATGACTGCATTGGTCAGAATTTGGAGAGACTGGGCTGGGAGTCCATTTGGAGTCACAGTGGGGCTCAGAGCCAGGTAGGGAAGGGGCAGTGACCACCCAAGGGCACCCACCTATCCAGGGAGCCCTTATCCTCATGGGCCACAATTCTGGGACCTTAAGTCAAAATGGGGAGAGTAGCGTGAGAAACCAGGACAAGCAAGAGTGTAGGACCTGACATTCTCAACAAATTTCTTTCCATTTCAAGATATAGAATCACACTCATAATAGCTCAAATAGAATGGTTTCTTTAAGAATACACTCTCATGGCCATGTAAGACTAGCAGAAGAGCTGGCCTCTTATGGACTGGACTAGAAATTGGAGAGAAAGGAACAAGCCTGGCTTCTCTTCTCACAAAGAGTCTATGTTTTACCTTTGCCTCCCCATTTTGCACCTGACCCATCATGGCCACCATGCCTAAGTCCACATCATAACCCCCAATATGAGGGTCCCCCACTGAATGCCTATGGTACCTACCCATGTGGGGGTACCATGGAAGTCTTATGAGAGGAAGAGATCTCCAGGGAAAGGAGTATAAAGTGACCTGAGCAGAGGGCTGACAACAGAGCCACCAGAAGGTGGGAGGAGGAAATGAAGTGGTAATGGAAGCAGGTGATGGGTCTGTGTCTTTGGATCCAGAGAGAAATGAATGATCGAGCGGCTTCTGTTTGCAGTGGTGATGGGTGAGTGAACTGAACCCCTGGCTGTGGAGGTGTGGAGGTGTGGAGGCAGTTTCCTGGGAGAACATGGTCTTGGGGCCAAGTCTGGTAACCTTATCCCTACTTTGCTGTTTACAGTAGTCTCATGGGAAAATGCTGTGTGAGTTCCCATCAGCCATCTTAATACATGGAATGTGGGGATGCAGACTCCTGAGAGCTGGGCATGGGCACAGTTGAGGATCCTGTCTTTGCCCCTCCATGTTGGCCAATGGAAAGATCTGATCCTATTTTTGTGCCCTTTTAACTGTTGTATATGTCTTTGTTGGTGTTTATTGAATGGTATTCTGTTTTCTGTTCTTAATTAATTACAATATTTGATTAATTATTATTTATTTTTAGAGAAAGGGGAAGGGAGGGAGAAAGAAAGGGAGAGGAACAGCAATGGGCAAGAGATACATCCATCTGTTGCCTCTTACATGTCTCAATCTGGGGACCTGTCCCACAACCCAAGCATATGCCCTAGCTGGGAATTGAACTGGTGACCTTTCAGTGTGCAGGCCAGCACTCAATCCACTGAGCCACACCAGCCAGGGCTCTGCTCTTCATTTAAATGGTAGTTGATTTCTACAGGAGGATGAAGTGAAATAAACCATAAAGTCTTTCTATTTAGGCAGCCCTCCAGTTACACGCTCTAGCATTAGTGGCCTAGATATAAGAAATATTTCCCACCCTGACTTGAGAGAATCCATAGGGGATCTTTTTTTGACAAAATAAAGGATGATTTTTTTTTTTTCAGTAAGTAGTCAGCCTCTAAAATTTTTGAACTTAGCATCTGTAGTTTTTTTCTTAAAGCTGTGCCCTTTTTTCCTCCATATTTTTTGGCCTCTTTTAGATGTGTGCATTTTGTTACAGCTGGGAATTGACCTTTGTTTTCAAATGCATTTACTACTCAAGTATTTTCTTGTTGGGCACAATAATCTACTAAAGCATGTTTGGTCAAAACTAGTGCCACAACCCTTCAGAACTACCCGCTGTATGGCAGACCTTGGCCATGTCACTTTACCTCATGGGACCTCAGTTTTATTATCTATCAAATGGAGAGTTAGAATATAAGCTTCCTGAGAGACAAGAATGAATCTCCGGGTTCTTTTGCCAAAGATAATTTGTGAGGGGATGGGGACTCACTGCGCGGGGTGTGCTGTGTCTGATTGGACGACAACAGTGTCTTTGGCTCCTCTTTCATTGAGCCTTGTGGAGCCTTAGAACAGTCTTATTAAACTGCATCCAACCTGAGACCTTCCAGAGTCCCTCCAGTGGGCTCCCAGAGATGTTGGCAGAAATGTGGTTGTGGCCTCCCTTTGTCCCATCTCAGCAAATAACAACAAACAGCAATGGGCTGGAGACAGGAGGTTAAGTCAGCCTGCCTCTGATAGCAGAGCCCCGTCAGGGATGGCAGCACTGAGCACCAGTGACAGGCGAGCTGGACTGGGAAAGCTTGAGGGTGGCAGGTGGCCCTGCTGGTGTAAGTTTGGGATAAGCCCCACCCCCTGGCCCATCATGCTCACCTGTGGCTGATGTACAGGGCAGTTGCGTGTCTTCTGGGGCTGTTTACACCACATCCTTATGCCGTTATTTCTGTGGTTTCCAAGGAGGTCCAGAGAGAGAAGGTGATGATGGGGTAGAGTTGTCAGTGGAATCTCATCCCATGTTCTGGTCACCTTATTTCTCTTTGGTGTCCTTCAGTAGCCTGTGCACCCAAAACAGTGAGAGAAAAGCCCCAGCTGGCCTTGACACTGGACTTCTGATCTTTATCTAGCTCCTGTCCTGCTCCTACTGCTTCTTGCTTTCTGCTTCCCAGGTTCTACCTCTCTATGACCTTCTAGCATCCCTGCACCTTGGCTGGCATTGACCCAGGGATTCCTGTTCTTTCTGACATTGGCATCTCTAGAGGTCAAAGGGGTCAGCCCATGAGCCAGTCTGGTTTGCAGATGGGTTTTGTTTATTTTATAGTACTTTAAAAATATTAATTTGCTGACAACATTTAAAAATCAGGTTTTTCATAAATACCCAGAATTTTGACTTCTCTTGAAAAGTTGGGAGATCTGGCTATGCTGGTCCTGCAACCACACTTGGCAACAATCAATAGAGTTGCATAATGATGGGTTGAAATTAGAAGGAACAGGTGCTCTGTGGTTTGCCACAGACCCCACTAATCCCCTGTCCATCTTCCCCCCGACCTCTTCCATTCTGATGTATTATTCGACGCCACCCCCCAACCCTGGGCATTTGAACTTGCATGTTGGGCCACTGGGTAAGAGCCACCAACTTGGGTCCTCAGTCAGGTCCCCATGACACTGTCCAGGGCCACTTCTTTCTTCCCCATTAAGGCAAGAGGGTCCTAGAGCTTCAACTATTGCCTGGTAGTCTGGCGAAAGATACTTTCTCTGGAACCTTTTAATTTCTTTCCCATAAACTTTCAGTCTCTGGCCCCTGCTTGCAACACCACATGTCATGTTCCAGGCTCTAGATGGCACAGG
Organism: Noctilio leporinus; assembly: GCA_004026585.1. Classification (NCBI taxonomy): domain Eukaryota; kingdom Metazoa; phylum Chordata; class Mammalia; order Chiroptera; family Noctilionidae; genus Noctilio; species Noctilio leporinus. The sequence continues at coordinate 222,195 of PVIW01001333.1, read as the reverse complement.
GGGAAAAATACAGAAAAGTCAAACAGGACACTTGGTGTTTTGCCAGGGATAGTTAATGGCCCAGCACATGCATTGGCATCAGAACAGGTCTTTTCCACCCCAATGAACCAGTGGGATAGAACCATTAACAGGTATTAACCTCTCTGAAACAAAGGGCCCATTACACTTCACTGACATATCCCATCACCCCCAGAGTGTTGGTTACCTTAGCCCCTCTTTACCTGTATTATCTCTTACAGGTGAAGCCATTGCTCTGCACTTCTTGAACCACACAGCATTCTGTCCCGAAAGGTCACAGACAGGTCATGAAACGCTGGTCTTTCTGCTTCTCTCCTCTTGTTCTCTGGAGAGGGATTAGGTTGGCCTTTGCCTTTCTTTGATTTCCTGAATTCCTTGCTACTGTTTCTGTGACCCAAGTTATGGGGTTTTCCCTTTGAGACATTTGTACATCTTTATTGGTCGTTTAGACATTGGTGTAAAGGCCATGTGATAAAGTCCTTCTAGGATTTTCTATGGAGACAAACATGTGATTTACCTTATTAAGCCTGCTTCCTCATCTGTGTAATGGAGATAACAATGATAGTACCTTACCCAGCTCAGGTGCAGTGAGAATTAGCTGAAATAATATATGCAAGCATTAGCCAATCAAATGGGTTTATTTGTTAGCATCTTCTGTGAACACCACACAGTAGAGATAGAGGGGTATTGTCTCAGTTCTCAAAGAGCTGTCTTGTAGGTACAATAGACTGGTTCACAAATAATGATACTGTGGGCATGGTATGCTCAGGGCTGGGAGCTCCCTGAGAGCAGGAACTGTGTCTGATCTGTTTTGCTGTCCCTGGCACATGCTCGGTTCTGGGCACAGACAGGTGCCCCATGGAAACTGGAAACTTATTAGAGGAATAAGTGAATGAATGAATGAATGAATGAATGAAGGGTCCTGAGGGAGATGTAAATGAAGCAAGAGGAAGGGATGGCTTCATGCAAGAGGCTGAGCTTAGAGTTTGAGCCATGATTGCACTAAACCCATAACTTCATTTGTAGAAACCTACACGTTTATAGTCTTTACCCAATTCATCCAGGAACATGAAATGTCCTCTCTTTACTTACTATTTTTAAAAATTGCAATAAAATATATATAATTCTCTTTTTAAAAATACATTTTATTGGTTTTGCTATTATGTACAGTTGTCCTAATTTTTCCCCCTTTGCCCCCCTCCACCCAGTACCTCCCATTTCCTCCAGCATTGCCTCCTTTAGTTCATGTCCATGGGTCGTGCATGTAAGTTTTTTGGCTTCTCCATTTCCTCTGTTAATCTTACATCCTCCTGTCCATTCTGTAACCTATGTATAATTCTCCTCTTGCAATTTATACACATTCCCTATTAACGTTACCTGAAGCCTCCTACTTTGACTATTTTGAATGGACCCTCTGAAATGATCTATTGGCATATTGCAGCATGAAGAATGGGCAAGTTAGTGCCTTTGTCACAACACAGAGCTGAGTAAGGTGTTCCTTTCGTCTCCTTGCTCACATCCAGCTGGGTACGGAGTTATATTTGTCTCACCACTTGCGTAGCTTCCCTGAGCAGCCTCCTTTCCATCCCTACAACCCCACCTCTCTCCAGGGAGTCATCACTTCTTGCCTAGAGAAGGGCATTACCATCTGCTGTAGTCGCTCTTCCCCAATCCTCCCCTCACTCCTACACACACACACACACACACACACACCCAGCAGCCACCTCCTATGTGCATCAGTGAAGAAGACAGAGCTCGCTTTTCGGAGGATGTCAGGGAGACAGGCAATAAACACATAGACAAATAAAGGAGCCCACTGCTGGCAATGAAATAAATGGGGACTCAGTAGATTCTTTTAGAATCTCCTCTTATGCCATTCAGCCGATTGGTCCAAATTTTGGTCTTCAGTGTCCCAGGGAAGAATTTAATTGGTGTCCATCATGCTCCCAGGTTCCCATGCTGATCTCTTCCTGTCTCACTGCCCAGCATGACCACTGTGTCTGAATTTCTTCCTGCCAGATCCCTCTTAGTGGCCCCCTGCAGCCATCCCCTGCTTTTGAAGCACCCCCTGATGCTCCTGGAAGTCTGTGTGAAGGAGAATCCTCAAAGAACCCCCCGAGGGCCTCTGAGGACCAGCAGTTTTCCTCTACAGTTTTGCAGAACCAAAAAGGAGGGAACCTCCCTGGAAGCTCTAGTGACAGTCATTGCTATGAGGCACCTGCTACTTCTTTCTTATGTATCTTCTCCTTTCTCCTTTTCCATCTTCTCAAAAAAACTGGGATGTGCTCTTAGACCCTGCTAAAGTTTTGGCCTTGGAGTAGGGCAGAGATAGGCCACCATCTGTCAGGTCAATTCAGGCATGTCCTGAGTTGGAGCGGGCGGTCTGGGGTCTGGACAGAGCTCCACTTGGGGGGACAGGGAAGGCTAATACAGTTGTGCTCCTGGCCAGAGCTTAGGCCACAGTATGGTTATCAAGATATAAAAGGCTGAGGCCTCCTAAGACGACTTGAAGAACAGTCATCAGTAAGATTATGGCTACAGTGTGCTAGGAACTGTATTAGGTGTACTTACAACCTGAAAAGTTAGATCCTATTATATCTGTTTTTATGGATGAGGAAATTAAGGCTCACAGAAATTAAGTATCCTGCCGAAGATCACTTAGGTCAAAAAGCTGTGCTTCCAAGGTGGGCAAGTTTTTTCTTTCTATGTTCTATTCTTGCTTGATAACCTCCCTTCTCCACTTGTAACCCTTCATGCCATTCAATGCCACCTCCAGGAAGCCCTCGTGGACTTCCATGTTGGGAGCAGGATCTGCTTTATCTTATTGTTCTCACTGTTTTTTGTACCTTGTGGTTGCTGTGGGTGGGTCAGTATCTGGTTCACAGCTGCCTAGCATTTGTGGAACTAACTTGATTCAAGGCAGGTGTTGAGCCCTGGCCAGAAGAGGGTACCTTAGATGGTTCCAAGGGAATCTAGTGGTTCTGAGCCCAGGTGGAATGAAGGGGCTCTTTTTTGTGCCTGTCGGGGTCCACTTTCTATTCCTGAGGAAGAACTTGCTCAGTCTTTAAGGGCATCTGGCCTGATCCCTGTTTAGGGAATATTTACCTGTTGGTACTTGTCTAGGGCAGCCCCCTGGTGGGCTGGGGTTTTCCTGGGAAGGCAGAGAGTGGTTTGCCTGGTCAGCGTCCTGGGGGTCTCAGGCTCCCATTCATCATTTGCATTCTCTTCCTCAGAGGCCCTGCCACACCCCCTGGACACACCCTGCCACACCCCCTGGATAGGTCTCTGAGTCTTCAGAATCATCCCTGAGATGAGGACCCAGAAAGCTTGCCCTGTGAGCCTGCCCCTTTGTGGTCCAGCTGCCCAAAGAATAAGGAGCTGGGATTTTCCCAACCTTACCTATTGGGATATTTGCTATCAATTGTTTAGGTTGAAATCCCCTAGTCCTGCATTATAAAGGCCATCAGTGGAGTCAGATGGGCCCTGGATTGCAGTTGGGTGTTGCTTCTTACTAGCTGTGTGATGACTATGGGTGAGTCATTTAAAGTTTCTCAAGCCTCTGTTCTCTCTTCTGTAACTAAAGCTTGTAATAATCCCTACCTCACGGGACTGTGCTGAGAAGTAAATGAGAAAATACACATCAAACAGGAAATACAGTGTCCAGGATACATTCATTATTAGTTTCCTCAGCAAAGCTCCAGCCTTCAATTTGGAACTGACACCCTGTAAGCTTCCCTATCTTGGCCAATCAGCTCCACTACTACACGTAACCTAGTCACTTGAAGTATATCTTTAGTTAATTTTTTAGAGTTATTTGATACCTCAGGTTGTGATGGGCAAGCACCATTTGGAACAAGATTGAAAGAAATATCATGCCGGGGTACAGTGGATGCCTTTCTATCACTGACTGCCATGGACTCTCAGTAGATTCTCAGCCTAAACTTGGTTTTGTTAAATCCACGTTAAGGAGAACTTGAACATTTTTACTTGAATTACAATGCTTCAGGTATAAAATGTCTTATCTCCATGGCTTATGTTTCATCCCATTCTACCCCCTCAGGCTTCAGAACAGTTTTAGAGTCAATAGTGATAATAGAGGGGGACAGAGGGGAGCAAAAAGGGGGATGGATGTAATACAACAACAATAAAATTAAAAAAAAATAGTGATAATAATAATAGGAGTAATGGCTAGCTCAACAAGTGCTGGTTATGGGCCAGGTATTGTTCTATGCCTTGAATGTATTTTATCTCTTAATTGTCTTAAGCATCCTATGAGGCAAATACCCTTATCCCCATTTTATGGATGAGACAACCAAAAGCACAGGGAGGGTAAGTAATTTGTTTAAGGTCACACAGCTAGAATGGTTTAACCCTAAGCAGCCTGACTCTGGAGCTTGCACTCTAGGTTCATCTTGCAAACCACCTACTTACTAGAACCTTAGGCATATGGCCATCTGGCAAGTTGTAGGCTGCTATGTTCCTGGTCACTGACAAACCACACCTGGCACAGCCATTCCCTTGCACAATCCTTTACCTCAGTGACTCTGAGCATGGTCATGTAACTTACGTTGGCCAATAGGACACTAGTAAACAGAAGCTGAAAAAACACTGGGGCTCATCCATTGGGATGTTGTCTCTTGGAACCTGGAGACCATCTTGCTGCTGTGATGAAGCCCAAGGGAGCCATGTGAAGAAGCCACATGGAACAGAGCTGAGACCCCCAGACATGTGGCTCCAGATGAACTGTCTCAGCCATCCCTGGGCCACTTTGAGCCATCCTAGCTCAGGCCCCCAACACTGTGCGACAGAGACTAGCCAGCCCCACTTGTTCCTTGCCCCAGTTCCTGGGCCTCAGCGGCAGAAGCAAGCATACAGCAGTTGTTATGTTAAGCCACTTTGTGTAGAGGGATAGCCTGAAAGCAGCAATGAATGATGAACATAGCCAAGAAGCCAAGGCCAGGCTGAGTATGAAAGATATGGGCCAATGTGCAAGAACAGAAATACCTGGCATCCAGCTCTCGGGAGAGCCAGGGGAACAACAGGTACTCCGACAGCATAGCTAGCCAGGCCTGGTGTAGTTCAACTCAGAAAACGGTGGTGCAGGAATCCAGAGTGGTGGGAGGCCCAACACCATGCAACATACATATCCAACTGGAGGCTCTGAGAATAGAGAGCTGACACTTGCATGACTAAGGAACTTTCCTTGAGCTTCTGTCTGGGTGAAAGCAAATCCTGAGGCCTCATCAGCCAGTGCAGGATGCAGGTGGGAGCCAGTTAGCTGACTGGGGGGCAGGACCTTGGAAAAGCCCACCCAAAACGCTGTCTGGGAGAAGAGAGAAAAGGTTCTTACAGACCCCCTAGAGGTCCATCTTGCCAAGGTGTGGGCTCCTTATTTTTTTTTCTTTCCATGGTTAAAACAGAAAATCAGAAAAAAAAAGATTGGATGACAACTTTCCATCTGTGTAAACACAATTATGTTTCTTTCCCATTGGAGAAGGGTTTCCCCAGCAACCGTACATGTGTGTACACTGCACACATGTACTACCAGCAGCAGAGCACGTGTTTAGGCAAAGTGGATGCGGTAATCTCGTTCTTCTTGCCGAAAGTCTTTTTATTTCCTGGTTGAAAAAGTAATATATTGAATAAAATTTGGAAATTATGCCAAGTATGTAAGAAAATAAAATTCATCCCAGAATCACCAACCACAGATAAATTGTAATGGACATTGTGGGTATCTCTAGCCAATATTTTTCTTTTTTTTTTTTAGTTTTGTTTTTGTTTTTGTATATGCTTTTTTAAACAGCTGGAATCAGACTAGAGTCTACTTTCTAACCTGGTTTTTGATTTATCATATGAACATGTTTCCCATTTAGCAAACTTTCTTCGGAAACAGTTTAAAAGGTTACACAGTGTTCCATTATATCATGATTCATTTTACCACTTCCCTGCTGGGTGTGGTTGTTACATCTTTATTATAAAAAAGAGACAAACATCCATTGTCTTAATTGCCAATCAATTTCCTAGGTACCACAATCTAGAAGTCATACACTTGGGTCAAAATCGTATTGAAAAAAAAATCATATTGCTTGTTTTAATGAACAGATGGATGTAGTTTGCTACACAAGTTAACCCATGTTTGCACTTGCATTAGCTTTTGAATAAAATTGCTGGTCAACAATGTGTCAAAAGACTTTGATACATTTTGCTAAATTGCCTCATAAAATGTCATCAATTTATATTGCTCCTCCACCAGAGGTGTACAAGAATTCCCATTATTTTATATACCCACCAATATATTAAATTACTTCATTAACAAAAACTGGCAATAATCTCTTAATTCATTTCCTTCTTCTTTCTATATCATTTGAAATTTGGCATAGGTATAAAAATTACTTGGCACCAAATTACTGAAGATTACACATTGATTACCATTGTGATTTGCCTGGTTCATTCCTGAATCAATCTGTGTAAGGGGCTTTATCATTGTTTTTCCTAATGAATAGTGAAAACTTCAGCTGAGAGGGTGGGTTTCACAGGCAGTTTTCTGACAGAGGTGTACAGAAGTTTCATTCGTCGGCCTTGCCTGGAATGCCTGCTCGGGCCATCCCTGCACAGGTATGGAGCTGAGGATTAGGGGTTATGAGCATGGATTCTGCGGTCAGGAAGGCCCACCTTGGAATGCAAGTTGAGTCACTAACAAGCTGGTTGACCTTGGACCACTTATTCATGAGCCTCAGTTTTATCTTCTGTAAAGGAGGAGTCATATTACGTATTCATGGGATTGCTGTGCATTTACACTTGGCCAAAGGGCAGGGCAGATCAAGTGTGAGGATAGGACTCTGTGGGAGCCAGTACGGCTCACTCAGCCTTGGCTCCAGCCATGTCAGACCCTATTTTCTTTCTTGCTTCGTATCCCGCTTTTTATCTAGAATCCTCTCCCCAGTTGGATGTATCCCTTTCATCATTTAGGTCTCTGTTCAAATGTCATCTACTCATAGGGACCTTCCCTGGGCTTGCATCTGCCATTGCTCTTTCAAAAGCTCTGTTTTAATTTCTCCAATGTTCTCAGCCTGTCCATGGAATGCTCTGTTGTTCATCGTTGATTTTCGCCCCCTCCCTGGACCCATGATGGCTCCATGGAGGGAAGCCCCGGCTGTCCCTGCCTGCAGGAACCCAGCACAGTGCTGCCCAAAGCAGGCCCTCAGCCAACATTTACGGTCTTCACTGCAAGTTACTTTTTCTTTTTCAGAGACTAAAGTAAAGTAGTTTCATGCTAGATTTACCTCTGATGGGTCAGGACTATGCATACCTGAATTACAAACTCAGTGTTAACCTAAAAATAAAAATGTCAGAATAAGAAGCAACAGGGTTCATCTGAGATCAGGGAATTGCAATTTGGGAAGAATGGGTCCAGGCAGAAGCCCCGGTAGTGTTTTCCCACTATAGGGAAGGGGCTTAGGGTTCCCATTGGGAAAGGAAGGCAGGTGAGGTACACGTTGCGTTAAAGAAGAGTTTGTTGGTGTTGGATGAGGTAAGGTTAGATTTGTACTTCATTGACTAGCTTGAGATTCAGTCACCAGGCAAAAGGCTAGATTTGTACTTTATTCATTGGTAAAGTCCAATTTCATCAGTCCTTACCAACAGCTTATTCTCTTCTTGCTGACTTCTTGGAATGTTGGTGGTTTGGTCCGGTTTGGAAGAGGAAGTAAAGCAAGGTGTGCAGGGCAGGTCCCCTGAAATGGCTACTCTAGCTCTGCATTAATATGTCTCCACTCATGTCACCTTCCACATCAGTAACTGTGACAGCGAAGTTGGTCCTGGCAGGGTTACCTTAGCATGTGATGTATATCAAAGGCTTTGACATCAGGCTGAACCTCAGCTTCTCCTCCCCATGGCTATGTGTCCCTGTGTCCCCACTGATACTGCTGGAAACCTCAGTTTCCCTACATGGAAATAGACTCACCGGAGAGGGGAGGCTTGAGAATTAATAGACAGTGTATGTGGTACCTGCAAATAGCCAGCACTTAATAAGGTAGCTGTTCTTGTGTGTAAGAAAACCAAAACCCAGGTAATGAATAAAATGGCTCTAAGAATGAAAGGTAGAGGAAATAATTAAGATAAAGTTCTGTTTATTAGCTGCCAAAGTAAGAATATGAATTCATAGTTACTCTTGTTCAAAGGAACAATATTGATCTATGGCTCAAGGCTCTTGGGCTTTGGAAATCTTTGGCTGTACACAGTTGATATTTCACTAACCATGGTGGAGGGGCGTGGTGTGTACATCACCGTCTCAGATGGTGCATATAATTAAGCCACTTTGTTGTTTCTGTTGTTGTTGGGAGCGGAAGAAAATTGGGCTTTCCCAAAGAAAAGCAGCTTGCTCCCGAAGTTGCTAACAGATTGCTTCTTAATTGAACTTGGGAGGTGGATTATATGGTGAATTAGAAAAAAAGAACAGCTCTGAATTTAGTGAATTGTTCCATAAAGGAAACTGTGGGATTGAATTGCAAATGCTGGATAGAAACATCTCAGCCTGGCCCCACGCATCACAGGCCGCTGACCTCCGCTGCCTTTCAGTGGGGTGGGGGGTGGTGCCTGGAAAAGCATCCTTTCCCAGAGCCCAGCTGTAAGCCTGGGTTTCTTATGAAAAGGAGACATTTGAATGACCCCCTGTGACTAATGTGATCTACAAGATTTTTGCATATCCTCTCACTGAAGAGGTAATTAACCAATATAGTACACACACACACACACACACACACACAAATATATTTTTGTCTTGAAATCACACTCAAGGGAAAACATATCCCCACACTCTGAGTTCCTCGCCCACTGCCCTGAATCTTTGCCTGCATCAGGCTATATTTTTCTCTTTCTTGTTCCATGTGCCTGTTAACTGCAGTTTTAGCCAGTCGTACCTGTCTTGCTCATTTGCTAGTTTTTACTAAAGCAGAGCAACTTTTCACTAATTTATGAGAAGTGACCCTTTTTAGTGCTTGATGTCTGTCTCCAGCCCCACACCTTCCACTCCTGGAGGGAGAGAATTGGTTGTAAGAAAATACGAGATGGGACTTCCTCTGACAAGGTTCTCTGAATACTGAATCACCTTGGCTGCACTGTAGAGTCACCTGGGGAGCTTTGAAAACTCCCAGGGCCCTGGCCCTGCCCAGGTAAACAAGAACCTCTGCAGATGGGACTCAGCATCAGTATTTTTCTAAAAAGCGCCCCAGGTGATCCCAAAGTGTAGCCAAGGTTGAGAACTATTATTAGAAGACTGTCAGCTTTCCTTCTTTCAAAGCGGATACATTTTTACATCAGTTAGGCTAAGTTAGAAATTGAGTTCTCTTTTCAGGCACTGTCTCCCTGACTTATCCAGCCAGCCAGCCTTCCATCCATCCATCCGTCCGTCCATTCACATGTCACATTTTTGATTGAGGGCCTGCTCTGGGCAGGCACAGTGCTGGCTGTTCGTTTTGGGACAAGACCAAGTCCCTGCCTTCAAAATGCTAAAAACTAGAAACCTGACTAGGTGATCACTGAGTAAACAGGAGATCACAATACCTGTCCCTAGAGATGTTAAGTCCAGGGGAGGAGCAACGCGGCCGCTTCCCAGAGGCAGTGGTATCCAGGCTGACCCCGGAAGGACCAGCAGAGTTGGGCCAGGTGAAGAGGTGGTGTGGGTGTGGCAGGTGCCTCAATAAGAGGGAAGTGGAAACCCACCAGGCATGCTGAGCGGGGAATGGGAGTGGGGAAGGTAGCAGGAAACCCCGAAGCATTAGGTGGAGGAGGCCGGTGGGGCCCTATCACTGCGGCCTTATCAGTTATGTTAGGAGATGGAACTCATCCCAAGGGTTTTCCTCAGGGGAGTGGCCAAACCACATGCACTGCAGGTAGATCCCAGGCTCAGCTGTACTGAAATCATGAGACTGGAGCTTCTGAGAAAGCCTTTCTAAGAAAAGGCGGAGCCTTCCCATCTTTTGCTGGATAGGATGACAGAGGAGGGATCTGTGCTATTAACTGCCCTGGCCTTGACCTCATCAATGACTTTGGATGTCCTCGCACAGACCTGGAAAACACCTCAGGTCCCTTGCGAATAACCAGCCTGCCCCAGGCACCCTTTGTTCTCCTCGTTCTTCCTGGGTCAGAGGCGCAGGGGAAGGAGCCCAGGTTTGGGGTCAGCCCGGACCCACCTCCAGTTGTCCCCACAATCTGTTTTCTTAAGACAGGGAAGCCACTTTACATCTTGGAGCCTTGTTTCTTCGTATGTAAAGTAGGGGTCTTTATGGCCCTTTTATCGCCCCTGGGTTTTTATGAAATAGAATTACAAAATTCAAGGCCAGGAAGGCATGTAGCAGTGTCCTTAGTGCATGGTCAGCACGTTCATTGGCACTGGGTGAACACTTACTAACAACCAACTTAGATACTTAGTTGCCTATTTGTTTATCGTTTTCTCTCCTAACCTCCATCAGAATATAATTTCCATGAGGTCAGGGTGGAGTGTGTTCAGTGTCACATCCTGCACAACAGAAACAGCAGGTGCAGGATAAATATTTGTTGAATGAGTGAGTTCCTAAACAAACCCATGACCTCATCTGGTCCTCACAACAGCCCATTTGACAGATGGAAAATACGAACGCCCAGGGTCTTATCCCCAGTTACACAGCGGAGAACAGACTAAGTCCCAGAGCCTCAGCCTCGGGCTCTCCTTCCCTCCACACATGGCACATTCCTCGGCTGGCCAGCGATTTTCATACCATCAGGATTTCCCCTGACCTTCAGCCCGAGAGGAAATGATATCGCAACTGGAAGAATACCCGGAGGGCTGGGAGCTGGCTGGGAAGGCCCCGGCAGCTGCAGGGAGTGTGTGAGTGGATTCCGAGTTGGCCAGAAAGGCATCGGAATTAGCAGGCTGAAGGCAGACAAAAATGTTAGCATACGCCTGGTCCCCCGCCAGCGTCAGAGTCACAGGAGGGGAAGAGGTAGTCTGCATGTCAGGAGCTGGGATGCGGGACCACAGAGCAGTTTCTGGGGTTGTCTGGGGCCAGACCATGGGGTTCCGTGTTTGGGACCCTTCCTAGCCGTGAGGCATGGGAAAGGCTATCAGGTTCTGACCAGGAGACTGTCCTGAACCCTCAGCCTCTCTGATGGGCTGGGCAACCGTGGGATAATCATTCTGTGTCTCAGTTTTCTCCCTTGTAAAATGGGATGACACTCTTGTCTGCCACTGTGCATTTTACTTGGGTCAAAGGGGATGTGGGAAAACTTTCGTAAGCTGCACATTTCTAAACAAAAAAAAAAATATGTAATTTTGCACTAGCAAATGGATTGTTCAGTAGTTGCTTTGCTGTGGATTCATGTGTCTAATTGTCCCTCAGGGACACAGTCTTTGGTCTCAAATCTGCTTCCTGGTGTCACGACCCACACAGTTGCTCAAACCTCAAATGTAGGAGTCCTTGGTGGCCCCCTGAGTCCCATCAGCCTCTATGTCTAAGGTGACAGGTCTCCCACATCTGCATTGAACTGCCCAGCCGCCCCACTGCTTTCTCTCCTCTGCACCTCCACAAGGCTCCAAACTGATCCCCGACCTTGCTCTTTTGCCTGCTGAAGAGATCTTGGTAAAACAGATTAGAACACACCCCTCTGTCCCTCTCCTGCTTCAAACCCTCAGCCATCATGGCCAGTGCCTCCCAAGGGCAAGCCTACTGCCTTCTGCTGGGTTGCACCGACCCCTTCACCTCCCTGCAAGGGCCTTTTCCCACCACCTTCTCAGCAGGTGCTCTGAGCGCACTCACTCTGCCACATACTGAATTTGCTTTTCAGAGCATTTCCTCAACCTGCAACGAGCTTCTTTCTTTATTTTCTTACTTATTGTTTATTGTCCACCCATTTAGAATGTGCACGCCTGTCTGCCTTGTTCATTGTTGGATCCCTGGTGCTGGAACTGCGCCTGACTCACAGGGGATCTACTAACAATTTGTGATTGATCGTGCTCCTGGTGGGGATGGGTGTGAACAGGCTTACCGATCATGGCTCCTCGCGAGCAAATACAAGCATCACGATCGTTGGGTGAGGTGTGCTGTCTACAGAGTCTGGTTTACAAAGTAAATGGCAATCTCTAAAAGGAAACTCACCCCAAAGAGGAAAGCAGAATGCCTGTTTGAGCCAAGGCAGCAGTGACTGACTCCGTAAGTAGCCAGAGGCGGACGACCTGGTAGGCGTCTCTGTCACATGCCATAGCAGGGGCCCGTGCATCCTGTTTGCAGTTGGGCTTTCTTACGCAGGTGGGGGTCAGGAAGCTGACTTTTTGGGATTTGTCTATTTGACTTCAAGCGCCCTTAAACTGATCAAGGAGAGTAATATTTTTATGATTTGTGAATTAATGTACTTGGTTATAAAATAAAGTAGGTTTTTTTTTCACTCGAGTGTCTAGAACAAGTCCTGGTGTAGGGTGGGTGCTAAGGGAACCTTTTCTGAACAAGTCTTTACTGCTCCGCCGGTGCTGATGATTCTGCTCCGCTCGCAGGTGACCAGGTCGTCTCCCTCGTCTCCTGTGCTCGTGCAAAGAAGGCTGATGCATCCTCACGTTTCTCCTTCCTCCCTTCCTTCCTTCCTCCCTTCCTGCAGGTGGACTTGAAGAACAGTCATTTGAGAGCTGGTTGAATGCTACAGCCACGAATGCCAGCAGCGAGGACGTGCGAAAGGGTAATGTGAGGCCCCACCAGGCCTGTGGGAAGTTAAAACAAACCGTGGTAAATGTCACATGACATAAAATTTACCATTTTAATGTGTACAGTTGAGTGGCATTACATGCATTCAGAATGTTGTACAGCCATCACCATTGTCTAGATCCTGATTATTTTCTGCACCCGAAAAGGAGGCTCCGTACCCACTAAGCAGTCACCCCTCATTCCCCCTCCCCCACACCCCTGGCTTCAGGAGCCCCTGAGCCTTTTACCGCCATGGGCTGTAATAAGCACTGGAGTCCGAGGGGCTGGAGGGAGTGTGTGCTTTTGTTGAGTGGGGCGGGCTGGCTGCCAGAGGAAGGGTGGTGTTTGCCTGCTCAGAGACTGGATGGTCGTCAGGTAAGCTCTGCAGTCTGTACTTGACCTTTCCCTCTAGAGCTTGGCTTGTAAACGGAGCCCCTGAGGGATGAGAGGAGGGATGACAGGGCTGGGGGACTAGGTGTCTGACAGGACCAGTGCAAGGGAGGCAAGGAAGGAAAGTAAAGCTGGGTTGCTGGTTAGCTGGAGGGCGTAGGCTAGGGAAGCCTTGGCTGTTGGGGGAGGGGCAGGTAAGGGGGTGGCTGGCTGTGGGCAGGACCAGCCTGGAAGTACCGCCACTTCCTGCCCCCACAGCAATGCTGAGACTAGGAGTGCTGTCCATGTTCCGGGATTCCAGCCTGGAGATGATGCGAAGCTGCCTCCCTTCCGGAGCAGCTTTTCCTGCGCAGAAGCTGTGCTTGGCTTCCGTCTGGCCTGCATTCTATGGGAATCAGGGCTTGCTACCAGCAACGGTGTTTCTTTTACATAAAATTAACACAGAGCAAAAGGACTAATTTTATTTATATTTTTAAATATTTTTTATTTTTTATTATTTTTAGAGAGAGGGAAAGGGAGAGAGGCAGAGAGGGAGAGAGACATCAATGATGGTTGCCTTTCAACTGCCTCCAGCTACGGATCTGGCTGGAAACCTGGCTTGCAACCTGGTTATATGTCCTGGCTGGGAATCGAACCAGTGACCTTTGGGTTCACAGGCTGGCACCTTATCCACTGTGCCACCAGCCAGGACTAGGAATAATTTTAAAATGCCAGAATACTATGGTTCTGGGGCGATGGTATAGGGATAAAATAGAAATCATCATTTGCTTTATGTTTGTGCTTTATTATTATTTTATATTTCACACATACACATATGTAATTTTATACAAATGTGTCAATGTGATCATGTAATCACATACTTTATTGTCTCCTCTTTTTTTCTTTTCCCTTTAATTGAACTACCTCTTTCACTTTTTTTCTACTATCACCCCTATACCCTTTCCCAGGTAATGTATACAAATGACCTTGTATGTACTCTTTTATATTTTTCTCCATGCACATATATTCACATATATATTTATATAGAGATATACATATTTATACATATAAGTATATATATATATGTATCTGTAAGCTTTGTCATTTTTAAAAACATAGGATTATATCTCATACATGTTTTTTATGTATTATGCTTTTTTCACTTATCAATGCCTTATGGTAAACCCCTCTAAGGCACTTGTTATAACTTCAATTTATTATTTTTCTTAAAATTTTATTGTTGTTGTATTACATCCATCCCCTTTTTGCTCCCCTCTGTCCCCCTCCCGCCCACCCATTCCCCCCAAAGTACTTCAATTTATTCTTTTGAATAGTTGAAAAATACTCCTGGTATGAATGGACTGTAATTTATTCAGTCATTTCTTTATCAATTAATACGCACTTCAGTTTTTTGCCATCATGAACAATGTTGCTAGAATGCATTTCAAAAGGTGGAATCATTCACATTTTCATAGCAACATAAAGCTGTGCCTCTCTCCCCATATCCTTTCTAACTCTAGATATTATCAGTATTTTCAATAATGTAAATGGTAGCCTATTATTACCTAATTTGTATTCCTCTGACTGCTGGTCACTTTGAGCATCTTTTCCTACCTTTGCCAGTGATTCAGGTGTGCATTTCTGTGGCTTACCTTTTCTTGATTTTTGCCCACTTTTTTACTGGGTTCCTGACCCCTCTCTTATCAATTTGAACTCTTTTAGAGAGAGGCAGGTTCTTTAGTGCTCACACCCCTCATCCCTCATTTGACAAATGTGCATTTGTTTCTCAGTCACACAGTTTGTTTCTGGGACGATGTGTGAGGCCCCCTTTAAAACCTGTGTTTATCTGCCTTGCTTATTCAAAGGCATTTTGACTTAAGCATGTCAGCCTCCCTAGACATCTGGTAAACTCAGTGGTGCTTTACTTAGCCACAGATGACCAGCACCGGTAGTGAAAGTAAGCAAAGGCAGGGGAATGAGAGCAGAGGGGTGTGCCTCTGTATTGCAATGCTATAGGTGCCAAACCTAACTTTTCCTTCCTGATTCAAGTGATTTACTGTTGCATAAAAACTACCCCCAAACTTAGTGACTTCAAACAGCGATTTGTTGTCTTGTATGATTCTGTGGGTTGCCTGGGTTCAGTGGTGTGGTTCCTTGGCTGACATTGGCCAAGGTCCTCACTGGACTACATTCAGCTAGAAGCCAGGCTGAGTTCGGAGGTCCAGCAAGCATAGGCCCCGCCCTGGTGCTTCGGTGTCCTTCCCGTGGCTCCTCTCTCCATGTGAACTTGCACCACTTAGTCTCGCCTGAGACTTTTTTGTAGCATGCAGCTGGCTTCCCAGGGGGAGGAAGCAGAAGCCATCAGTCGGCTTGAACAGAACTTCTCAAATGCTACTTCTGCCACATTCTATGGATCGAAACAAGCCAAAGTCCAGCACAGGTTTCAAGGAGAAGGAAACAGCTTCCACCCCTAATGCGAGAAGAGGCAAGAGTTCACAGGGGTGAGACAACTTGCCGGTGGTTGCATTTGCAGACCATCTGCCACCTTCCTTCCTGGCCTCTCACCTGCTCGCTAGCAATAGACTTTGTCAGGGTTTTTAACATCTACTAATTTATTGAGTGTAAAATGACCCAACCTAACACACTTGGATAGTCAGACACTTCAGTTTGCATCCCAGTCCTGCCACTTAGTAGCTATAACCTTGGATACGTTAGCTAACTCCTCATGGGAGAATTAGAAATAATGTTCATGCAAATGGCATAGCCCACTGTCTGTTAGGTAAAAGGTGCTTCATGAATGTAGCACCTCCACTTCTTCCTCTGCCTCCACCTCCAAGGATGACATTATCCAGCAGTGAAAGTGTGTCATCCACCTCTGGACTATGATTGCACAGCTGTACAACAGCTGCACAGAAACGTAATTAAGAGGGACAGGAAGGAATAAGGCTGCCGCAGCCCATTAAAATTCTGCCTCAGCTGGGGCTGTGCATGGTACCTACACTGCAACTTCTTGGGTTTTTAGAGGATGGTGAGAGCATTCCCTCGTTCACCATGTCCTCCACCCCTCCAGGCAGGCTTAATGCACAGTCCCCAACCCCTCAAATGACCCTGGTTTGTTTGAAGAGGACAATGGCAAGGTTAGGCCAATCCTGCCCTCTGTATCACAGCTGCAGATGAGCAGGTCTTTAAGCATTGAGGGCAATCCTGAGGGAGAAGACGACCCCCAAGGGGGAGGTGAGGGCAAGCCGGTATAGCTTGTCCCCTCAGCCTTCCCATCCTTTTGTCCCTCCAGGACACTGCCAGACCCCCAGCTTGGATGTGTCTCATGTGAATTAAAGTTAAGGCAAGTCGTGCCAATCTCAGATTCTCTTTTAATCACAATCCACCCCACTTCTGCCGCCCCCGAAAGAAGAGACCGCCCAAGGAGGAGGAAAGATCTGAGGGAAGCCCCGGCCCGCTGGCCTTGCAGCCAGTTTATTTCTTGGCATTCTGTGGCTCCCCTCAGCCCTGACGGTGGGATTTGTGCTTCCAGCCTTGGGGAGCACTGAGAGGGTCAGAGAACTGCTCCTCAGCCACCCCTGGGCAGACCGTTTGGTCTCAGGAGCCTCCCTCCCCTGGAGATGGGCACACAGCCTGTATTTCGGAGCTTGTAATGGGATTCATGAAATGAAGGGTGCAGCTCCCCCACAAAGGAAACTGCAACTGTGTTGGTAAAGCCTGATTTCCAGAACCATATTCATACTAGAGAGTGGATTCATATTAGGAGTGTTGTTTCAGTAACACTCCTAATGGGAACTGGTTGCACCAGAAAATAGGGAATCCCACAAACGTGGGCACAAAGCACCATGCAGTAGCGACCCCCTGAATGTCACTTGCCTCAGCATAGCTGGGTATCACTGCTGAGTCTAGCTTGAGGCACTTTTTCTAGCTTGTCCCCAAATGCAGACCTTGGTAGTCCTACAACTCGCCTTGAGCCCCCACCATGGTGGGTATTCGACATTCATTACTTGGTTCACTGCCCACAATGGCCATGCAGCCAGAAGGAAGGCTGAGGACATGGTGGCTTATTCAGGGCTGCAGAGGTAGCGAATAGCAGTGCTTACCCTGAGCTGAAGTCCCCGTGACCCCACACCCCTTGCCTTTAACCTCTGGGCTGTATCAGCGGTTCTCTAACCTGCACTTTCAAATCACCTGGGAGCTTTACAAACTACAGATGCCTTCACTCCACTCCAGGCCCATTGAGTCACAATCTCAGGGCAAGGGTGACAAACACCAGAATTTTTGTAAAGCATGCAGGTGACTCAAATGAGCATCTAGCTTGGAGAACCACTTATGCAGAACAATCCACAGTCTCCCCCTTCCATGAGAGGCCGCTGCTCCTGAATCTTTCAGAATAGCCACAGCTCGGGCAGGTGCACATTTGCCCGTCATCTGTGGGATGCGTTATGCAGATGGCTGGGGTGTCTGTGTGTTTACTTCCAGTGTGGGAGTGATCCGGTGACTTATTGAAAATTCGCAGCTCCTCGCTTGAGAAGGCTGGGTCGGGTCTGGTTCTGTTTATGACGTGGCTGTGTCTTCAGCTGGAAATGGAAAATTGGATAGTTACAGCCGCTCTGCTTTTTCAGGGAGGGCAGGGTCCACTCCCCGGGTCAGAGAATTTAAATGGACTTTATCCCCCGGCCCACCCCACCCCAGCATGTTAAATCCTTTCAGCCGCCCCTGAGCTCCTTTTCAAATGCAGGACTCTTGGCCATAATAAATAATTACATCCTTCTATTTGGACTCAGATTCCAGATAGTAGTAATCCAAGAAAATCCAATAATGACAGTTGCATTAAGATCCTTCTTCCAGGCTAAGCGGAACATCTGTTTAGACATATTTTTAATCGGCAAATGCTTCCTGTGTTGAGTCCTTGGCAAATTAAATTTCTCACTGGACCGAGGGGGAAGCTGTCATTCAATAACCCATCTCTGAAAATTACACCCCGGTTTCTTTCCAGGTGCACTTAAGATTTTCCCATGCTGACGTGGCTTCACACTGGCTGTAACAGTACTGGGTCACATGTATGTATATCACTGCTTGTCTGAGAAACATGGTATGTCTTAGTGTTAGTCCCTCCAAGGGAGAAGTATTTTTGTTTTTTTGTTCATTCTCCAAAGGAGAGTTGAAGGCAGAGGAAAATTAAGAGACTTGTTGAAAACCATATGGGAAATGAATAACAAACTTCCACTTGCTACATTGCTGCCTGTGATTACTTAAGACGTGATGATTCTCAGGATTTAAACATGAAGGGTTTCAGGACTGCCAATGTTTTGAGGTTTCCACCACAGAGTTGTTTGGACTGTTGGGCTGTTTATTTTTAGCATAACTCATCCATTCTTTAATTAATTCATTCAAAATACAAGAGCCCTGAATGCTTTCCACCAACCAGGCGATGTGCTGGGTGTGAATGGAGTGTGAACAAGCCAGGGACAGCTCCTGACCCCATGGAGCTTCCAGTCTACTGGGGAAACTCCTGTTTGAAGTCTGGGTGCAGTTTGTAGTCTAGGACTGGGCTGGCACATGGGAATATATGCAGAGGCCAAGCAGGCAGTGTCGCTGGGTAAGGCTACCTGGCTGGGACAGCATGAAGCAGGAGAACAGTTTCAGCAACGGGGCAGACATGTGCCCTGACTATGGGGAGCAGATGCTATAACTCCAATGGGCTGTAAATGACAGAAGAGGGGGTCACTGCTGCCGGATCATTCTATTTTTAAAAAAAGGCTAGAAAATCTGCATCCTTGTGTGAAATCTTTTGATTTTCAAAAGTTGGCTTCTAAAGTGAGATTAAAAAAAAAAAATACACATGGTGGGGCCAAAAGCATCCAGGCCAAACAAAACACATCTGTGGGTTGGGTTTGTCCCAAGAGCTGCAAGTGCATGACTTCTGATCTAGAAATTCTAGCAGTAAAACAATTATTTTCAGGTTTAAAAACGTATTACTTGCCAACTTTCTGGTTCTGGCAATATGACCAGTTAAATAAGTAGGGACCCCTTACATAAACATAGAACTGCTGGAAAAAATATATATAACCTTTTCTTCACCCCAAATTAAAATTAGAGTTAAGCTCAAAGGAAGGAAAGGGAAATTGCCATGAGCAGAAAAGAAAAGGGAACATGAACACATAGAACTAACCCCTCAAGTAGTGGCGAGACCATAGAAGGCATTGAAACTGAGAGGTGTGGCAAGAAATCTTCCTGTCTTTCCAAGGCTCCAAGTGGGGAAACATATCTTCTGTGAGAAATTGAACCCCAAAGCCTAAACTTAGAAATTAACATAGAAATTGATCTAGGATGCATACCATTCCCAGAACCCAGCAAAAATGAAAAACAGAGTCCCAATCATGAATCAGGGCATACGAGACTCCTGTGGAAAGGAATAGCTTACCCTAAAGATAAACTTTAAGTAAAAACATGAGAAACACAAAACATTAATCCATGAAGGAGAATCAGCGGACAATAAATTGGAGCATTAATACACCAAGATATAGAAATAATAGGACAATCTGAAAGAGATTAAATAAGTATACATGCAATAACTAAAGAGTCAATGGAAGAATTTGAACTATTGCAGAAGAAAAACAAAACAAAAGAATAGGCAGATTTAGAAGCTATAAACAGGGCTTGTAGAAATCACAGCTACAATATGTAGAGGGTAATTACAATAAACAATAAAAACAAATAACCCAATTAAGAAATGGACAGAGGATTTGAACAGACATTTCTTCAGAGAAGTACAGATGACGAATAAGCACATGAAGAGAGGCTCAGCTCAGTAGTCTTTAGGGACATGAAATGCCACTTCCCACTAGGATGACTGTAATCAAAAAGATTGGCCATAACTAATGTTGATGAGGATACGGAGACATTAGAACTCTGATGTATAGCTGGTGGAAATGTAAAATGGTGAAGCTACTTTGGAAAAATAATCTGGTAGTTTTTAAAAGATTAAACATAGAATACATAACCCAACAACTCCAATTTTGCCATATACCCAAGAGAACTGAAAACATGTCTGCACAAAAATGTGTATGTTGATGTTCATAACAGCCTTATTTATTCTAGACAAAAAATGGAAACACCCCAGTTGTTTACCACCTGAGGAATGAGTAAACGAAAGGTAGTATATCCATACAGTGAAACATTGTTCAGCCATAAATATAATGGAGTACTGGTTTGTGCTACAATGCGCTAGGTGAAAGACAACAGCCACAGAAGACCTCATGGTGCACAATTCCATTTATGTGAAATACCCAGAATAGGCAAATCTATGGAGACAAAAAATAGTCCTTTACTGGTTGCAAAGGACTGGGGTAGTGGTTGCAGGGAGGAAAGGGGAGTGACTGCTAATAGATAGGGTTTCTTTTCGAGATGATGAAAATGTGGAATTCTATAGTGGTGATGGCTGCACAACGTTGTGAATATACTAAAAACCTCTAAATTGTACACTTTAGAAGGGTGACAATTTTGGTGTGTAAAGTATAGCTCAATTTTTTTTAAGGGAGAACTAAAGCTAGAAAGGAGAGATCAGAATAAAACAAAGGAAAGAAGGAAGTGATAAAATTAATGAAGAAAAACAAAATCAACGAAACCAAAGGCTGATTTTTAGGAGAAAAATATAAAAACTAAAGAAAAAAATGCTTCAAGCGAGAATAATGAGAGCCTAAGCAAGTAGATTGAAAACACCTTAAATTGTCTGAATGATGAATGAAATGAATGCAGATTCAGTTATTTGCTTGGCCACAGGTTTAAGCGGTTCTGCTCCCCACCCCACCCCACCTCTCTGCTGTTTCTAGGGGCCATACCTCAGCCTGCAACCTTAACTAGAGCCCCCTTCTCTTAGCTATTTATTTATTTATTTTTAAAAGACCCTATTCGCCATTTCCAGAGAGAGAGGAAGGGAGAGAGGCAGAGAGGGAGAGAGACATCAATGTATGGTTGCCTCTCACCTGCCTCCAATTACGGATCTGGCTGGAGACCTGGCTTGCAACCTGGTTATGTTACCCTGGTTGGGGAATCGAACCATGACCTTAGGGTCCGCAGGCCAGCACCTTTTCCACTGTGCTACCAGCCAGGGCTTTAGATCCCCCTTCTTTCCCACATTTTTCTCCAAGGAGTTTGAATGTACTGAGGGACTGGGAAGAGCTGGGAGGTTTTATGAGGCTCTGCTTTTTCTGGGCGTTTATCTTACAAAGAGTTTCTTTTCCCAGCATCAAGCTAGTTCACTTTGTCAAACTGGCCACATTATTTTCAAAATTTGCAACATGGATGGAATTTGGTCAAGGCAAGGGATTGACTCAGTTTGTTTCCTCAAACATGGGTAGTGGCCCTTAGAAGAGTGCACACCCCTAACTTGACTCTATCCCAAAGGATAGAGTCTGTGCCTCCTGAATTCCATGGCCCACAGGCTATCCTCATCCAAAGCCTCCAGCAGGCCAGGCCCACTCTCATCGCAGGCCTGGTATACTTACTACACTTATTCTTGCCCTGTCTGGAAATTACCACTCAGGGGTTCAAAGCCCTGACCAGACCAAATGCCTCCTTGTAGAACTCAAGTTTGGTGGATTCATAGATAATATAATCTTAACCATAATACACAAGAGGAATTAAAAGCAAAATAAAGCCCTGGTTGGTGGCACAGTGGATAAGGCACTGGCCTGTGAACCCAAAGGTCACTGGTTCGATTCCTAGCCAGGGCACATAACCAGGTTGCAAGCCAGGTCTCCAGCCAGGTCTGTAGCTGGAGGCATGGAAAAGGCAACCATACATTGATGTCTCTCTCCCTCTCTGTCTCTCTCCCTTCCCCTCTCTCTAAGAATAATAAAATCTTAAAAAAATAAAAAAGCAAAATAATGGCAGTGTGTCTTTCTTGCAGATGGCAAGGAGAATGTCATGCTTCCACAGGACCCTGGGACCTCAAATGCCAGAGCTGAGACCTTCTCTCCCCGGGTCCGCAGAGCCACAACCTCAAGGACAGAGAGAATATGGCCGGGAGGGGTCATCCCCTACGTCATCGGAGGGAACTTCACTGGTCAGTAGCCCAGATGAGGCCTGCTTTGGGGCTTGGTGTTTTACCTCCCTAGGTTGACATAAGTCCTCCCAAAACTCAGGAGGGACTCAGAAGTGTGGTTACAGCAGTCCTGCCTGCTAACCCTCTCTCATGCATAAGAGGCCTCAGGCACAAGCACAGGTATAGTGCAGTCTCTGTTTGGGCTATGTCCTCAAAGGTGGTTGCCTGGTCTCCAAGGCTTCATGTTGGTGACATATGACCCTGGTGTTGAAGGCTAGAAAGGGTTTGCCTCATGGGTGTGTGAGCAAAGCTCTGTAGACAGAAGGGAGAGTGTGATCAGCCGCATACGGTGGCCTGCCTGGCCCCTGCCTGAAGAGCACCCCGTACCCTGCCCCTGAAGTACAGTCACCAGAGTGAGTGGGCTAGTAGAAGTGGTCAGACAAGCCGGGTCAATCTGGCCGCAGCACTTTCTAGCTGTATACCCTGGGGCAAGTTAACCCCTCCCAACCTCAGCTCCCTCTTCTGTACCTGGGAGCATATCTTCCATCCTTTAGGGCTGTATATAGAATTAAGTGAGTTCATATAGATAAAGGGCTTAGAATAGTGCCTAGCACATAGTAACTAGAGTAATTATTTGCTATTGGTATTATTATCTTTAAAATTTGTAAGCCATTCAGTGGTTTCCCATCACCACTGATGAAGCAGAAACCTCTAACCATGACCTCCAAGGTAGCCCTCGCCCCACCCCACCTTACCTAGTGCTTTACCCATCTGTTCTCTCTCCTTAGTAGCTGTGCACTAGCCTCACCAACCTCTCTTCTCTGAAACATGCCCACATCACTGTCACCTTAGCACACTTGCACTTGTCCTACCTGCGTAGAGTGTTATTTCCCCAGATCTCCGCTTAGCTGCCTTCTGCTGACCATTGGATCTCAGATCAAATGACATGCCCACAGAAAAGCCTCCTTTGATTCCCCCGTACCCCAACCAGCTACTCTCTCCCGGCACCCTGCTTTATAGTCTTTTTAACACTTGGTATACGTTCTTTCACACCTGGTGTGCTTTTATGTAAACATCAAAATGAACTAATTTTCTATAGAGAATTTTGCTGACACAGAAATTTTTGTTATTCTGCAATTAGTAGCATAGCTATTTCGGTGAGTGTGCTTATTAATAATTTGAACCAAAAGTATCAAGATGTCCAAAAAAACTGGACAGCTAACTTACTCTTTATTCTTTATAAATGTTTTTAGGGATAACAGTATGACACACACCCACATCTTTTAGACTGGGAGCCTCCCCAGTAGTTAGTTGGTTGGTTGTTTTCTTTGTTTTTTGTTTGTTTGTTTGTTTTGCAACAAGGTCACTATAGAAACCAGACCCTAGCCTCACCCAACCATTATACTTTCCAAACTATTTTTTCTAGTTTCTCGTTGCTTCTACCAAAATCAAAACTAGTCTCCTTTATCTCACATCGGTAGATTTTGAAAAGGATCCTTCCTATTCATACCTACCAGCCTAGAGTTTGTAACTACTTTATCTTGCTCCCAAATTGCTTATTGTTTTATTTTTCAGCACACTTCTAATCAAGGAAATATAAAGACAGGTTCAGAGAACGTATGAGACCCACCAGGTTTTAAAGATGTTTTAGGAAATCAGGTTCAAGCTTACTCAGTAACATACTGAACTCCCATGCGAAGGTAGCATCTTCTATATGCATGTATGAGGTCTATCCTGAAAGTATCAAGACAGGCAAACTTTTAATTATATTGACATTGGCTCAATACTTTTGGGACAGGCCTCGTACTTGCAAATAGAAGCTTTAGAGCATATGGGAACACCCTCCCATGGCTATAAAATAAAAGGAGGGTGTGGAATGACATGCCGGTGAGATGCTTCAGAAGCCTAAACTTTCCAAACTAGATAACCTGGGTAAAATTTATTGTTATCATTATTAACTATTATTATTATTATTATTAACTAGTATTTTAACTTTAGGAAAGTACTTGCGCTACAAAGGAAAAGCTGGCAAGCCCAGGTAGTTTGAAAATCTATTCTCCCCTTTTCTTTCAATTCACAGTCTCCTGCTCTCTGTGTTTTGGTAATTCAGGAAAGGTATATTGTATTCTTAGCCAGGTGAATCCTTATGCCTAGTACATTTCCACTCTTAGTCACCTACACAAGTTTGTTGTTGTTTGTTTGGTTGTTTTTAAATCATTGGAACAAGCCCTGTTGTAAGCTAGCATACCTTAAAGCCTCCCAGGAAAGTGTGGACCCCTGAGAGAAGTGATGAGCACTTGCCTTGTCTCTTCAGGAAGCCAGAGGGCCATTTTCAAGCAGGCTATGAGACACTGGGAGAAGCACACCTGTGTGACCTTCATAGAGAGGACAGACGAAGAAAGCTTCATTGTGTTCAGTTACAGGACCTGTGGGTAAGTGAGCAAAAGCTAGGCCACCTCAGTGGAATCAGACGCAGACAAAGCTAACAGCTAATAAGTTGAATTTTCTCTATAAAACCAACTATTTCCAATGAGCTATAACATAGAGGAACCCGGGGTTTGCCAGAAACTCCCCTTGCTCTCAGTGCAGGATATTTCCTGCTGTGGCTGGTGGCTCAGTGGAAAGGCACCAGCCTGAGAACCCAAAGGTCACTGGTTCAATTCCCAGCTAGGGCACATAAACAGGTTGCAAGCCAGATCTCTAGCCAGGTCCATAGCTGGAGGCAGGTGAAAGGCAACCATACATTGATGCTTCTCTCCCTTTCTTTTTCCCTCCCTGCCCTTCCCTCTAAAAATAATGAATAAAATTTAAAAAAAAAAGGGGGGGGGCACTCCAGGAAGACAAGGGGTCTGGGTGCCCCACCATGGGAGCAATGAAAGGATTTGGGGGGTTAAGATGCGGTTCTCAACCTGTTTGGCGTTGGTGAACCTGCTAAGAATCTGATGGGCTCCCTTATATGCAAAACCCTGCATGTAATTTTATGAGCATATAGATTTCTTCAGGAGAACATAACAAATAAAAGATAACTGGTTTATGCCTAAACTTTATCTGTTATGCCAATAAATGTAAATGTGATATGCTCTGTTACTGACAGAGATTTCCCATGTTGGCTCAGAAACTTAAACCTAACTGCATGCTGTATAAGTGACATAGCTACTGAAGAAAATGACCCAGAAAGATGTGCAAGGAAAGAAGGCATACAGGCAAACGTTAACAAAAAGAAAGCTAGGGTCGCAATTTTTGTTATGGACAAAGCATTTTTTGTTTTGTTTTTACAGCGTTAAAAAAGAAAAAATGGTGAGGCCCTTTATAATGAGAAAGGGCACAAGCTCCAGCAAGAATATAGCTGTCGTAAATCTTTATGTACCAAATAGCAGAGCATTAAGAGTCATAAAATAAGCCCCAGGGAACTCAAGGGGAAATTGACAGAAACACCAGCAACAGGAGACTTTATTTCATTTTTGTCAACGCATGTAGATCACTGTCAAGTTGACCAAAAAATGCGTAGAGGTTTATAGAGAATTAGAAAAACATAACTAACAGAGTTGATCCTATGGGTCTATCAGATTCTATACTCTGGTAACGCATCTTTTTTTAAGTGAACTTTCATTAACATTGTCCATCTATTTAGCATTAAAAACACTTCAATTAATTCTTTTATTATTATTATTTTTAGAGAGAGGGAAAGGGAGAGAGGCAGAGAGGGAGACAGACATCCACGTATGGTTGCCTTTCACCTGCCTCCAGCTATGGGCCTAGCTAGAGACCTGGCTTGCAACCTGGTTATGTGCCCTGGCTGGGAATCGAACCAGTAACCTTTGGGTTCACAGGCTGGCACCTTATCCACTGTGCCACCAGCCAGGGCCTTCACTTCAATGAATTCTTAAAGGCAGAAATGCATTGAAATATTCTCTAATCACAAAGCAATGAAACTGGACTTAGTAACATAATGAAAAATAAACAAACACTCATGCATTCCCTGGTAAGTTAAAATTTCATTCTCTCTCTCTCTCTCTAAACAACTCTTAGGTCATAAAGAAATCAGAATTAAATGACAAACTGTCTAGATAATGAAAGCCTGCAGTTCAACATTAAAGAAATATGGCTAAAACTATGTCCGATAGAAAACCCACAGCCTCCAATATCCACAACATTTATTAAGAATGATAATGAAATACTAAATTTGAAGAGGTTAGCAAAATAAATAAGTACATAAAGCCAACTACCACAACAAAATATACCTAATGAGAGCACAGGAAAATAGCCAAAGTAACACATTACCAGACTAATAAATTGAAGAGTGAGTAACTTCAATTTATTAAAGAAAAAACTAGAGTTAAACTACTTCTTAGTCTAAGCCAAAAAACGTGACAGTGCAGAAATATACAAAATCAGAAATGAAAAAGGGGGATTTAGCAGAATACTCTGAAAACTCTAGGGCAAGAATTGTGGAAATCTGGGTACTCTGAATGACTTCAAGATAAGTACAAAGTGCTGGCACAGACCAATTACTTTGAAAAAAATTGAAAAATTGAGAGAAAACACATTTTTTCCTTACAGCACCAAATCTAGAGTTTCACAGGTGAATTATTTGAAACCTTCAAAAACAGGTTATTCTGGTACTATTTATGCTGTACTATTTATGCTTTTTTTTTTTTTTTAGATTTTATTTCATTATTTTTAGAAAGGGGAAGGGAGAGAGGCAGAGAGGGAGAGAGACATCAATGTACGGTTGCTTTTCACCTGCCTCCAGCCACAGACCTGACTGGAGACCTGGTTTGCCACCTTGTTATGTGCCCTGGCTGGGGAATCGAACCTGTGACCTTTGGGTTTGCAGGCCGGCACCTTATCCACTGTGCTACCAGCCAGGGCTTAAGCTTTTTAGAGCATAGAAAAAGAACACTTCCAAATTACATTTAAGGAACTATCATGGCATTGCTACCCCAAAATGACAAAGATGGCATCAAAAAAAAGAGAAAATTATGGACTCATTCAACATAAATGTCAAATCCTAACTAAAATATTAGCACAAAATACACAGCAGTCTGAGAATAGAAGAGTGGGTTGCCAATAAGTTATACCTAAGGAGTGCAAGACTAGTTCAACATTAGGAAATCTATTTTCATGACTCACCATATTGATAGACCAAAGGAAAGAAGCCACATTCCTATCTCAATGGATGCTAAAGAGGTATATGCACAATTTAACACACATTTTTGTTTGTTTTTAAAAAGTAGCCAAGGTAGCATGAGAATAGATATCAAGGATCGATCCTTGACTGTTCCTCTCTCTCTCTCTCTCTCTCTCTCTCTCTCTCTCTCTCTATATATATATATATATATATATATATATATATATATGTAATCTGCATTATGGCCATTTTAATGTCTTGTTTTATGCCTTTCTACGGTAGGAATAATGAATAAATGTTATTTGAAAAGATAATTGTGACCAGAAGGAGAACCATCCCTAACGTTTCTCTGATAATAGTACCAAGATGCGTCTGTATAGAAACTCAGCCTCCTCCCTCCCCATCTCTTCTCCTTGTCATCAGTGATGGTTCAGCAGAGACTCAGGAAGGGTGGGGAAAAGTATGTGTTTTATTCCAGGGAGAGAAGCCATATCTTTCTTAGGATTCTCAAGTAGATCTTGACCACCGGAAAGGTCAAGAACCTTAGGAGGTTATTTCTGTATTGGGAAGAAAGTTGTACAATGAGAGAACATTCAGCTGTAAAATTGTGTTGAACACACACACACACACACACACACACACACACACAACTCTTGCTATTCCCTGACCTGCTGATCTGGATGTTTCTGAATTGTCTAGCTGTTGCTCCTATGTTGGGCGTCGAGGAGGAGGTCCACAGGCCATATCCATTGGGAAAAACTGTGACAAGTTTGGCATTGTGGCTCATGAGCTGGGCCACGTGGTTGGGTTCTGGCATGAACACACCCGGCCAGACAGAGATCAGCATGTCACCATCATCAGAGAAAATATCCAGCCAGGTAAGGAGCCCGTGTGGGGTCTAGAAGTGAAAGGCCAGGAAGGTGGCATCCACAGAGCAGGGTGGGGTGGGGGATGTGAGCGCCTCTCAGGCCGAGCGAAGGAGAGGGGTTGCTGGGAGCTGACCGATGCTCGTTTGTAAGTACTGAGGTAGTGACTACCATATAGGCATTTGTCACCAGCCTGTCCCTGTCCACCTGCCATAGCTTGTAGGTTAGAGCAGAAGCAATACGACCTTCCATGCTGTAAAGGACAATGAAATCCAACTATACTTCTAGAAAGGAACAGAATCTACCAAAACACTATTGCGGCATCAAATCTGATAAGCCACAAACAAATGAAAAACCAAACCAAAACAGGAAGAGTTCTCCTGGTTGCTTTTATGAAAGTCATTTTTGCTGACTTAGGCAACACATCTTTTTTGAAACTGAAATACTATTAGGACACAAGTACTTATAAAAACAATATTTCTGCCTAGAAGCATTCTACCCCAAGGCAGATAAATTATCCACACTTGAAAACATACCTTCTCATATTAAGTGATTTTATATAGCAGTTCATATTGAATGTGAAAGTATCTGGTGGAATAATATGGTTGCCTTAAAAATGTTTTCAGGAGTTAGCATTGTGAACTATTTGAGACTGAACTTATGTCTTGACTTGTTTTCTTTTGTTTCTTTGATAGCAAAAACAGAGTTTTGTTTTGTGTTGTTTTCAATCAAATTGATAACTAACCTGCCTACAAACTTAGTTTCAGAGTTTGGAGTGGCATTTGGGGAGGGGTGTTGGGTAGTGGAGTTGGGAGAACATAGGGTTTATTCTCAGTTTCAATTTTCTAATCTTAAAAACAGCAACCAGCACCCCTACTGCTCCGGTTTTTTGGCTGATGGAGCTAACAGCTCTCAGAAATTGCTATGGGCCCTCCTTCTCCCTGGCTGCCTTTTGTCGGGTGCCTCCCTTGGTTTTCAAAGCCTTAACAGAGTGTTGTGTTACAGGTCAGGAGTACAATTTCTTAAAAATGGAAGCTGGGGAAGTGAGCTCTCTGGGAGAGACGTATGACTTTGACAGCATCATGCACTACGCCCGGAACACCTTCTCAAGGTCGGAATCTATGCTCATGCCTCATCTGTGTTTTACTGTGCCTGCGGCAGGCTTGGGTCAGATTCCAGGCGGTCTGCGGAGAGCAGGTCTCTGCATGCTCCTAGCACAGTTGGCGTGTCTGTCCTTGAAATACAGTGGCCTCTGGGCTGCAGTGAAATATAATCTAATCAGGTCCCCGCTAAGAAGATTGAATCCCATTGTGAAGCTGGTGTTCCATCATGCCTTAGTGTCACAAGCAGCCCACTGGAGAAGGGACATTAGTGAGAGGTTGGCTGCAATAATAATTTAGAGGCTCTGTGTCAAGTTTCCAAGGGGCAGGTGATCTTCAAAAGCCCGTCCTTGAAGTGGGCATGGTGGCATTTACCCATCCTCCTAGAGGAAGGTTGGTTTATGGGAGCTAGGTCGTGTCAGACCTGGGAGGGTGCTAAATCAGGGGTTCATTTGAGAGGTGATGAAAATGAGGCTCTAACTAGCTTGAGGACACATAGGGGTTGGAGTGAGAGTGAAGATCCAGGTCTCCGGCCTGCGGCTCCCACACGATAGAAGCAGGAACCTCCAAGTGTGGCCAGGCCCATTATTCGTGGCTGGTATCAGCAGGATCTGTTTTGGTGAGTTCATGTTGTGTTGGACTGGGTATTAAATATTTTCAGTACTGCCCTGACTTCTGGACCACACAGTATTTTGTATAGACATTTTCCTCTACTAGTCTCAGTTTTGTAGGTCTTTCCAACTTTTTGTTGAAGGAGAAGACACCGTGCAAATATTTTTTTTCTCCTGGTACTTTGTTCACAGTCTCCTCCTAAAACTAGATTGTTTGCTATTTATTTATTTACTTACTTAATCATTTTTAAAAATTTGAGGTGATTCCCAATATATATACATATGTGTAGGACAAAAAAAAAAAAAAAATAGGTGAGAAAATTTGAGCATGGGGTAAGGGGAAAATAAGGGTAGATAGCTAAGTTGAAGTTTAGAATCCGTTTAACATTCAGAATACATACCATGAAGTCATGGCAGCAAATCCTGCCTTGCACTTCCTAACAGTCGTAGCAGAGAGGGAGACAATTCACCTCCTGTGTCGTCATGTCCATAAAGATCAAAGAAAGTCATTCATTCAGGAAGCATACAGGGGTTGGGAGTAAAGGGAAGCTGCTTACCCCTGGGTTCCTTGGCTCTCGGATAAGAATGAAAGCATTCTGTGGATGGCACCACAGCTGTATGGGAGACAGCCTCCAAACCTGAGGCCCCAGTGCTCAGGAGCACCGTTCCTCTGGCCACACAGCTAATTTAGTCTGATCGTCATCCTGCGCCCAGGCCAAAGCTCTAATGGGCAGAGCTTGGCCTCACTCAGCATCTTTGAACAATTGGTGTAGGAGTGGGCTACCCTGTTCCCTCGACTCTTGCCTGGGCTCTTTATCAGCAGATACAATGAGCATGAGCAATGTGAAGAGACCGCTGAATGGAGAGTCAGAAGACTGGGTTCTAGTCCTGGTTCTCCCAGGAACCTTGGTATTGAGGGGAGTGTAGGTAGTAATTAGGGGCAGCTGTGCACTGGGTCAAATCTCTAACTCCCTGGGCCTCCATTTCCTCCTGAGAGGAACACATGGGTGAAGGGTATGATTGCATTCCTTGCCATATGGAAATCTGAGGCTTCCTCCTCCAGGTGGGAAAACCAAGAGTTTGAGGGACCTGAGGGACCTACTCTGGGGTGGGGGTTGTGGGAGAGTCTCAGGAAGCCAATGTGGGCAAGATAAGAGACCTCCTACAGAGGTCAGAGTTGGGGGCGGTGGTGCTTGGGTGTTGGGAAATAGGGAGGGAGTCATTGGGTCACCCACATCAGCACCATGGGCCATAGGCTGCTAAGGGGAGACAAAGTCTCAATTTCATGAGGGAACCAGTGTCAAGTCCAAGTGAGAAACTGGTAACTTGGGTCTTGTTTCTGTAGCTGTCATAACACTTTATTGCTTTATCATTTATCTATTAATTATTATTATAAGTTTATCTATTAATATTTATCTGTTGCATTTCCCTCTCCCTCACTAGACTGAGATCTTTGAGGACAGAGACTATCTCATTCTGTTCTAACCCCCAGCACCCAACTTGGTGCCTGGCACAGAGTAGGTATTCAATAAATATTTTTTATTTTTACTTTTTAATCCTTGCCTGAGGATACATTTATTGATTTTATAGAGAGAGGGAGGAAGAGAGAGAGGAAGAAAGAGAGAGAGAGAGAGAGAAACATCAATCAGTTCCCTTCTGTACATGCCCTGACTATGGATCGAACCCATGACTTTTCAGTGCATGGAACAATATTCCATCCAACTGAGCCACACTGGCCAGAGCAATGTTCAATGAATATTTTTTAATGAATAAATTAATTAATGAGTCTAGGGAGGTAGGGAGATCTGCAGTGCTAGGGATGAGAGGAGGAAGAAATTTCCATTACCCTCATTGCAATTCTTTCTTCATGCTCACAAATGCACCGGTCACTTAATTAAGAAGAATCTCTAACTATCTACTGTGTAGGGTATTTTAGATAAACTACTCCTAGTGGGTTATAGGAACTATACTTCCATCTCCGTGTCAGCTGAGTGCCAGTTACTATGCAAATCTCTGAATCCAGAGGCCAAGGTAAGAATGCAGAGTATCTTCCGGCACCAGCATTTCTTTTTGGTATTTCTTAAAAAAAAAAAATCTCCCTATTTCCCCCCATGTGATCTCTAGTTCATAATGCCAGCCCCTTTGCCCTTCAGGAGATAAACATCATTGACACTGTTGTTGATGTTTTATCAGCATAGATCAGTGGAAGCCCATAGGCTAAACCCAAGAAATAACAGCTCCTCTTCACCAGTGTGCAGGACCCCTTGGAGGGAGAATGGTGGGGAGGCAAGCACAGGGTGGATAGGCAGGTGGGTAAGGGTAGAGCAGCTTCTCAGTGGGCAATGGGGGAGGAAGACTTCCCTTCTGCTACTATGCTGTTATCTATTGCTACCAAACAATCTACCCCCAAACCTAGTGCCTTACCACAACTTATTTTTTATAATATTGTGGGTCTTTCTGGCCTGTTCTTTTCTGGTCTGCCCTGGTCACTCCCGCAGCAATAGTCACTTGACAGCATGATTGGACTGGGTGATGGCCAGTGCCATTCCTGGTCATTGTGTTGCCCACCCACTGGCACCCCTTGGTTCTCCTCCATGTGGCCTCTCATCCTCCAGTGAGCTAGGCTGGGCTTCCCACTCCGTGGAAACTTAAGAGTTCCAGCAGAGGGTAAGCTATCCAGCTGCAAGGCTCTTTAGACCCAGGCTCTAAAAGTCATGACATGACTTCTGTCACCTGTTATTGGCCATAGCAAATCACAAACCAGCCCAGATTTAAGCTATAGAGAAATAGATTCTACCTCTTAGTGTGAGGAGTGGCAATTTCACATTGCAAAGGGATGTGGATATTAGGAGGTGTCATTCATTATTTTAACAATCTACCACAACGACCTTCTCACCAATGCCCCAGAGTTCAGAATCGTTTGGGCAAATTTGTTTTCGTAGCAAGTAGGTGGGACCTGCATTGTCCCATCTGCAATTGTCTGCATGGATTTTCAGAAAACTGCTTTGGAAGGGTGTTTGTCAATGGCCCTCTGTCTGGCGGGCTTTCCTGGCCCACTTTTTGTCAAAGGTTTCCCACTCCTTAACTGCATGTCATTACTTCTGCTCACACGTCCCCTGCAGCTGGCCTGCACATTGTCTGTGATTTTGTAAAAGAGCAGAAAATGGCCCACACAGAACATTTACTCATCTGGAGGCAAATGCTTATTCCAGCTGATGGGAAACCCAATCTTCATGCGTCTTTACGACTGAGCTGCCTCTTTCCAACTTTATTCCCTCGAGTTGACTGCAGCTCCTCTCCCTCCCCTGGGTTGGACCCAGGCTGTGGGGAGTGGTGTCTTTGAAGTCATCAGGCAAGGGTCCAGGAGAGGAGGTGACAGCTCTCTGGTACGGCGTTATCTTTATTTGGATAACTCAGAGCTGACAGTTTTATTCCCTGTGGCATCTGCCAAACCCTTCCTTAGTTTAGCAGAATGTCAATTCTAAGTTGTCCTACCTAAAAAGGGGGACATTACTACAGCTGTTCACATGGGGGATGTCTCTTGTAGGAAATGTCTT
Source organism: Noctilio leporinus (assembly GCA_004026585.1). Lineage (NCBI taxonomy): Eukaryota > Metazoa > Chordata > Mammalia > Chiroptera > Noctilionidae > Noctilio > Noctilio leporinus. Next base: position 188,787 of record PVIW01001333.1, on the reverse strand, counting down.
CCAGAACTCCCACCTTGCTGGCGGCTCGGGATGGGGCTGGGTGAGGGAGCCAGTCCCAGCCCCGAGGAGCTGTACGACCCTGTTGTTCCTGCTGCCTTGACTCACCAATGTTCCTAACTTGATTATCTGTTTCTCGGGCAGTGGGTAACACTGGTTGGAAGATCCAGGAGGCAGGCGGCAGGCTGGCCTGAGTTCCACGTTACTAGTTCTATATTCAGGGTGAGTCACTTAAGCCCTGCAGGCTTGCTTTCCTCACCGGTACCCAGGAGCCCTACTGGTAATGGCGCTTGCTTCCCAGAGTATGAGGAGGATGAAAGGAGGTGGTGCATGTCAAGTGTCCAGCCCGGGCCCAGCACATCGGCAGGTCAGCTAGGCCAGACTGCTAAGAGATTGTGGTGAGCCTTGCATTTTGGGCCCCTAGTTTCTTTCTTCAGAGGAACCAAGAAAATAAGTGCAAATAAGCACATTTTATATTGTGCCCCTCTTTTGACTAATAGGTGACTGAATTTACGTAGAGTGGTCACTTGTGATTTAAGATTTGGTGAGGTCAATGAGGAAGATTGAGGATTCTGATAAAGTGTCTCTAGAGGACTGTGGGCCCAGGGACATTAGGACAGGTGATTAAATGTTGGAGGTAGGAGTACTAAAAAGGATATCGGCAGATGATCTAAGCTCCTGTGGGCTAATGTTGGAAAGAAAATGAGCTTGAAGCTTAATTTAGGAAAAAGACGTGTATATAGAAGAACAAAAAGGAAGAAATAGGACTGACATAAATTTTCCAAGGTAGTGTAGAAGCTAGGGAAAAGGAAATGTTTGAAAGAAAAAGAAAAGAGACAGTGCAGCTAATAACCAGATAACAAGAATTTTCACATTTCCTTCTGGGTGTAAATAACCATTCGGCAAAATCTTTTGAAGACTATCCCATCTTAGCTGTGTAACTTAGTTCTAGAAGCATTTCTCAAGGCCAACTATGTTCCAGTCCAGGACACAGAGATGAAGGACCCAGTCTCGCTGCTGGAGAACTTCCCTCTTAGCCGAGAAAACAACCACCCCTCAAAAAAAGACAATGCACTGTGATAAAAAGAAACTAGATGAAGAAGGCCCAGAAGCGGGCATGATTAATTCAAGATAGGAAGGGCTCAGAAGACTTTTATGAGGGAAAACTGTCTGATGAGGTCTTGGGGGTCAGAAGATGGGTGGTGGACAGCTTCCACAGAAGATAGCATGTGGAGGGGTTCAGTGTTTCTTAAGATAGTGAGTGAGCCCTGGCTGGTGTGGCTCAGTGGATAGACACCAGCCTGCAAACCCAAAGGTCACTGATTTGATTCCTAGTCAGGGCACATAACCAGGTTGCAAGCCAGGTCTCCAGCCAGGCCCCCAGCTGGAAACAGGTGAAAGACAACCATACATTGATGTTTCTCTTCCTTTCTTCCTCCCTCCCTGCCCTTCTCTCTAAAAATAATGAATAAAATCTTTTAAACAACAACAACAACGAAATAATAATGAGGGAGGTAGAGGTGTTAGGAGATGTGGCTGATGAGGAAGATGGGAGCAGGGAGCCAAGGGCCTGGAGATCCAGGTGGTGATCAGAAGTCAGGGAAGGATCCTAAGCAGGTAGGGTACACGTCTGCCCTTGCATTTCGCGATGACCGTACTGCAGCAGTGTGGGGGCTAGCCTGGAGGTGGCTGGGTCTACAGGGAGGGGGGCTAGTTAAGAAGCTACTGGGAAGGGGTCAGGAAGGGGATGCCCATTGCCCAAGCTACGGCAGTGTTCTGGGATGAGAGGAAAGGCATGAATTCAAGGTGTGCACAAAAGGTGAAGTGGACAGGACCTGGCTTCTAATTTTGACGAGGGAGTGTGAGAGAGAATGGGCTTCAGCCTCAGGAGACAAGGTTACGGAAGGAGAAGAATGGGATACATTTGGTTTCGAATGTATTGGATATGAGGCAGTAGGGTGGCCTAGTGGACCGATCACCAGCCATCTGACAGGCAGGTAGCCCTGGGGCTGTGAGCCTGTAGATGATGGTCAAAGCCCAGAGGAGCAGGTGGAGGGAGAGAGGAGGGAAGAGAGAGCAGAAACCTGAGAGACAGCGCTCCCAGGGGAGCAGAAGAAGAGTACCCCAACTTACCGCTCAGAGATCGGTGCCCTAGGACCTGGGGAGAGGACAGTCGAGGAAGGAGGGGCCAGCAAAGGTGGCAGCGCTAGTGAGAGGGCAGGTGAGGATTGAGGAGCGTCTGTCCACATTGTCAGTTGGTCAATGACTGGTACTCTTGCTGCGTGGCCAGGTCAAAATTGGGTTAAAGTGAGCAGGCAGAGAGAAAATAGAGGCAATTCTTTCTGGAAACTTGGTTAAGAAGGGAAGGAAGGACACAGGGCCCCAAGTCAGGGTGGGGAAGCTCAGGGAGGGGACAGGCTCAGGCAGGGGGCACACCACACACACAACACAGAGCTGCAGTAGGGCCTGTACTCAGCTGGGCATCCTGGTATTACCCACTTGTCTGTTTTGGTCATTTTTAGACTTGATTTGCACTGGAGTAAAAAAGTCATGAAAGTTAAAAGGGACTGACTGCCACGACCATTAGGCCAATCTCATAATGTTCAGAGAAGTAAACTGAGGCTCAGAGAGGGGAAGGAACTTGTCTAAGCTCCCTCAGGTGGCAGAGCCAGGCCTGACATAGAAATCTCTAGGTCAGGGCTCTCTCAACTATCCCCAATTCTCTGTGTTCATCTCATTTTCCATCTGAGTATTCCTCTTGCCAGCAAGGCCCTCAGACTCTAATCCCTGTTCTTCACCAACTCCTCCAGCACTTCCTGACTGGCCTCTTGGCAGTCTCACACTGCACTGCTTCCCATGCTCTCTCGGGAGCTTCCCCAGGACTTATCCATGTTCCGTACTGCTTGCTGCACAACGCCAGGGGGCGCCACTCACATTGTGGTCTCTCTGAATGGTGCTTCCTGCAGTTTTTCAGCATGGTGGCCCTGGGACCTGGACCTGTCAAGGGCTTTGTGGAAATAAATGCTCAACAGACAACAGCCAGGAAGCCCTTAGGCCACTGGGCTAGGGCATATTTTTAAACTTGGCAGAATCATTTTCCCATTGGAAAGTGAGCAGGCAGCTGATGAAATGGAATGCTCAAATGCCAGCACAGGAGCAGGCCAGGGGGTAGGAATGTTGATGGGGTTATGGGCAAGGAAATGAAGGCTGTAAATCCCAGCGTGAATGACCTGACAGCCTTGACTTTCCTTTCTCTTTCTCTCCCTCTCTTTTCTTCCTGTAGAGGGGTTTTCTTGGACACCATCCTCCCCCGTCGAGACGACAACGGTGTCAGGCCAACCATCGGCCAGCGTGTGCGGCTCAGTCAGGGAGACATAGCGCAAGCCAGGAAGCTGTACAAATGCCCAGGTAACCGGGCCCTGGGGAGTCCTGGGGCCACCAGCACACCCCCAGAGCAGCACCCAACTGCCCTTCGCAAGCATTCCCTTTGTCTGGGAAAACAACTTGCGGAGCCTGGAGAGGCTAACCCTTGGCAGCTGATTTCTTATGTGCTGCTGTTGGGAGGTGTTAGACGGTATAGAAAGCCCACCCCCCAGTGGTGAAGTGATTGCCAGCAGTGAAGCAAATGGTAGGTCCTGGAGCCCATTGCTTAACTTAAGGGAAGCTGCAGAGCTCTCTGGCCCCCATGCTCAGAAAAGGAAGAAGACATAGTAAGATAACAGTGTGCCCCATAGTGACAAAAGCACCTCTCCTTTCTATGTTTGGCCAAACAAGAGGCAAGGTGTGTGCACGAAGACAAAGAAGGAAGGTGAATGCTTGGGGGAGGGTGGGAGTCAGCTTCCCAAACAGTGGAAGGTGGAAGGAGTCTCAGTGCTGTAAAGGAGGTCAGTTCTATGGTCTTGGGGCTCTTCCAGCCATCCAAGGTGCCGGTCAGCAGCCACCAGCCTGCCACTGAAGTCTGACAGTGCTCTGGGGCATGAGCAGTGCCCACTTACCTGCCCATTCAGGAGCCTGCTCCTCTTTAATTTGTCCTTGTTTGCCTTTTGTCTCCTTGACTTCGGCATCATCACATCCCCTGCTGCCTTGAGGGTGAGCTCTCGTCCGCCCCTTTACACTGCTGAACTTGAATGCAAAGCAGTCGGGTTTTTCCCATGATGGGACAGGATGATTTCAGCATTTGGGGCCGGACAAGCCAACTCCATTTCCAGCAGGTCCAATAACCCTTTTTAAACCCCGCATGGGTTGATCATGGGACAGAATATTTGAAATGGGGGCCATCTTAGAATATCTGGGCTATCACATCTCCCTCCTCAGCGGGCTCACGGGGCCTGCAAAGGGCCGTGTGAGGCTCTTCTCCATCGTGAACCTCTAGGAAATACGGTCATCCAGCTATTAGTCATCTGGGGGCACGTTGGGGCTGCAACACAGGATACACGTATCATATAACCCTGCTGAATTGAAAGAGAAACCTTATAGCACTCCCTGGGAAATGCCATAGTATTTATTTAGTTATAATGTATATGCCTCTTGCTTCCCAAAAGGACTCGAGGCAGCTGGTAAATACCACAGAGTCATACAGTAACGTATCTGTTCCTGCAGAATGTTGATGATTATTCTGAAATAATTTCCATGGAACCCTCAGGGGTGTCGACTGCCAGGCATAATCCTCACGATGCCTGGCAGTTGTTCGGTAACATGATACTGAAGCCCCGATATCCAGGATTTCCTGAGGCCAAGGATGGGCCGCTCTCCAGTTATCCCTTCCTGATCTCCAAAGACGGCAGCTCCCAGGAGTTTCAAGTAGTAGCTGAAGGCAGGGGTAGTTGTTCTGCAGAGTTTGAGTGGCATTCAGGAAAATGTGCACAAGGATGCTTCTTTCCCACATTTGGGGGGGTGGCCCTGTAAGAGGAGGGGCCCCCAGCAACCCAGTATCTTTGTCTTTAGGGTCCAAATCCCTGAGAATCAGGGGAGCATGAAACCTGCAGCTTCTTCATACAGATATGAGGACAAGTTAGAGAAATATTTTCCACATGCGTAAGGTCTAGGTTTTAGACTCATGACCCAGCAACTTGCAGACATTCATGGTCAGGAGAGCTTCTTATAGAGTATTCCAGCTTCCTGTGCTTCTGGGTCATTTTTCTGTTTTCTTCGCCATTTGGTAGCTCATTCAGAGGTGGGTAACAGAAAAAGAAGCTGCAAGATTCAAAGTAACAGCTGATAATGAGTTTCAAAGTATTTTTCCTCTTTGCATTACCAGTTTAGGCTTTCATAGTCTCTCTGCCACAGGTACTGCTATTGGTAATTGTAAGGCTGCTACATGTGGAGCACTTACCATGTGCCAAGCAGCGAGCTGATCCATTTCACTTACTGCAGGTGATTTCATTAACCTTTTGGGCAGGTCCCACCCATGTAACATAAGAAAACTAAGGCCACCACCACACAGGTGGCTGGAAAGCTGATATGCCCACCTGGCTGAAGGCTCTGCTCAATCCTGAGAGCCTCAGAATCTCTGGGATGTTCCTTTTTGGTGCCCAGACTCAGTTTTCACTTTTATTAGCCAGGAAAATGTCCATCAGCCTGGCACACTTCCCGCCAGAGGCTGCAACTAGTACAGGGATGTGTGCTCAGCAGCCCTGTAGAGGGCGCTCTCAGGCGGGGAGCAGGTGCATGTGCCTGAATGATGATTGTCATTTTGATGTGCAGCGTGTGGGGAGACTCTGCAGGACACAACAGGAAACTTTTCTGCACCTGGTTTTCCAAATGGCTACCCTTCTTATTCCCATTGCGTCTGGAGGATATCGGTCACTCCAGGGGAAAAGGTAGGTGTTGGACCGCCTCTGGAAATGACGTAACGTTCTTTGAGAAATAACAACCACTGTTGTTAGGAGCACCTACTACGCGCCAGGTTCTGTGCTAGCTTGCTTAGCATTATTTCCTTCTGGACTTTTCAGCTGGCATCCCTTATGCAAATGGAAGCTATCGAGCTCACAGTTTGTAAACAAAGTACATGTTATCCTTCACCTTGATAAACACACCACCAGAATGCCCTGGAAGGCAAGGACGCAGTTTAGGATTTCTGGGCACCTCAGAGTGCTGCTCTGGTAGGTGGCTGTGTGGGGAGGCTAGCCACTAACCCACAGCTGGCCTCTCCTGCTCCTCCCAACCGCAGTTTTGTCTCAGGAGCACCCATCGTGACGCCTCAGCCTCTACTCCTGAACGCCCTCTAGTCCTACCTTGCAAATAGTCATTGCTTAGCTGCTTCTGGGCTCCTAGTGTGAGGTCTAGAAGGTGGACGAGCTCTGGGTGGGCTTGTTCCATTGGCCTTGAAATGCCATGACTCTTGAGAATCAAGCCCAGGGCAGGAGCCTCTTTTATTCTCATCCAAGGGGAGTGTGTTCTCAGCCCTACTGCAATGCACATTTCCTCATTTCCAATACGTGAACAAGGAATCTGAGGCTCAGACATTTTATAAATTGCCCAAAATCACAGTGAGAACTGGGGCTTCTGCAGTTCAAGTCCTGTGTTTTTCTTCACCTCACTTCTCTGCAACTCCAACAGATCATCCAGGTGTCTCAAAATAGATGCAGCTACCTTTAAAATGTTTGCTCTCTCCCTCAACTCGAGCTCCCTACAATTCTACCTGTTATGGCTGGCCTTGCAAATCATGACACTGGTTCATTTGGCTATTCCTCTTCTAGATTCATTAAGGACATAGCCCATGGTACAGTCACACAATAAGTATTAGTTGAATGACCATGTGGATTGATGACGTGACAGAGTGAGAAACATGCAGCTAGGGGTACAGTGAGAGGTGCTGGAATTTTTTAGGTGCCTATAGACAACTTACAGGTTTCCATTTAAGTGTCAATTTAAACATAGTGTGATAGCTAGAGAGAAATAATGGCTGGGAACCATTGGGAGCATTTTTTATGGACTGGATACTGTTTTTAATATATTATGTGGATTCTCTTATTTAATTCTCACAACGACTTCATGTGATATGTGCTATTACATTTTGCAGGTAAGGAAATGGACTTGCCCAGGGGTACTCAGTTCTTTGCAGTGTTGGGATTTGAGCCCAGGCAATTTGACTCTGACAACCTGGATGCTTAACAGGCTGATAGACATTTGAACATGCATTCATACATACATACACATGCTCACACATGAACACACGAACAATGCCCATGTGCACACACCCTTCCTCTGGTTGTGAGCATTTATGACAGTGTGGTTGTCATTTTGAGCCTGAGAGACTCCAGATTTGTCTGCCTTGAGTGGAGGTGCCATCCCTGTGCCTGCAGGAGGTGGCAGTGGGAGGGAGGTGGGAAGGAGGGGGAGAAAGAAGCAGGGGTCTGCTAATCCCCAAATTGTTGAATTGCCCTGCGTAGCAGAGGCTCTGTGATGTATTTGAACTGTGTAAGATTTCACCCAGCCTTAATTATTATTGCCAACCGGGGGCAGGGAGAATACATATCATTGAAACCCCTGCACCAATTATTTCAATTTCTGCTTCACCCAGCCTTCCCCAGAGCTGCTAGTAATTAGCAAACTTGATTGATTTGCGTTATCACCTGCTGTTCATCACCTCTTCCCCTATGATCTTTATAGCTCACTAACGTACTTAAAATAATTAGCCTGAATAATTATCCCATTCATTCAGATCACGAATGTGTTACCAAGGAATTTATAATAACATTTCCTTTCTGAAATTTAAATAAGCAAAGGCTAAAGAACTGTATTGCTGCCAGCTAGGAAGCATTCTTGGACCAGTCCCTATGAGTGTGAGCACTAAGGGGATACAAAGGGATTTGAAGGTACAGTTTTTGTATTTAGGAGACTTAGAGTTTAGTTAGGGTCCCCCTTCGCCCCTGGGGAGTCTGATTTAATTGAAGGAGGAGCATTTATCTGACACCAATATTTTTTTTAAGTTACCAAGGTGATTCTAATGTGCAAGTAGGGTTGAGAACTACTGGTCTTTTTTGAAAGAAGGGCCATCTCTCTCTCTCTCTCTCTCTCTCTCTCTCTCTCTCTCACACACACACACACACACACACACACACATACACACTACAACACAGAAGGTGAGCTAACCTGTTATTTTCTGGTTCTGACTCTTCATTTCCTAGGAGATCTTAGGGCTTTGTGGAAGAAGGTGCCCCTAGTCCTGAAACCTGAACATTGGGTGGGTTTATCCCAAGGGGAGTGGTGGACACTGTCAATCAAGACAGACAGCCTGCAAAGAACACTTTATTTAGTGTGTCTGGTTTGTGGTACACTCAGTGTGCAGTGTGGTTGATTTTTTAAATTGCCATTTATGGAGTGGCTGTTATGTGCCAGGCATAGCACTGTACGCTATACAGTTTCTTAACAGCCCAGTAATGTGCATTGTTTTATAGATGAGGCAACGAAAGGCCCAAGAGCACACAAGTATTTCCCCAAGATCCCCAAGCTGGTGAGTGGTGGAGCTAAGAAGAGGTCCGGATCTGCCTGACTCTAAAAATACCTGCCCTGGAATCACTATAAGAAAGAGAGGGGAGAGTTCCACAGTTCCAGAGCGGGAAGGATCATGTGCTTCTGGGCGATCAGGGAAGGACTGGGAGAGCCAGGAGGGTCCCTTGAGCTGGGCCTGGGGAGGGTCCCATCTGCGTGAATATGTGAGGGTGCACTGGGAGATAAGGCCACCTATGAGGGTGGGTGCTGGAGGCTCTGGAAGGGAGGCGTTGAGTTTAACTTAGGAGATCGGGACAAAGGGAGCCCCTGAAGTATTCTGAACAGAGCAGGGCTCTAGCAAAATGAGATAAAAGTGCAAGACTGATTTAGCAGCTCTAGTGTGCACAGTGGACATCGGCATAGCAGGGAGAATTCAGGACTCATCTCAGCAGGAGCCAGGCAGGGAGCTGTTGTGGGGGCACAGACATCTTAAAGGAAAAGGCTGTCTGTCAGCATTGAGATAAACAATAGGGGTTGACGTATTGCACCTGAGTGATTGGGGTGATGGTGTCTCCTCCAGACAGGGAAGCTGGAAAGGAAGTGCTTTGTTTTGAGGTGACCTCACAGTTCATGGGGACTGGAGAGGTCAGGAACTGGCAGAGAAGAAAGACAGTGGAACGAGGACAGACTAGTGTGGTATAACCAGTGGGGAGAGGGTCAAAGTAGAGAGACCACGGAGAACAAGGACAGGTACGTGACAGTCTTTTCTATTTGGCCAGCAGGGCAGCAGGTCCCTTCACCTGCAGCCCTCCAGCCCAAGGGTGTACTTGGAGACCAGGGACCTGGCCAGGGCTGTCTCACTATAAATGAAAGTGGGAGAGTGAAGATGCCAGAGAGAGTTGAAGTGAGAGAGAAAAGCCCCTGCAAGTAGGAAAAGGAATAGGGTTGGGGTGCAGGGACTGGCGCAGGGCTGCCCTCAGCAGGACCCTGCAGAGCAAGAAGACCTGAGAAATGATGGAGCAGGAACGTGTGAGCACAGACAGAGGGACAACCTGAGAGCGGTGGCTGACGAGCCATGGGTGCTCAGTTCGGGCGAAGACACAGGCGCCTTGCGAGTGGGGACGGAATGGGGTGAAGGGAGAGGGGAAACCTGAACTCTGTCCCAGGGTCCCTGCAGGGCCACCCAGCCCCCTCCTCCAGGTGGGATAGGTGCATCCACTGAATGGCCTCGGGATGTCCAGAGAACCGAAACCTTCCTTTCCAGTCCAGCTGAACCCCACCTCCCCAACTTCGCTCCTTCTCCTTTACCTTCAGACACACACACACACATACCACACACACACACACACACACACACTCAACAAGGCTGCGTGGACAGTACAGTTTTCCAAACATGCCCTTGCCTTTGCTCATGTCAGTCTCTCCAAAATGCTGTGACCCTCCCTCTCTGCCCCCTGGACCCCTGTTCCCCTTGGGTTAAATGCCACCTCCTCGGAGAAGCCGTCTTCAGTATTACTGGGCAGAATTCAGTTCTCAGTTCTCTCTCCTTGGGACTCCTCAACACCCTTTCTTTCTGTTCCTCCCTTTTCAGCATTTATACCATAATGTTCTAATTGGCTTGACACATCTGCCCTTCCCTCTCTGTTTGAGCTCCCTGAAGGCAAGAACCCCATCTTTCTGATGTTTCTATCTCGATAAGCCATTACTGACTGGCACATGGTGGGTGGTCAGCACACAGTAGTAGAATGAATGGATGGATGGATGGATGGATGGATGCACAGACGAACAGTATACAGGAAGGCTAGTAGGCACACCACACCTCAGACGAGTGAGGTCATGGCCGAGGGCACATTGATCACAGAGGTGCTCGGATGCACTCAGGCTAACCCCAAACCCTTGAAAATGATGGATGATGTTATAAGATCTTTTCGTATCTCTGAACTTCATTGACCCCTTACCTCCTTCCAAATCCCCAGGCTCAATGCATCCTGGCTCGTCTTTTAATGCATCTTGCTTTCTGCAAACCATCTAGTGACTTCAAAAGCTCAAGTGATTCCCCAGACAGAACCAAAGGACCCATCTCCTCTGTTTACCCCCCATCCTGCTTAAGGTTTATTATTGAATGTCATGAGGCTTCCTGTGAGCGTGCTTTCCAGAGGACACTTCTACTGTGGCCTGAGAATTCTGTATGCTCAAGGGTAATGTGAGAAGCCCGGTACTCGAGATGGATCTCTCGAAACTCCTCGGACTTTGTTGCCAAAACTGACTTTATGGTAACTCTTTCCAGATCATCTTAAACTTCACATCCATGGATTTGTTTAAAAGCCGCCTGTGCTGGTACGACTACGTGGAGGTGCGGGACGGTTATTGGAGGAAGGCCCCCCTGTTGGGTGAGTTGACTGAAGAAAGCCTGGGGAGGGGTGATGTTCTGCCTGATGCTGGGGATGTTTGGGAGGGGCCATCCAGACGGCAGGCCCAGGAAGCTCTCAAGGGTCTGTGTCATAGTAAAACTCTTGAGTGTTCCATTTGGCCACACATGTTACAAGCTTTTAAAACGGTGAATCCCTTTTGAGCCAGCAATTGCACTGCTTGGAATTTATCCTGGAGAACTAATTAAGGAAGTGTGCAAACCTCTAGCAACAGGGATGTTCACTGGAGCAGGGCGAATTGAAAACAATTTAAATGTTCAACAGTAGGGGTTAGCTGAATAAATTATGATACATCTTTTCAAAGGAAAACTATCCAGCCATTAACAATGTAGTTGGAGGTGACTCTTTATTGATACAGAACAGTGTTCGTTGTACATTGTTATACACACACCAAAAAAAATGGCGTGACGGAATATGCAGTAGGACTCCATTCTAACTAAAATACCCTTCTACATCTATTATGCAGACCCTACAAACTCTGATGCCTTCTGAAATAAGGTGTAAATGAATGGGGTTCATATGATAAAGCGAAGAGTGGGGGCGGTGTAGCAAACTGAACACTTAAGTCATTGTAGGGGCTGAACTCAAATGGAAGAAACCATTCTGTGATCTACAATATGAATATCAAGTAGAATTATAAATATAAATAAATTATACACAGTGGTTATATCAAGAGGATGGAGTATTTTTTAAATTTGTGTTCTGTTTTCTTTAATGAGCATGTCTCATGTGGGGGAGATAAACAGTGCATGAGCTCATACATGAAAAGGCAGCTTGGACCTTTGAGTGAGAGGCAGGGGCAGGTGGCATGAACAGAAAGGTCAGCTCACTCGAAACGGGTGACCAGAAGAGAGCTCTCTCGCGGGTGACCAGGGAAGATGAATGTCATAAGGAAGACGGATGGCTGTGGTACCCAGGAAGTGGATATGAGGACTCTCTGTGGAGTGACCAAGGTGGAGACAGAAAAGCAGGGTTACAAGGAGCAAGATGGAAGGGTCTCAGCTGAGAGTGGGCTGTCCCCGTTTTTAGAGTGGCCTGTAGAGTGGGCTTCTAGTCAGAGCTTTCAGTGAGCACGTGGCCCTTGGCATTTATAGTTATGTGGGCAGCAAAGCCACCTGGTTACGCTGTGAATGGCCCGAGAGGGAGCTGCTGTTGGGAAGTAGAGAACTAAGTTGGGGAGTTTCACAGCCAGGCTGAGCCCAACTTCATGTCTGATTTTGGGGTAGGTCAGAAGAGACTGAGACAGAGGCTACAACTGGACCCAAGGGGGCCTGGCAGGCATTAGGCTTCCATATGACTAAGAAGTCTCAGCCAGGACAGCTGCCATCTGGAATAGCACATAAATGCCCTCTCTCCAGTGGGGCATGAGTTTAAGTTCTTAGAGGTACAAACCTGTATGAATTCACGTCATGGGTGTTCTAGAAAGGAGCCAAGGTAGGTAGGCTCTGCATGGGGGTACCGGAGTACTCCCACAGGGAGGAATCAGGTAGTTAGCAGTCCAGGTAAGTGAGCCAAGAAAGTGGCCCCTGGGCCAAGCAGAGTGTTGTGCTGCAGGGCACATCGGGTGCCACCGATTTCAAGCTGGAAGCTGTCTGCCCTGGATTTCTGCTTCTGGTGTAACATGAGCGGACATGGTGGGTGCCAGCAGCCAGTGGGGGGTGTGGCTGTATAGGCAGCGCTGACTGGATATGACGGAGGGCTGTGTTCCTGGTAGTAGAGGTCCCCAAAATCATGCTGAACACCAATCAAACCTGGAAAGGTTTCTGAGTATAGATTCCTGGGAGGCTACTGAATCAGAATCCTTATAAGCTGGGTCAGGGAATGATCCACTTACCTACAAATGTACGTACCCATGAACTTGTCTAGCACCAAGTACACAGAAAGGAACTGCAGGACGCTCATCCAACTCCAGAGGGTGGTTACCTGTGAGAAAGGAAATACAGAGGTGATGGGCAGCTTCATAGTTTATATACTCCTGGATTGTTTGAATCTTTTACAAGAATGTACTTGGCATTTATTATTTTATACTGAAAATAGTAAAAGGAGGGAGTTACATGAGAACATGGAGTCACAGACCCCCTCAGCCTGACAGGGACCTTAGATCAGGGGGGAACCATGCTGCTCAAATGTGGACCAACTCACTAAGGCCACACGGCCTGCTAGTGGCTGGGGTCAGATCAGAACTTAGAGTTCCTGGTGATGGGGACAGGCTGAATCTGGGAAGAGTCTCCCCTAAGGATTGCTAGATAAAATGCATGATTCATTGTTTATCTGAAATTCAAATTGACCTGGGCTTCCTGTATTTTTGTTTGCCAAATCTGGCAACCCTATACTCCCCCAGGAATGTGGTAGACTTAAAGGGCTCAGGAGGAGGAAGTCGCTGTTGCTCACGTTCCCTGGAGAGGGCCCAGCATGCTCCTGAGGATGGGCACAGGGCCTTCCAGTCACTCCCTGCTCTTGAAACAACAGTTTTCTCACTGCAGATCCTGGTCTCGCTGGCTGCACTTTCATAGATTAGATGGAGCTTTGCTGTTCCTTGTAATTGGTGGTTTGTTTTGTTTTGGGATTTTGGAGGCGGGAGTCTTATATTTTACACACTTTTGCAGTGTGTGTGTGTGTGTGTGTGTGTGTGCGCGCGCGCGTGTGACAGCCAGGACATGGCCCCGTGCCTGCAACCATTCATCGTTTGCAGGAATCTCCTTTGCCAACTATTTGGCCCGCTCTGATGTTTCCAAATGCAGTTGTTAGTGAACTTTTGTGCTGGGAACAAGTGCATTGTGTGGGCCGAGCTGGTCCCTGGGAGGGGTCAGCACCGTGAAATCTGCCAGGAGGAGGCAGGTCAATGCCCCTGTGGCAGGAGGGAGAGCGGATTAGGGCGAATTGTGAAAGTATGCATCTTGCTCTGAAAAACTGCGCATTGCATATTTTCCCAGGGCAGTGTGTGAAAATCCGGGCATAATGGGCACATAACTTTTTATGAATGAACCCTTTATGACTCCCCATGGAGCCTCCTTGTTGTGTCCTCATCTGCATTTCCTCTCTTGATATCCTTATTAAACTCCTCCTCCGATGCCAGGAACCCAGATTTCAATTTAGGAATTTGACACCTTTTCTCTAGTCCAGTTTCTCTCCAGCCTGTTAGGTTTCCTTGGAAGGAGGCTGTTTGGGACCTGGGTTTTCACAGCATGATGAAAGGGAACAGTAAGTAGATCGAGAACATTTCACGGATGGTTAAAGATATCAACTTGTTTTTCCAGTTTCAGGGGTCACTTACGAGATTGCACCTAAAGGGGGGAAGAAGATGGCTGCGCAGAGAACTCATCCAGTCACCCGAAATAGCATTCTGTTCACTGGCGTCCCCTCCCTTGTTTCTGCAGAGCAGTGACTCTTAACAATGTACTTTTGTATGCAGAACTGTCCTTGGGTATTCTCTGCCACCACAATGCAAACAAAAGCCCTTTCTCCCCCTTTTCCCTGAAGTGGGGAGGAAAGTTCAGAGAGGCCAGGCTGGCCAATCAGTGTCGCGTGGCCCCTCTGCTGGGGCTCCCTGGGCAGGGGCCACCTCCCAAATGAGCAGGAATGAGTCCGACAGCCAAGCCTGGCATTGCTGCAGACTTGCTTTACAGTTGAGTCTTTGATCTTCGTTTCCCATGTGTGTTTCCAAACTGGGACGTGGGAATGATATTTACATTCTCAGAGCAGATCTGATGTCTTTTGATCCAAAAATGTCCCATGTTTAAAATTGCACCTTAAACCGAGAAGTTCCTTTTAATGGTGGCCGTGGTGATGGTGGCGATGGTGAAGGTGAGACTGGGGATGAGGGTCAAGAGCGCAGGCTGCCAAGGTGCAAATCCTCCTTTCACTTACAACTTGGAACGTAAAACTCAAACTCTGCAACCCTCAGGGTTGTCATAAATGAGGTTAATGGCAGTATCTACATCAGGGGGCTGGGGGTGCAATGAGGTAATCCACAGGAAGTGCTGAGGGACAGTGTCTGGTGTAAACATGCTCAATAAAAAAGGAGATTTTATTACTACCATTATGGTGAAGATTAGCATGTTGAGGCATCAGTCCAGGGACACAATGTAGAGGATTCTAGTTCAGAATTAGGAAGTGGTTTGGGGAGAAATGTTACTTAGAAGTAACCGGTAGTTTGTTCTGCTGAGTCTGGCTGCGCCAAAGCATTAAGTACACCTTGGCCTCTGATTCCCCCGCCTCCGGAGTGCTGAGCAGAGATGGCTTGTCCTGTGGCCCTGGAGAGGGTGGTTTATCACTGTCAGTTGCAGCAGCCTCTCTCTCTTTGCTTAACTGTGCCCCGTGGTTGTGACAGCTGGGGTTTTAAATAAGAATTTGGACTTGACACTTGGACTAGGTTAAGATGCAATTGCTTGAGAATCAACTTTGTTCCTGAGGTTCGGCAGCTTCCCCTCCTCACTGGTCAGCTGGACTTACCCGTACGTACGCGTTGTTTTCTGGGACCTAATTGACGCTAATTGGCCATCGAAAATGTATAGGCTTCGTATGGATTTTTCCTGGCCGAATTCTTGGCAGCAGTTTCAGCTCATTTCGCTTAATATTAAGCTCACCAAATCCAAAAGGCTGCAGGTGGCCAGAATCGGAAGGAAGCAGAGGGGGATTAGCAGCTTCCACCCACTTCGTCTCCCAGGAATGTAACCACAGTTGGCCATTAGGAAATGATTTCTTCCCCTCCCGGACTCCCCCATTTCTTAGAAAGGCAAAGTACAGCTACAGCTTCAAGGGGTTGATTCAGTGCTCAACATGGTGCTGGCAATAAGGACTGTAGAAATGTGTGTTGTATGTAATCCACACGCTATATAACTGACCACTTAAAGTATACACATCAATGGCTTTTAGCGTGTCCACAGAGCTGTGCAACCATTGCCACAATCCATTTTAGACTATCGTCATCATCTCCAGAATAAAGCCACACCCACTAATGGTCACTCCCCATGTCTCCCACTATGAAATGGGTTTTCTGAGTGACCCACGCAGTCAATACTCATGCAGTCAGTGCACATTAGAACCATGACTTCCAGTCCAAATAGGCCTTGACCAGTCTGTGTTGGGAACTGGTCAGTACAACATAGCCGTCTTCCACTGGCCACCCCCCTGTCCTTGCCCAGCTGCCATCTTTTGTGGCATTTGAAATAATGCAGACAAGGATGACCATGCACCAGGAAGGCATGGCCTTTCCCCTTTGCCTCTGTAGAGAGTCCAGATTTTAGACCCATAACTAAGTGTTCAAGAAAAACACATTCACTTATAAGTTTTAGCAACAAAAGTTCAATAACAATAATGAGCCCCTTTCCATAAGGTAGTGGGAACTTGATTGCAGTTCGTCTGTGTTTTCTTCCCCAGGGTAGGGGTGCTGGTGGAGGCAGGCATTGTCAGGGCATGGTAGCAGCGGGGTCTCACCAGCGCCCTGCGGGCTGGCATTGCTGGGATGTCCTCTCCCCATTCTGGTCTCCAGCCCCGCTGTCCATCCAAGTGGCTGCTGTGCCTCCTCCTTGTCTCAACTTGAGGCCAGTTCAGATTGGTGCCAAGTTCGTGTGTCTCTACAGGACATTTGCTGGCTCCCCAGTTCCTCCAGAATGTGGGAAAGTCACTTCCCTCTCAGGTGCCGGGAACGCTGTTTTCCCATCACACCACACTTAGCCTGAAGAACTCTGCATGCCAGTCTCCTGGCCTCATGTCCTAGCAAACCACGCAGACAGTTCTGTTCTGACCCCAGGTGGGACATGGGAACCCAGGATTTTGTTGTTTCCCTGGGCTCTGCTCAGTGACTGGGGGCACAGTTCTCTGCTTTTTCCAGATCCTTAAACCTACTTAGCATCTCCATCATCTTTCCCACAAAGGATCTCAGCTTGGGGTGGGACAGGGCACAGGGTCCTTTAGAGGCTCCATGGTGTCCTCTTCAGTGCCCTTTCTCCCTAGTCCCCTCACTCCTCTGTCCTAGGAACCTTTCTAAGACTACCAGGGTGGGAAAATGTGCTCTTACTCATTGTGTATTCTCAATCTGTGGTGTTGTAACTAGGCTTGTGATATTCAAAAGCCAAGAATATTTGATTTTTTTATCATATGATCGCTGGTATCCCTTCTCTGAGACAAAGAAGGCAGACTGAATTCCCACAGGCTTGCCCCCAAAGAGAAGGGTGTATATGTAATGGGAACCCCGGGGTGGGGGTGGGGCACAGTCATCACCATCCAGACCATCACCTCACCACACCTTCAGCCCCTCAGCATGACCCGTTCGGCAGGAGCGAGGGGTGCTTGGGCTGTACTCTGGCCTTTGGGTTGCCTGGAGCCTGAACGCCCCCTGAAGACAGTCTGAAGAAGGCACCCGGACTGGGCGACCGTTTCCATCCACCTGCTAACCCTGTCTGTGCCACAGGAACAGTCACCCCAGTGCGGGTTGTCGATGACCTTGAACCGCATTTGGAGCCCTGCCTTCTCTGTCTGCAGCAAACCCCTTCTTGCTGTCCACCGGCAGCCTCAACGTGTGTTTCTACCTCCCAGGTAGGTTTTGTGGCGAGAAAGCCCCGGAGCCCCTGGTCTCCACAGACAGCCGACTCTGGGTGGAGTTCCGGAGCAGCAGCAACATCCTGGGCAAGGGTTTCTTCGCCGTGTACGAAGGTTGGTTCACGATGGAGCCTGGGGAGCTCCTGATAGGCAACCTGCTGCCCCAGGCGTGTGGGGCAGCTGCCCGAGCTGCCACGTTGGGGCGCCACAGCCGGGGCCAGGCTGAGTGATTCACTGTCCCCTTCCTCCACATCCCGGAAGCAGAGGACCAGCTGTGCTCACTTCAGAACAGAAGTCATCTACCTGTCACCCTGCCGAACCCTCATTCCAGTCCCTTGGGGCCGGTGTCGGGGGATACAAAACCCTGTGGCACTGAAAGCAGCCTCTGAATAGCTATGTGAGCCTGGGAAATGAATCTCAGACCCTCTGTGTGTTTCACAGACTTCGGACTCTATCAGGGAATTTTCAAATACGTTTCTTGGAAAGGCCACCACGGTGTTTGAGTTGAGAGAACCAATAGATCTGGGCTTCTAGCAGCTGCCATCAGGACCGTCTTGCTTCTCTCTGTTCCAGATATTAATTACCCCACCTGCAAAAGGAAACCACTAGATAGTCATGAAGACCGCTTTTGGTCTTAAATTGTAATTTGGAAGAGGCCACCATTTTGTGTTTATGGAAGAAAGAGCATGCATGCATACACCCATGTCTCTGCATGAGCGGCCCTCTACCCTGTACCTTACAATCACCGGTGGACCCTAACATCATGGCTGCTCCCAGCTCCCCTGCCCCCATTTCAGTCACAACCTGTGGGGATGTGGCCCCAGCTTCTAGACCTTAAAAATCTCCCAGGTGATTTTGATGCACAGCAAAGGTAGAGATCCACTGCTCTACATGGTTATTTTCTGTATATGAAAAGAAAATATTCTGAGTTGCAAACATGAAATTATGCTTTTCTGTAGGCACAGCTTTGGTTTGGATGGAAGTGAAAATGTTGGCAAGTGGAGTCACCTAGTGGTGACAAGTGGCTGAGGTCCTTTGTAAGACCCAACCTGGGACCCCTCTTCCTTTCTCTTTCTAACGTTAGTTCTGTCTCTTTCTAAAGCTACGTGTGGGGGAGACATTAACAAAGACGCTGGTCAGATTCAATCTCCCAACTACCCAGATGACTACAGACCTTCCAAGGAATGTGTTTGGAGGATTACAGTTTCTGAGGGGTTTCACGTGGGGCTCACCTTCCAAGTTTTTGAGGTAAGTATTACTCAGATCGTCTTTCCAAGGACGAAGTAAATGTCAACTTCTGCTCTATAAATATGGGTTACCACTTTTTGGTTGAAAATGGGAACCTGAGAGGCAATGTCAAGCCCGTGGTATGTTGTACCCAGACACCTATGGTTGGTGTCAAAAGCTTTGCAGATTTTGAAATCGTACCTGTCTCCTTTCTGAGAGCCACTGGAGAGGCGAGGGAGTGAGCTAAGGGGAAAGTCTAGGATAGGGTCCCAGAAAGTGTTGTAGAATCGTTTTGCCCCATTTATCGTCTCTTCACAGCCTGATTCATCCTTGACTTCCACAAGCAGGAGACAACCTGGAGAAGCCCAGGATGCACTTGGGTCCTTTGGCCTCCTGGTTAGATTTTTTAGAGTGATACTGAGGTTTCCTCCTTAAATCAAAAACCTTATGGCCACGCCATCGGTTGTCTGCCACATTGCCTCTATTTCTTTATTTAGATCGAAAGGCATGACAGCTGTGCATATGACTACCTAGAAATCCGCGATGGGCCCACGGAAGAGAGCGCTCTGATCGGCCACTTTTGTGGCTATGAGAAACCGGAGGACGTGAAGTCAAGCTCTAACCAAATGTGGATGAAGTTTGTGTCTGATGGCTCCATCAATAAAGCGGGCTTTGCCGCCAATTTTTTCAAGGGTATGAATAGCAGTCATTCCTATTTTTAGTCATAGAAAGGGCACCTACTGTGTGCCAGGAACTGGGTAAGGTACTTGATTTACACAATGTAACTTAATTTCCAAGATAACCCTTTGAGTTGGATTTGAATCACTTTGGATCAGGGTTGAGAAGGGCTGCTCAAGGTCACTCATACAGTTAAGTGGCAGGTCAAAAATCCAAACACAGCAAGTGTGACATGGCATCGCATTACCTAAGCCCAAGCCTTCAGGTCCTGAAGATCAGCTACTAGCCTACAAGTGGGCAGGGGAAGGATGGAGATGGAGGGGGCGGTGCTCAGGGAACGCACCTCCGTGTTGTGTCAGGGACCAGCTGTTCTGTAGGGTCTTGATGAAACCAGACCCAGATGGTACAGGAAGACCAGCATTCCTGGGCCTAGAGCAACGGGCTTCTCAGGATTCCTTTGATGGGTAGGTCTTCCTTCTCTGTTCTTAGGGCCCTAGGAGCCCCTCGGACCACACCCTGTAAAGAAACATTGGCTATTCCCCTCTGCAATGTGACTGGGCACTAACAGCTCACCAGCAGCCCGTGAATGGAGACATCCAATCTGCCGCTGAGGTCCTTTGATTAGCAGCATCACTCACACCCAGGAGAGGCTGTTTTTCCTTTCTTCTATCCTTTCCCAAGACTCCTGGCTGTGCCAACCCAGCAATCCTGGTCCCTCCCTTACTCCCAGTCTCTCTATCCCTCTGTCCCCTCTTAGTCACTTCTCCCTTCTCCCAGGTTCTGGATGAGCAGATGGGTGTCAGAAGAACCCATTTCAAGCCCTGTGACCCTGACCAGGGATTAAGTCATGGACAATAGGAAGCCCTATTTTGTTTACCACATGCTATGAATAATTATGAGATTTTATTTTAGTTCTCCTGTCCTTCTCCCCTGACTTCCAGCCCCAGGTCTGTATATTAGGTACTGGGGCTTCTTTCCAGTGAGATAACTGATAACCAGTTCATCTGGCACACCTACCCCTCATTCCTGATTCTGCTGATAATCAGTGATGCACATTTTTGAGAAGACTGGCTAAAGCTGGAGAATAGGATTGCAAGATTCAGAGGAAAAAAAACAGGATGCCCAGTTAAATTTGAATTTCAGATGAATGATCTTTCAATTTAAGAATGTCCCAATTCAAATTTAACTGAGCCTCCCGTATTTTGTGTGGCTACCCTACTGGAGATGCCAGTCAGGGCAAGGAAAATGAATATTTCTGTTATGATGCTTAACTGGTTTTTAAGGGAGTGAGTTGAGAACTTTGGCTTTAAGAAACCATGATAACCAGCTCAGTTCCCTGATTAGATCTCATCTTTTCCCTCTTCCCCATTTAACATGCATTCAGCAGTCATCAAACTACATGTTGGGCATTATGCTAGAGGCTGGGGACATAATGGGACACACGGTCTTTGTTCTCAAGAGCTTAAAGTGGTGAAAAAGACATGCAAACAAATGGGTAATGATACAAAGTCTGTCTGGAAGAAGTCCGGCCATTGTTAACAAAATGAGAACAGTCAGGTTGCATGACATTGATATAACCTGGCAGCCAAGGAGAGTGGGCTGGAATGCACATGTGTGAACAATGACAACTTCACTGTACTAGTCAGTGGAGATGGTAGATGACCTTGAGTGAGCATGTGTATTGTGTGGCCATCTCATTTAAAATAACTGAATGAGTAGAGCAACAAATCTGAGTCAAATTTTGTGTTAAGCTTGAACATTCCTCAGAAACTATTTGGATAATTCAGAAGGCCTTCGCTAAGGGGAACTGGTGGTTGGCAGCTTCATCGTGACAGCATGCCCACTCATGCATCACATCTCGTGCAGAGATTTTTGGTGAAACCAAATCATCCAGGTGATTCAGTACCCCCACCTCCCAGATTTAGTGCCCTGTGACTTCTGGCTTTTTCCAAAATTTAAACAACCTTTGAAAGGGAAGAGATTTCAGACAATCACTGAAATTCAGGAAAATACAATGAGGCAGCTGATGGCGATTGGGAGAAATGTATGAGGTCTCAAGGTGCCTACTTTGAAGGAGACTCAGGTGTCATTGTTCTATGTACAATGTTTCTTGTATCTTTAATAAATGTCTCTAGTTTTCAGAGTACATGGCTGGATACCTTCTGGACAGACCTTGTATTGCCAAAGAAGAAGTGTGCACCTGGGAGGAAGCCAGGAGACTTTCAGACTTGGCCTGGGGGTGGGGTCCAGTTACCCAGCCTGCTACTTCAAGGGCATTTCAGTTTGCAAACATCTTTTAAGATGCCCATGAAGGCGTTCATTGAGGCCCATCTACACCAACTTAGTGCATGGACCCAGCTTGACCTCTTTTTAACATCAAGGAGAATGACCTTGACCCTGAACCAGGGTTGGTGGAAACTAACTGGAACCTATTAAACAGCAAAGAAAAGACATCTATTGAGAAGTAACATTAGTGATCTCACTGTATCTTCAGAACAGTGAAGATACGGTTCTCCTCAAATTGAGGAGACGGGTTCTCAGGTGGCAGAGCTAGAGCTGGACCCTACAGGGTTCCACTGTTCACTCTGCCCATGACAGACTAGAGGCCACAAGCAAGTAAAGTGAAGGGGTTTACATTTTTTATTCATGTTTATGATCTGACTCTCACACGTGGTCACCTTTCTGCCTCCTTGGTACCGTGGGAGGAGAGGGAAAAGGGCCCTGAGTTCAGCACCTGAAGTTCAGGTTCTAGGTCTGCCCTCAATGCTAACTAGCTGTGTACACTCAGGCAACCAGATGTCCTTTCTGAGATTGGATCATCGCTGCTCTGTTCCCCAGTCTATTCCCAGTGCCTGGCTCACAGTGGGCTCAATAAATAATGGGCAATGAAAGAATGGACGGATGAATGAGCTTCAGGCTCCTCATTTGTGGGTCGGGCATCCTGCTACCTGCTCTGCCTACCTTTAGGGGTTCCTGTGCGGATGAATGAGATGGGGCCTGCAGCCTAGAACCCTGCTGTCCAACAGATGCAAAAGGCTTGTCTTAAGTGCCAGCCATGTATGTGAACTCTCCAGCCACTTTCCCAAAACAAAAACAAAGCAGATGAATTTCTTTGTAATATATTTTATTGTACCCAACATACCAGAAAACACTATCATTATAATATATAATCCATACACATAATATTAACAAGATGTATTATGGGGTGTGGTTTTTTTTTTATGTACTAAGTCTTGTCAGTCCAGTATGTTTTCACTCACAGCACATCCCAGTTTTGATGAGCGGCATTTCACATTTGATAACTGCACAGGACTGATGGCTCCCCTGCGCAGGTTCAGAGACTGGGTGCAGCCAGCTTCTTTGCCCAGCCATTTCCTAGAGACCATAAGTAGGCTGTTCCACGAACACGGTGCCCAGTGCATGTGTCAGGACTTCTCCAGTGAAAGTAGCTGGCAGAGTCATTATAGAGGCTGCGCAAGTCAAAGAAGTTTTGGCCTTGGTGCCAACTGGCAAGGCATTGCGCTCAGGGCCCGGCTGGCAGAGGACACTGACCAGGGTGCCAGTTGGCCTCTGCATTCCTCACCGGATGCCAGATGGCAGCCGGCAGAGCACCTCACGTTTGTGGTTCCTTCAGGAGATGGCAGTGGCATTCGAAGGTTGGCAGGGCCATCATGTCACACACGTCCCGCAAAAGGATGGGAGGATTCCCATGCTGGTCCCTGCACTCCAGTCTCTCATTGCTGGTGGATCACCATAGGGTGTTGGGTGGGGGACGGTGCTGGTATCTTTCAAGGTTCTTCTTCAAAATCTCAGGGATATGCCATGCCTTCTCTTTCCTTAACACTCTTTGAAACGATTTTTGGGATCCCATTTGAGTCATCTCATTAACTAACCATGAAATGGTTCCCTCTTTCGCTACTACCACTTGGAGAAGGCAAAGAAGCCGGAGCACCTATGACGCGAAGCCGATGCCTGGTTCAGCTTCTTCTTCGCTCCTATGTACGCTCCCCCAGATTTTTCTCGCAGGCTTGGCCTTGGCCCCCGCAGCCCAGAACAAGCACAAAATCATGGGCTGGAGCAGATGCGACTTCACCTCCTTGTGGCAGTGATACAGACACCCCGCCACCCCAACCCCAGGCTTCCTCTGAAAGCAAGAGCCCTTGTATACTTCCATGCCATCCTCCCAAATTGGGGCAGGCTTGGAAATGGCTAAGATCCCACTCCTTTTACTGGGGAGAGCTTGGTGTAAATACACAGCTTTCACCTTCCTCTGTGGGTCAGATAGCCTACTCTTCTACTCCGGGGAGGAACCATATTCCCTTTGTTTTAGGCCCAAGTCCATTCTATCAGCCTCCCTCCCTCCACATGGCTAAGATGGTGCCAGGAAGCTTAGTCATCTGTGACCCTCCCTTTCTTGCCTATGACGTAGGTGTGTCCTACCCATAGCATAGCGTCTTCTGGCATCAGACTCCTCCTTTACCTCAGCCTTGGTCCTTTGTTCATCTTAGTCTGTTTTCTTGGGCTTTACCATGGTCCCTTCTGCCCTTTCCCTACACCCACCAGCCAGTTCCTTGACTCTGCTGTACTTCCCACTTAGTCTTCATGGGCCCATCCTTGGTGCATTTTCCTTCTTTCTGCCCCTGCCTTGTCTCGCTCCTCAGGCCAGCACTCCTCCACTCACCTGATTTGGATACAGCAGATACCCTTCTTCTTTTCGCTGTCCCCATTATTCTCTGCACCCACTGGAATTTCAAAGGCAACCGTGCTGCTGCCTATAGTAATAACCACTGTGTATGGACTCTGTGTCTATATGTTAGTTACTTCATCCGTGCCGTCTTCAATCACCATAACTATTATTCTTCTCACCTTAAAACAGGAGGAAGGTTCAGAGGGGTTAAATCGCCAGTTTGTTGGGGGAAGAGCCACTGGTGGACCCCACCTAGGTCTGTCTGGCTCACTGTAAAGCCTTGGACTCTCCTTTCCTCCTTATCATTGTTTCTCTGCCTTCTATATGTTCTAGCAAATGTCGGAGAAAGTGCTTTTTGTATTGTAAAGTGATTAGTAATTGCAGGAATGTTACTATTGCAGCGTACTTAACAATTAATTTGAGACCATGGACAACATCAGCCCCTTTATAGAGCATGTCTCCCCTACTGACCCACTTTGTTGAGCCCAGGAGCACATTTCGAGGTACCTATGATTGCCATCTAACATGTAAAATGATGGAATATTTACAAATCCTCTTGTACCCAGGGAAGTGCAACCTGATTGACGAGGATTTTGTGTGTCATACAAACAAGGGAAGTGGAAAGGAAGTGGGTTTATTTGAGCTGGAAGAGGACAGAGTGCAGGGGGACATTTTGGTTAAAGGGTTTGTATTTTCTGGAGGACCCAGTGGGTGGAAGTGGCAAAGAGTCCGAATTTTGATGATGCAAATTGCTAAGGCTGAGAAATACCTTGAAAAGCCGTGAGAGCCTTGTTTCTGGGTGTTTTCAAGCTGGGGCTGGAAAAGACCAACTGTCAGAAATGTTGTTAAAAGAATCCACCTGGCTGGTGTGGCTCAGTGGATTGGCCCAAGGGTCGCTGGTTCAATTCCCAATCAGGGCACTTACCCAGGTTGCAAGCCAGGTCTCCAGCCAGGTCCATAGCTGGAGGCAGGTGAAAGGCAACCATTGGTGTTTCTCTCCTTTTCTTCCTCCTTCCCTTCCCCTTTCTCTCAAAAAAAAATGAATAAAATTGTTTTAAAAATAATGCTAATAAATAAAATTTAAAACTCCTTACTGAGGTAGCACAATTGAGAATCTTTTCAGGTCTTTACCAACTAACTAAGAGATAGATGTCCTGATTTATTTTGTTTTATGTGTAATATGGCTGTTCAAGATTTTGTGGACAACTCTGGGCTTGCTCTATTCCTACCTTCCATGGTGTTATGAACCACCCATACTTTCTTCCCCACCAATGCTTTCTTCTTCCTAGATTGGACTTTTTTAAAAAAAATTAGGATGTCTCAGTGTTCAGATTTCCCTTCACTAGGCTACCACAAATGGGCAACAGGAAATAATTGATCCTTCCTTTTATTTCTGATCATCGTTTTGGAGATGCTCAATGCCTGTGTTTGGTTGTTTTGTTTTTGTTTGTTCGTTTGTTTGTATTTTTATTTTGTTTTTGTCTCCAGTGGTTCCCCAGGCTGATGTGTCTGGGAGATTCTCCAACGACTCCCTTGTTCTTCAGACATTCTTGGTACCCCACTTGCCCCAGACACATCACTAGACACTGTCGGTGCTGAATCCCATCTGACCCCCCTGCTGACGGTCTCGCTATGGCCCCTTCCTCAACACGGGCTCACCTAGGGCCCAGTGCTACCTGTAACCTTGAATGTCTCCCTGTGTGCACCTCTTCAGATTGTTTATAAAAATGTGAAATCACAGGTTCTTGTTCTGTCTCTAGGAGGATACTTACATATCTTCAGCTAGAAATGTGTTCCTTTGTCCTTACCCTTTATTTAATGTCCCTGAGTACTTCCATATTTGGGGCTGAGGGAATTCATGGGGTTGAAATGGAACCTTTGGTATGGAACCTTTGAGTGTTTGTTTGTTTGTTTATTTTAAATCACAGATGAATATAGCTGACTGAACTTTTCAAAGAATGGAAGTATCCAGCCCTGATCTGTCCCCAGCCAAGCCTTGCTTCTGGCTGATAAGTTACTCTGGTTGTGTCCCCAAGAACCATTCTTGTTTGGGGGACACTTGCTGGGGACCCTGGGGTGTGGACTGTGATGGGAAACAGACCAGGCAGCTTTGTGTTGCTTTAACTGGAGTCACCATTTCCCAGCAGAGGTGGATGAGTGCTCCTGGCCTGATCACGGCGGGTGTGCGCAGCGCTGTGTGAACACTCTGGGCAGCTACAAGTGTGCTTGTGACCCCGGCTATGAGCTGGCTGCTGATAAGAAGACATGTGAAGGTTGGTGCGGGGCCTGCCAAGCTGGAATGAGAGGGGATGGGGGACCAGTCTGCAGGGAAAGGGGCAGAGGTGGGTACAGGGTGACTGTGAAATAACACAGACACTTGTGGTGGATGACCCACCTACTTCTTGGAGGGAAAAACAACTTGATCAAGTCACAAATATGAGAGGACAGCCCAAGTCGCAGGCACTCCATCCTGTCACTGGAGCCGTGGTTTTCTTCAGTGACCATGTAAAATTCATGATTATTAGGTAGAAAGTAAAAGCAAAGAGAAAACAATGAGCACTTTGGTGCAACTCAACAGCTGGTGCATTTCATTCACTCTGTTGCCACCTGGCTGGTGGCTGGACCTCCTTGCCCGCCTGTGTGACTCTGCTAGTTGATGTGAGCCAGGTACATTGCATAGCTTCGTGCAAACATTTCTGACTTGCCGTTGGTCCAACGCATGTGGAGTCCCCAACTATGCCACTGGGTGCTTAGTAAAACCCAGTCCTCAACTTTATCCTTCCAAATCCTCAGTTGAAGATTTGGAAGAACAGACTAGAAGAAAGGATACTGAAGTCATCAGTTCAGATGGTCTCACTTTTTCTTTTCTTTCTTTCTTTCTTTCTTTTTTTTTTTTTAATTAAAAAACAGCAGGAATTATTGCTGCTTTGGGGAAATCGCAGTCACTTGGAACTAATACGCAACGAATCTTGCTTCTGTGTCCCCTGTGCAGTGGCGTGTGGCGGCTTCATTACCAAGCTGAATGGAACCATCACCAGCCCTGGGTGGCCGAAGGACTACCCAACCAACAAAAACTGCGTCTGGCAGGTGGTGGCCCCTGCGCAGCACCAGATCTCTCTCCAGTTTGAAGTGTTTGAACTGGAAGGCAACGACGTATGTCTCTGTGTGCTCCCTGATTGGGGGTGGTGTTGGGATGTGTCAGGATGGGAACCAGTAAGGGGTCAGCCGGCCGGAGAGGTGTCTTCCTAGGCATCTTCGCTGGGCAGTCTGGGGACTGCCTGTGCAGCAGTTTCAGCCGTGTCTCCTCTACACACAGGGTGCTTGGGTCCTCTTGTCACTCACTGATAAATCCAGGGAGAACCAGGACAGGGTGGTGGAGGTGGTCTTGGGTGGAGGAGAGGGCAGGTGGTCCGAACAGGTATATACCCTGAGGGAGGAACCTGGGGGTTAGTGCCTAGGGGAATGGACAGGGTGAGGTGCAGCTGGAGACCAGGAGGGTCTAGACAGCCTGTTCCCTCCCTTGGTGCTGGTCACAGGTGGCCCAGTCAGGCAAGGCCGAGCAGAGAGCCCCATAGCCAGAGTGTAGTCAGGCATGTCCCATATTTGTCGCTTGGGCTGGAGGGGCCTGTGGGAATCTAGAGGACCCTTCTGCTGGACCTGGCTGAGCTGGTCTGGCCAGCTGGCCGGGTGCAGCTCTCAGGAAGGGGATCCTGCAGTGCCCCCAGGGTCAGGGGGTCAGGTGTGGGGACCTGGGGGCACCGGGCAGCTCCCCACGGCTCTCCCTTGCAGGTCTGTAAGTACGACTTCGTGGAGGTGCGCAGCGGCCTATCCCCTGATGCCAGGCTGCATGGCAGGTTCTGTGGCTCCGAGACACCCGAGGTCATTACCTCACAGAGCAACAACATGCGCGTGGAGTTCAAGTCGGACAACACAGTCTCCAAACGCGGCTTCCGGGCCCACTTCTTCTCAGGTGCAGGGGTCTGCAGCGAGGCTGTAGTGCGGAGGGTCACATGGCTGTGCCAGCTCTGGCCCCTGGGGTAACCTGGCCACCCCTTTCTGCCAGGTGCCCCTACCTCACAGCATTTCCATAACAAACCACCACCAACTGGGTAGCTGAAAGGGAACAAATTAGTCTATTCTCCCAGTTCTGTAGGCCAGAAGCAGGGAATCAAAGTGTGGGCGGGGCCATGTCCCCAGCAGATTCCAGGGAAGGCGCCTCCCTTGCCTCTTCCTGGCTGTGGTTTCAGTTCTGAAGTGTCGGTTGACTTCCATCTATTGTTTATGGGTTGCCCAAGGATTCTTAGTTGTCCTCATGGAGCAGGCGGGTGTAAGTAAAATAGAAAACGTGCAGTGGCCCATGACCTGCAGTGGGCAGATGGTGCAGAGAGGGGGAACCGCCTGGACCGCTGCAGTTACCCTGATCAGGAGGGAGTTTGACCCTCTGTTATTACAGGAAGAAGTTAACTCAGGAGAGGGCAGCACAGAGCCCTGGCCTGGCTGCAAATAATACCTACTAACACTTGAGTTCACACATGATCCCAAATAAGAACTAACTCTTAGCCTGAGCTGGACCCTGTTCTAAGGGCTTTTCCTGTGCTAAGTCATTTTCTTCTCTCAACAGCCCTATGAGGTAAGGAACCATTCATTATTGGCTCCACTTTAAAGATGAGGCAGCTGAGGCTCAGAGGCCAAGGACTGCCCAAGGTCATGAAACTGGTTAAGTAGGGCCGGCCCATTGGACATCTGGCCTATGGCCCTACACTGACCTATGCCACAGGAAGTTGGTGGTGTGGGGTTGTGGACTATGAGCCACCTGCTGACTGAGTCATCTTGGGGCAAACTGTCATTCTCAGCCTCAGTTTCCTTACCTGTAGGATGGGGGCATAGACACCTTCCTCCTAAGGATGTGTGAGAATGTGTGCTTCGGACAGTGCCCATTACGTAGTAAATACATGGTAGAGACTTTTATTATTCATATTAGCCTGTCCTTGAAGGAGCTTCTTATTTTTGGTGGGGAACATGGATAAGAAGACATATACACACACACATTTATTATATATTATATAAACATTATTAAATAACAATTATATGTTAAACTATGTATTATATATTAAATGACATATTTCAGATGTATAGATATATACACATATATTTAAGTGCTTTAGGAGCACGGGAACTCACTACATACCAGGGCCATGTATTGGCAACAAATGCTGCCTCCCTCCTCCCCGCAGTGAGGGGTGATCAGAGTCGGGGTGACTGGGGAGGCTACTTTTGAGTAGAGCTCTGAGCTGCGAGGGGCTGTGCCAGGTTGGCAGCTCCCCTCAGGACATCCTTTGGTCTCCCCAGACAAGGATGAGTGTGCCAAGGACAACGGCTGGTGCCAGCATGAGTGCGTCAACACGTTCGGGAGCTACCTGTGCGGGTGCAGGAACGGCTACCGGCTCCATGAGAACGGACACGACTGTAAAGAGGGTGAGGCTGGAGCGCCGCTGGGGTGGGCAGGGGGGCCAAGCTCCTCTGGGCTGCCAGGAGTGTGCTGGCTGTAGAAGTGCGAGGAGCCCTGCCCTGGGCCCCACTGAGGCTCCGTATCTGCCTCCCCTCCTTCTGTCCTCTCGCTAAGTAGGGATTTCCCAGGGCAGCCCACTCCTGCAGAGGGTGTGGACTTATCACGGCAAAGTGGCTAAACCCCCAGGCTCCAGGATCAGGCTACCTAGATTTAATTCTTGACTCTCCTACTTACAAACTGTGTGATCTCAGGCAAGATGCTTAACCTCTCTGGGCCTTAGAGTTGTCTCTTTTGTTTAAAGGGGATTAAAATACCCCCTTCTTAAAGCTTTTCTGAGGATTAAATGAGAGAATGCCTAGAAAGTATTTCAGACAGTCTGGCACACACTAAGTACTTGAAATGTTAATAAATAGCAGCCATCTATGTCATAATTTTATTTACCATACGCAGGTCTAATAGTAAAATAGAATTGGGAAAACTTTGCTCTGTGCTCCATTCACTACTGGGAGTTCTTCAGGGCCAGATGGCTCTGTCTGTCCAGTCATTCTGGGAAAGGCCTTCGTCTGTTCTTACTCCACCCTGCAAAGGCAGTTTGAACGTCTCTGATAAACACACAAGGCCTCCAGGCCTTGGCCCCAACCACAAAGCCCTGCAGAGGACATCGAGGATGAGGGATAAACATTTCAGAGTCAGGAGACTTGGCTGGGCTCACAGTCTGGTCAGGCCCTTCCTAGACTGTTAGAGGATGAGCTAAGTTGTCCATAAAAGCAGGACACAGCCCCCCTCCAAGCCCAGCCCTGAGACACAGACAAGGGTGGTCAAGGATTGAGTCAGGAGGCGGGTGGGAGACTGTGGAAGGAACTGTCATTCTGGAATTTAAATGATCCTTGTCAACCCCTCTGTGAGGTGGGCCTGGGCCACAACAGTGCTTGTCTTGTGTGGTGTTGGGGAGGCCACGAGGGCTACAAACTCCACGGAGGTCTTGCCCGCTGAGCGGTGGCTGCCTTCCTCAGGGTTTCCCCCTCTCCTGGGGGGACAGGGGGTGCTGGAGTAAATGACCTGGCAGCTGATCCCCTGCCCCGTCAGGCCGTTCTCAGGGCAGAGGATCAATGAGCATCAGGACTTCCTTGCAGCCACTTCACCTGCCACCACCCACCCTTATTTGCCCCTCCAGCGACCTCAGCCTGAGACCACAGTGGTTCGAGGCCCACCCCCTCTGCTCCCTGTGTTCCTAGTCATAGCAACAGCAAACCCAGGCCCTGACTGGAGTCCTGACTCCACTCATGACTAGCAGGTTGTTAAGTTTCATGTTTCTCATTTGGAAAGTGGGGAAGATAAAATGAGAGGACACGTTCCGAATACTTAGCAGGGTGCCCAGCACAGAGGGAGACAAACTGTAGCTATTAGCCAAAATGCTACCCATTGAGCAGGCCACGGGCTGCTTTTTCCTAACAGCACTGTAACCAAGGCAACATCGTAGCCTCTGAACAAAACGGCTGTGAAAAACTGAAAGAACTAGTATAGCAATGAAGGCAGAGTGATGAAGATCTTAGCACTTGCTAAGCCTTTTACAAACATTGTCTCATTAATCCACATAATCTCCCTATGAGGGTGGCACCCCTTTTTATAAATGAGGACATCAAGCTCCACAGCCTGAAGAGGGCAGAGCCAGGATCCCTCTGACCCCAGGACTATGCTCCGTACCATTAACTCTACCAGGTTTCCACGGATAACCACCATGGGAGTAGTAATAGTAAGAAAGATGCGCTGGCTGCTGAACCACTTCCAGAAAGGCAGCAAAGCCAAATCAACAAATCTCTA
This sequence comes from Noctilio leporinus, assembly GCA_004026585.1. NCBI lineage: Eukaryota > Metazoa > Chordata > Mammalia > Chiroptera > Noctilionidae > Noctilio > Noctilio leporinus. The sequence goes on along the minus strand of PVIW01001333.1, from coordinate 157,466 downwards.
AGCCAGGAGAACTTGGTTCAGGCTGACCCCTGCTCCCACATTTCGTAACGACCGTGTGACCAACAGAGGGAGGGTCAGATGACTTCTTAGAAAGCCTCCTGCAATGCCTCGTACCGGAGTGGATTGCTGATCTCGCTGTGTGCTCCCCCATTCCCGCAGCTGGCTGTGCGCACAAGATCAGCAGTGCGGAGGGGACCCTGGCAAGCCCCAACTGGCCTGACAAGTACCCGAGCCGGCGGGAGTGCACGTGGAATATCTCCTCAACCGCAGGCCACAGGGTGAAACTCGTGAGTCCTTTTCATAGTTAATGGACAACAGGGGTGGAGAGACATGGGTATGAGTCTCTGCCGTTCCACGTCTCAGCTCTGCACCTTGGGGAAGTCACTCAGCATTTCTCAGTCTCCGTTTCATGGTCTGGAAAATGGAGGTGCTAGTGAAACCTACCTCCTGGGGCTGTTGAGCAGATGAAAGGGGGGAGAGCACATAAAGCCCTCAGCATGGGGTAGCAGGTGAGAACAGCTTTATAAATACACCTGTTCATGGTGGTACCAGAATGAAGCAGAACCTGCCACACGGTACTGTTTCAGATTTCACTGTCTCCTGTTTTCACTTCTTTTTTCCTTTTTACAAATTAGTACATTCTCAAGGTTTAAAAAAGTAATCAGCACCAGTACAGAGGGCTGGAAAGTGAAAATCAAAAATTTCCAGATCCCTTGTGCCATTTTAGAATTGACCTCTCTGAACATTTTTGGGTAGATTTTCCAGACATTTTCTGTTCACGTACAATTACGGATGTACATTCATGGGAAAGTAAATGGACGTATCTCCTTTTTCTTATCCAAACTTCTCAAATGGACCTTTATTATTCATATTCTTCTACAACATGTAGTTTTTCAATTAAAGATAGCAAATTGTTATTTATGCTAATTTGCTCTTGAGTTAAAAAATATCGCTTCCAAGCCTTTCTTCAAAGCCCCATCCAAGCCCAAGATTGTGGTCTGCACACCACGCTCGGTTATTTCAAAGAGAAACGAGTCTTTCCCACAAGTCTCCTCAGCCCCCAGGGGCTCCCAGGTACTATAGAGCCTGACACAAACTTTCTTGCCAGGTGCAAATTTGCTGTACTTGAGTCAAATAGTCTCTCAATGAGCTGTTCACACTCTGGGGACGAGTAAGCTCCTCAGAAGGCATGTGGCTAACTCTCTGAATTATGGACAGTAATGCAGGAAGAACTGAAGGGAACAAAGGACAACATGGTGATAAATAGACATGGTTCGGGGCTTGATAGGGTGCTGACTGGCAAAGAGCAGTGAGGACATGTGGGTGAAGGAGCTCCCAGGCTGGAGCAGGGTGCTGGGGTCTCGCTGCGCCAGGCTTGGGGCATTGAGGGGTGGAGAAGGCAGGGACCCTGACCACAGGGTGCAGTGGGCACTTTATTTACATGGCTGCCATGTGGGAACAGCTTTCAGGTGCTGCTGTCCTGAGTCGTTCCGAACAGCCTTGAATCTGGCTGAGGGTGAATTACGGAAAGCGCCTTCGAGAAAGGCACTCCTTCCCTAGCCTGCCCTCTGCTGGAAAATGTTGGCAATGGCAACATAAATATCCGTGGACGGATGGGGCGGGGGCGCGGAGGGTGTCCCCTGGAGTTAGGCGCGCGCAATCTGCACAACCCAGCAAGGGGCTTCGTGTAGAAGGACCACAGGATTTTAGTTGAAAACGTCTTTTCCTGTTCTTGAAGGTGCTAAGGAACTGAACCAACTGACCACGGTGGGCGCAGTTAGACCAAACCTCAAAAGTATCTGAGGTTCATACATATCTATATGCTAGTTAAAAAAAAAATAAAACAAGACAAAACCAAAACCAAAAAAATCTTCTCTGGGACATGGATGGTGGTTTTATTGATCACACTATTTTTTGCTACGTGAGTTGCATAGAACGTGAGTTGAATACTTCTGAGTAGCTGTTCTTACGCTGCACTGGGACAGCAACAAGGTGTCCCATGGGCCTTTGGGGGCTCCCCACCTCTCTGCCTCTGTCTCCCTTCCAGTGCTGCTGGTTTCCCCTTCCTGCTCCTGCCCACTGTCCCTGCCCCCACTCTCTGGCTCCCATTATCTTTCTATAAAATGTGAAGAACTTTGTCCATTTCAAGGGTTTTGTCATTCCTATGAAAGCCCACACTGCTGATGGCCCCTCTCCACCGCATCCCTGGCCTGTCACCCCAGTTCCCTTCTTGTAAATTGAGACTCACCCCCCTCCTTAACTAATGTCCTCTCTACCTACTCTGTCTTTTGATGCAAGTCTTTATTAAACACTGTCCCCTCTCACCTGCCCCATTTCCATCACAACCATACGCAGGCTATCTGTCGATCACCAGCCCCAACACCTAAGAAGTCCTACATTTTGGGCTGCAAAGCCTGATGTACAGCCTGACCTTGTGGGACTCCCCTGGCTGCTTCAGGGGACAGTCTTTGAGGCGGACAGGGAGGAGGGAGGCAATGTAACCTGGGGATGGTTAGAAGCGTAGGCTGGAGTCGGGAAGGGTGAAGGTTAAGGCCAACTCCATCCTCTACCTGTGTAAGTTTGGGCAAGCCGCTCAACTCCTCTGAGCCTCAGTTTCCCTTTTTACACATTGGGGATACTTAGCTCTTCCTCTTAGCATCATCAGAATTAAGCGAGACAATTCATGGCTCTGCATGGAAAAAGAACAGAAACACATTCCACTAACATCAGCCACCGTGAGGATGACCACTCAGAGCAGCATGTACTTCACAGAGCCTCAATCACATCATTTGTGTTGAAGGACTGCACAGTGCAGTGCAGAGGTTAAAGGCACGGGCTCCGGAGCCAGACCTCCTGGTTATGACCCAGTTCTTCCCGTGGGGACCTTGGGGAAGTCATCTAACCACTCTGCACCTTGGCCTCCCCATCTGTAAAGTGGGGTTTAAAATGATAGACGCACCACGGAGTTGCAAGGATGAATACTTGCAAAGCACTTCAAATGGCCCCTGGTCCCCAGTGAGCCTTGGGTGTTGCAAATCTTATTGACAGAGAAGCTGTGTGATGTGATGGAAGTAGCTCAGACGTCAACAAACCTGGCCAACCCATCTGCAGAGTGGTCACAGTAGCAGTAGCTCATGTAATTACTTCCTAGGATTGTTTTGGAGACTGAAAGTCCAAGCCCTCTCTACAGATGTCACCATGGTCACCGTGGCTCCATGCCCCCTGCGCAGCTGGTTGGGCAGACTGTGTCCGGCCTCACCCCATCCTCTCCCACCCCTGGGGAGGTGGCCCCCACCCTGGCTGACCGCCAGGCCCTTGCCTCACTTTGTGCTTTTCCATCTTCAGACATTTAATGAGTTTGAGATGGAGCAGCACCAGGAATGTGCCTATGACCACCTGGAAGTCTATGACGGACCTGACAGCTTGGCCCCCATCCTTGGCCGCTTCTGCGGCAGCAAGAAACCAGACCCCCTGGTGGCTTCGGGCAGCAGCTTGTTTCTTAGGTTTTTTTCAGATGCCTCGGTGCAGAGGAAAGGCTTCCAGGCGGAGCACAGCACAGGTGGGTGAGCCTCCCAGCCTGGTGGGCTGGAGGTAGACGGGGGATAGAGGCTGGAAAAGGTCTGCCTGGTGGGGGTTGGGGGGAGGTGTGCCATAACATGTCCCTTTTAAAATGACACATGGGCAAAGGTAGGGGAAATGATTGTTTCCTTTTAATGTCTTTAATGACAGCATTTAAAGTGGGCCAGATCATGTCCTCCCCTCGTTCCTTCCTCCCATCCTCTCTTTTAAAAATTTATTTGTAATTTTGCTGGTTTGTGAAATCCAAAAGTCAGAGAGCCCAGTGCTGGAGAGTGACCCCTTCCAAGGACAAGTTCTGGAAAATGAAAGATATTTCTGTTCCCCATTATGTCCTTCACTGAAAACATAAGTAGCTTTATTTGGTCCTTTGGAGGAAATATATATACTTATTAACTGACATGTCAGCATGGTTAAATAGAAGAAGGCCAATAAGAAAATTGACTCTGCTCTTTAACCATTAAAATGTTACCTACCGCCTGGGACTAGAACCCATGGAAGCAGTTTTGACTCTTGGATTCTGGCATTAGACAGTGACTCTTCGGCCAAGCCATGGCTGCCCGAGACCCACTCAGATCCTGAGAGGGTGATCAGGGGACCCTGTGAGGTTCCCTGATCCCTTTAACAGCCCTCCTCCTAGCTTTTTTTTTTTCAAAACCAGAAAATGTGAATTAGGTAAAATAAAGTAACAACTGGTGCCCACAGGCTGTTTAGCTGTCCTTGTCTAGCAGAAAACCCTTCCTTTTCTGTATCCTCTCAGCTCCTTAGTGGGTTCTAGCTTCCCAGAGGAAAATTTGAAAACCATTGACTAGTGGCTTTATTCTCTTGTCCCTACAGAGCGAGCATAGGTGCTTGAGGTGGGTCATGGTCCTGGCAGGAAATGGGAGTATGCTCAGATAGAGTTGTTATTTGAGGAGAATTTAATAAGGGACTGTTGACAACGAGGTGGGTAGGGTGTGGGGACCCCCACAAAGGACAGTGCAGCAACCAGGACCAGGAACTGTAGGGTGGTTACTACCCCCAGGCCTGGATGAGGGAGTCGTTTTGGAGCCTGGAGACAGAACAGGAGCAAGCAAAGGACCCCTGGACAGGAGCTGTGACCTTTAGTTGGAGAACATAGCCTTGGCCACCAGGCAGGGAAGGAGCCTGGGACTAAATACCCTGATGTCTCCCTGCTTCCTCCTCTGAGCTGCTGGTGCTCCATGGCTGAACACAACTGAAGGCAAAGAGCAAGGGGGCCCACCCGTGTCAGCTTAGAGGTCTGCCTCCTGAGGATGGAGAGGCGATTTGGCAGGAGGGGGAGAAGTTCTCCTGCCCTGTTCTGTGCCTGTCCCACTGCCATCTGCATCTCAGGGACTTGGACTTTTTCAAAGACAGCTCACAATGAGAAGAATTCTAAGTCAATGGGGCCTGGACAGTGCAGAAGCCACACTTGGAGAGCTCCAGGCCCCTCGGGACAGACAGTGAGGAATTGGCTTCCAAAGTTTCTGGTGTTTTGTAATCTCCGATCGCTGTCATTTATCCATTTATATTTTGCGGCCTCTAGTGGCCTAGACACAAGATTACATGGGACTCAGGCCAACCAGAGTTATGGTTCTAGTAAAAACCTCAGAAACCAGGACTACAGAATACAAAGTATGAGGCACAGCTCACTAGGGACACGCACAGGTGCCTCAGGGCGGCCTGTGGCCAGCACTCCCACACGCAAGACCAGTCAGGTGTCTTCCGAGGTTCCCAGCTACAGACTTGACCCAAGGTTCTGATGTGCTTTTGGCGCCCTCTGTTGGCGAAGACTGCAAATTACAGAAAGTCGGTCGGGCTGGGGCGAGCCCTTGGCAGATGCTTTTAACACTTCCAGGGAGTTAAGTGGTCAAGATTCAAGCAGCCAGCATTGTTATTTTAAAGCAGTACGGTCAGATATCCCCTGGTTCGACCTGGGAACATGGGGCCTTGGCTAGCAAGGGCCAGTTTGTATTCTGCAGTGAGCCCTGAAACTCAGAGCCGCAGTCCTGTGTAAAATGGGACGATGGGACTTGCCCAGCCTCTCCCACAGGGCATGCTCAGACTGCAGAGAAACTGGCGGGTGACAAGGGCGTGAAGTCCGGGGAGGGAGGGGCGTGGCCCACGGGTTCTCGGTGCGGAGGGAGCATCGTGCTTCTCTCTCCGCTCCAGAGTGCGGGGGCAGGCTGAAGGCTGAAGTGCAGACCAAAGAGCTCTATTCCCATGCCCAGTTTGGGGACAACAACTATCCAAGCCAGGCCCGCTGCGACTGGGTGATTGTGGCGGAGGATGGCTACGGTGTGGAGCTGATATTCCGGACCTTTGAGGTCGAGGAGGAAGCCGACTGTGGCTACGACTACATGGAGGCCTACGATGGCTACGACAGCGCAGCGCCGCGACTCGGCCGCTTCTGTGGCTCTGGGGTGAGTCCCAGGGTCGCTGGGCTCAGGGGACAAAGCATGATCATTCAGAGCATGGGTGGTGGAGTCAGACCCACCTATTTGAGTCCTAGCTCCCCTGCCACTAATGAGCACTGGCCAGGAGGCGTATTCTGCTGGAACGAAGTGGAAAATTGGGAGGAGAGTCGGAGAGGAGATTGGGAGGGAGCCAGGGGCCCGCGTGCATAAAGGCTTCAGACTGGGGTCAGCTACGAAAGAGCATTTTCCATTTCTGCAAAACGCTCCTACCCCCCCCCCCCCACTTTTGTTTGGCCTTGAGGCTTTTAAATTTTTTAAATTATACTTTTGCAGACCCTGTATCTTTACAATTTTCTCCCCGAGCAAAACCAAATGCTTATGAAAATTGTGAATCACCATCTTGCGATAAAGACAGCAGTTTTGCTGAGGATCATCGTTGTTTTTCTCACTGTCACCTCTTTCCTGGGCCAGAGTCCTTTTATTTTACCGTTTCCGCAGCACCTGACATAGTGCCTGCCAAATAGTTGGTGTTCGGTGAAGGAGTGCGGACCAGCAGCACATGTCCTAGTCCCACACTAGCTGCACCATGCCGGACACTCCTTTTCTTACGTCCGGGGCTTATTGTTCAAGCTTTTTTGCTATTGGCTGGATGCACAGCCCATCATTTTAGAGTCAGTAGTGCTCCTTGTGCTAATCAGAGCCTCAAACTAGCATTTTTATGTCTTTGAATAATCTTATTTCCTGCACCCTCTCCAAAAGAGCATGTGACATAACCAATGCACTGCCTTCGATGGATTACATCTTTCAAACTGTGGGTCTACATGCTGAGGAAGACCTTGGAGCATCCTGAGCAGTGAAATCTGTGGGAAGTCCGGTTTGGTTCCACTAGAAAGAATCTGGGGGCAGCAGCCTCAGGACCCAGCTCCCATTCATGGGCCACCTGGCAAAACATGTCTGATAAATGTAGTGGCCCCATCCCACCTTTTGACCTTGGACAGGACATAGCATAAAAATGTCTTGTTTTAGGCCTCCTGGGAGACACATGTTGTAATATTGTCCCTGGGAGACACTGTTGTAAGTGCCTCTAAAGCTGGCCAGTTCAGAAAGACCTGATCTTGGGTCCTGCCTTTCGTGTGAACTTGTGTCTCAGTTTCCCTAAGCATCAAATGGAGATAACACCTACCTTATAAAGTTTAGTAAAATTTACATGAGATAAGATCCAAAAGCAAGTAGCCCAGCATCTCGCCCTTCTATGCACTGAATACATTCTTTATGACTGAGTGTCTAGGGTTGTCTTTGGAGAAACAGGGCCCTGGGACCTCTCTGGAGCAGAATATGCAATGCTTTCCTTCAAAAAACGAGCTTGTTTTGATGCCCCTCAGAGTCTCTGGTGCCAGGGGTAGGTCACAGCAGAATCAGCTAGCTTAAAGTCCCCTGCTTTTCCTTTCTCCTTCCCTCAGCCGCTAGAAGAAATCTACTCTGCTGGGGATTCTCTGATGATTCGGTTCCACACAGATGACACCATCAATAAGAAAGGCTTCCAGGCCCGGTACACCAGCACCAAGTTCCAGGATGCCCTGCACATGAAGAAATAATGTTCATGCTCTCGAACGACAGTGACTGAGGTTTTTGTTTTTTGGTTTTTTTTTTAATAAAAATAGCACCTTGTGGATCTGCCCTAAAACAGTGTATAGTATTTTTCTCAACCAAGACCTCAAAATCTAGTCTGGGAGGTGTGTATTTGATGAAATTTGGCCAACAAGGAAGAGAGCAGATGCTCTTTTGATTCCAACTGCAACGTTTTACATGTGGACTTTTAAAGAAGATTAAGGTTGGAAGTCAGCAGTCATTCAAGCTATACTTGTTATTACCCATTGTCCCTGTCACTTGCTCCTATGGGGCAAAAGGCCAGCCCTTATGTGGGTCATTCCTCCATTTCTGGACATGCTTCCATAGGTGCCAGTAATGTGATGGTGTCCTGGAGACTCGGCCTGACTTCTGTCTACACTGGACAACGGCCAGGGCTGATTTGCTACTCGGAGCTTTGGCTGGAGACACGCTAAGAGGCATCGCAATAAGCCGCACACAGAGGGAGCTTGAGTATGAGAATCATTGTCACAAAGTTAGGACACCTCCAGCCTTTTCTCTGTCACCAGCTCTCTCTACCCCTATTTTTCCCTCCTCCCTAATCACATCAGAGGGCTGAGGCACCTGCTGTGAGTTCCAGCAGGACATATGCTGGTGAGGGTTCCCAGTTTGTGGAGAAGAAACATCCCGCTCGTTGTGATACTCCTTTGCTCACCGACTTTGAGAAGATTCCACCTGTGCGCCATGGGATCTCACGGGCTTAGAAGAGCCCATCTTCCTCCAGCTGCGGAGGCACCGGCTGTCATTGGCCTTGACTCTGACAACCAGTTCAAACTGCATTTGCAAGATGTGCAAAGACATCTTAGGAGGGCCCAGTTCAGGTCCCTTGTGAGGTGGGCACTGTTGAAAACTGGTTAATTATAAGTTACGTAAGAGTCAACACCTTGTGAAACAAGTTAACCTTGTCTGACTTCCTGTAACCCATCAGGTTAAAGAGCGCATTGGTGACTTTGCTCAGATGAACTAGTATCCCGTCACCAACTTGCAATCAGAATTCACCACACTTGGCACTTGTTCTAGAGAAGGGTAGAGGATGTTGTTTACATAATTTTAGAACCTCCAGGTAAACTTTAAACAGTGAGGTAGTTTTGAATGGCATTTCATTAAGGCGTCTATGGGCATTATGAGCTAAAAGCTGTGGTATGTAGCTTTAAAAGAGTATTTATGTTGGGATAATTTTAAGTAATGTTTACATAGCCTTGAGTCCTGTTTGGCTGGTGTTGAACACAGGACAGAGCACCGGAGTGTTTTCAGTGAGAGCGCAAACAGCTCCCAAGCACCGCAATTGCTTTGGGCTGAATCAGCATTATTTTAAGCAAAGTATTTGCAAAAGGTTAAAGGTTATATTTTTTAAAGATCAAAATATACCCCCAGAGGACTATGTCTAATTAAAATATTGCTGGGAGTAAAAAAAAAAAAAAAGAAGAAGAAGAAAGAGAAATGGAAAATGCATGGAAATATTTTTCCTTATAACAAAAAATTGAACTATTATTATGAATAATAATATATGTCTGTATATATGTGTGTTTGTATGTGTGTGAAGGATCGACTGTCAGAGCCTTAAATCAGCGCAGTGTGATACCTACCAACCCACTGACCGTAGCTTTACAGAGCAGGCCCTCCCAGACCAGCCCTGCCGTTTATTCGCCTCCTTTCACCAAGCTCCCTCGCTCGGCCTCTCTGGACCATGTGTGGAGGTTCAGCCTACATTCGCATACTGTGACACCATGCAGACCCTGCCCCAGGGAATCTTTGATTCGGCAAATGGAGCAGCTTGTCTCATGGTTTAGGTCTCACCTGCCTGTTAGGGTGGATTCCATCTCTGAGTTTGGCATTTTTTTCTGGGGTTTTATTTTGTCTCAGCTTATCTGTCCAAGTTAAACTGAAACCAGGATCCATACGGTGGCTGTTAAGAGTCTCTCCAAAAACATGAACAGGGTGTCGTTTCCACCGGTAGAGGTCTTCAAAAAGAAGTCCCTGGAAAAGCTGGAAGAGAGTCAGAAATGGTCAGCTCTGCCTCCGTATGTGCCCCCTGGTGAAAGTGGGACTCACTTTTACCTCTGCAGTATGGGTGTTTTCGAAAACCCGCAACTTCAGTTTGAAGTCCCGCAATTTGAAACAACGGGACTCCTGTGAAAAACCTTCGCTCGGCCTTCTGGGAGGGACATATTCCCAGTGCAGACAAGCTCTGATTCAGCTGCGGCTGGCTCTCTTGGAAGCTCACACTCGTGGGATTTACACACAAAGCAGCTTCTGCAAGGGTCTGCACGGCTAGCTGGCTTCATGGAGAAAAGTCCATTCAGCAGAAAGTTCCAGGCCCCCTGCCCTGGCTCTTCCAAGTGCTTGGTGACCTCCCTGCGCTCATCCCCAGGTGGAGATGAGGGAGCCAGGGACGTTGCTTCAGCCAGCTCTGTCCTTTAACTGGGGATGTCACAGAGCTCCAAGACTAGCCTCAGCTCAGAATTATCTTGATGATCTGATGAAACATTTGGGGTCTGGGTCTTTAGCCTGGTCCAATTTTAATGTAATCCGGTCTAGCTGAAGCTAGAGCTGGATCCCAGGGTAGGGTAAGAGTCTGGAATTAACTTGAGCCTACAGGATTTCTCCAGAGAAAACGAGTTGTGCATTGGTTCCCTACAAGTTTATTTTCTTCTAAAGTGAAGGTTCCGGTTACTCATGAAGTATTCCACCTGCTTAAATCATTTTTAAAATCTTATTAACTGGCAAGTTCACACTGGGAGTTGCCATTGATCTCGTCCCTTTGATGAGTCTCAAATAATTCCTGGTCTTGTCATTGTTCAGTTTGTGAACAAAGCTTCCCTGGCTCCAGCACACATCCTTCCAGTTTCCGCTGTGGCCTGAACTTTTGGAAAATAATCCCCAAGGCCTAAAGATCTTCTGTAAAACAAGAAAGAAAGAAAACTGTTTAGAGTGTTACCTATAAGTATATTGTACTTTTTGTTTTGTGTAATTTTCCATTTCATGAAGTGTCACCAGTTTCAAAGAAAGTGGAGAGGAGCTAACATGTCTCTGCCTAGAAAGACTTGTTTCATTAAAGAATGTGCATTGATTGATGTGTTCTGGGGATATATTACTAGTTGAAACAAGATTGGTCCTTGTGGTAGATGATTTTCCTCAATACCAGAAGAACTTGGGGTGCATGGAAAAAAGGGGTCCTTCTCTATGGCCTTCTCTGTGGTGAGTACCTAGTGCCTAACTCCAGAACAGGGCTCCCTGTTGGATCCAGAAAGTCATAAGCAAAGATAATGGTGGCTTCAAAGTTGCCCTCTTTCTTGGACCGGAACAGGCTGGAAATTTGACAACATAATTATTATGGGGATGGTCGCTCCCACAAGGGTGCAGATGTGGTAGACAACTTCTGTTTGTCCCTCATTTTTCTCCACTCATCTCTACATAGTTTTGCGCCTGAGGACCATGTTCTGACATCAAAACTGAAGGTCATGGTTCTTATAAAATGGCCTGTTCTCTCTGGGCTTTGGCAGCCACTTCTTCCACTTGTCCCTTCAGGTTTAGGGGTGGTAATGATACTCCACTGGCCAAACCCTGGGATACTGCATTATAAATAGTCCTTTTCATAACACCCCCCCCCCTGCCCCGCCAAATATAGCAAATTGAGCATGTCACTCATTTTCTGTGGGGATCTGACTGAATGAGGGTCATTTCTAACTCAGAGACAGAGACTCCATCTAATCAAGAATGGTCTTTGGAGGTTGACCAGATGAAGAGGATTTTAGGTATGCTTGGAATTTTGTGTGTCATATCAGGGAAGAGTAATAAGGGACCACATTTTTAAAAACAATCAGAATCAACGCCAAACAATTTAACACTTGCCAGTTTTGTGCTATCCATAGAGTGTCAAGGTTTTATGACTTTTCTACATTTTGCAACCACTGGTACCTAAAGGATGAGCCCCAGTGGTGTAAGGGTACAGCTGCATGATGGATCAGCCAGGCTAAGGGAGCTTATGTGGCATTAAAACAACCCCTGAACATCAGGGGCTTTGCATAAGAAGGTTTATTTCTTGTTCAAACTACATATTCGTTTCTACTATCTGGTGGCTCTTCCATAGCATCCTCAGTGAGGTCTAGGCTGAGCTGCAGGACCAGGGGCTACCTGGAGCATGGCTGAATCCTGTGTCAGAAGGAAGAGGGCAGGAAGGATCACACGTGAGTTCTTACAATGTCAGTGCATGGCATTTTGGTTCTACTTACACGTCATCGGCCAGAGCAAGTCACATGGTTGCTCTGAATTTCAGGTGAAGGTCAAGGTGATCTAGAAATATCTGGTGGATCCCACTGAAGACTCTCGCCTGGGGCATTGCTAGATAAGGAAATGACCGGAATCCTGCTGTTTAAAACGGAAAGCCATGGCTTCTTCATGACTACTTCCTTACTGACATTTTAGATAAAGATTTTAACAATTAGAATAAGACCACCAATGATTTAGAAGGGACCAATGGGGTTTTTCTGTGTTTTGGGTTTTTTTTTTTTAAGATTTTATTTCATTTTTTTTGAGCGAGGGGAAGGGAGGGAGAAAGAGGGAGAAAAACATCTTTCATGCCCCTAACTGGGGACCTGGCCCACAACCCAGGAATGTGCCCTGACTGGGAATTGATCTGGTGACGTTTTGGTTTGCAGTCCGGTGATCAACTCACTGAACCACATGAGCCAGGGCTGAACCAGGTTTTAACTTTTATTTATATAAATTCTCACCCAAGGACATTTTTTCATTGCTGAGAGAGGAAGAGGGGGAGGGAGAGGGAGAAGAGAAGAGGAGGGGAGGGGAGCAGACATCCATTGGTTGCCCCAACAAGGGATCAAACCAGCAACCTAGGTATGCACCCTGACCAGGAATCAAACCTGCAGCCTCTCAGTCTATAGGACAATGCTCCAACCAACAGAGCCACGCCAGCTAGGGCAGAATGGGCCAGCTTTTTTTTTTCTTAAATAGATTTTATTTATTTTGCTATTACAGTTGTCCTCATTTTCCCCCTTTGCCTCCCGGGCCAACTTTTTAAACTCACCAGTTTAAACTGACCACCTGGCAAGCAAGCCATCAGTGCAATTGGGCTTGTATAAATTTAAAAATTTAAACAGTGGCACGTCCAAGGTCTGTCCTGAAAGTATCAGCCACGCAAACTTTTAATTATATTGATGTTGGCTCAATACTTTCAGGACAGGCCTCGTACAATTGGTCAGAGCATCTCACAGTTGGTGGCCCTAACTCGTCCACTGAGGGCATTCCTTCTGCGGTACCTCAGGAATGAATTCTCAGCCAAATACTTCCAGAGGAGGGGCGCCCACTCACTTCACCCATGCCCCTTTCTTTGGGTGGTGGTGCCAAGTTCCTTTGGCAGAACCACCTCTTTTCACATTGGAGGGACCAGCGCTGGGCAGACTGTCAGCCAGGTAGCTGGTCCTCTTTGGGCATGAGACTCAAGCCAGAACGTAGGATCCTCCTCCTGGAGTTGGAGTCTTGATCAAGGGGGAAAAGGGCTGAAACATTTGGAGCTCATTTCCCTGGGAAGATATCTGGAGAAGACCATCTGGGAGTCCCTGCTGCAAGTCTCAGGACCAACCTAGAGCTGTCTTCCCAAAGTCGGGTTCCCTGGCCTGAACTCCATTGTATCCAACCAATTAACCCCCTTCTCCTTAAGTCAATCAGAGTCTGAGTCTGTTTTGTGTGCTTGTGACCAGGAAACTGTGACCTATTTAGACACAATCCAGGACACCGCTGACTAGAGAGGTCTTAGCAATTTTTCCAAAGGACTAGCATGTTCACCGGAGGAAGAGTTGGTGATCAGTGGATGTCTAGCCAACAAAAAGAATCAAAAAAGTACCTCGCTGGCCTTGCCCATCACAGAGAGCCTGCCAGGGGACACTGGGATTGTGAACTGAAGTTTGGGTCCAGTTATCTGGCCCACGTGTGATTCTATGCTCACCAAGCAAAGTTAGAAGCATAATTTTTACCAGTTGCACTGATTTAAGTAGTCCAGTCATTGCCAACAGCATCATCCCTATTCTACAGCTTGGGAGTGAGGCTGGAAAGGAATTACTTCACTTGCCTAGGGTCAAAGTTTCCAGAAGGGCAGCTAAGGCTTTCAATACAGACCTCTCCAGACTCTAACTCCATGACACCTGGTGTCGACAGGTTCAGTTTAGGCATCTTCTTGGGAACTGGAAACCCCATGATACGGAGTCTACGTTGGTCTTGTTCAGGTCAGTATCCCACTGCCTGGATCCCACACCCCAAATCTGTTTTTCCAGTGTTACTGGATGAAGCAAGTGGTGCCTCCATCCCCTCTGCTGGTCAAGCCCCAAACCCAAGAGCCGGCTTCATTCTGCTCTTTCCCTCACCTTCTCTCCCCTCCCCCACCCCACATTTTCCCATTGTCCAATCTCATTGTCTCTGCCTCCACAACAAGTGACAAACCCACTGACTGCTCTCCATTGCCATGGCCCCAACCCTGGGCAGCCAACATCATCACGCACTTGGACTTTTTGAACCAGTGTCTGGGTTCACACTCTAGTCCCCTGTAATCCAGGCTCCACAGAGAGGCCAGGTGACCTTTGTCAACATCAGTTAGATCAGGTTTCCTTCCCAGTTAAAACCCTTGAAAGGCTTCCCACTGCTCTACAACAGAGATCTTACCTGCCCTAGCATGCTCTCACCACAGGTCCCTGAGTCACTCCCTGGTTTCTGTTGCGCCAGGCACATTGGCCACCTTTCTGTCTGAGAGGTTTTGCCTTTGCTGTTCCCTCTGCCTGGGACCCTCTTCTCATCTTTCACACACAGCCGAAATGTCATCCGAAATGTCATCTCTCAGACATCAGAAGCAGCCACCTTCAGGTCACTGCTCCTTCTTTCCTTCCAACCCAGTCCCTCTCCCACAGTGACTGTTGTCTGCCTTTCCTTGCTGGGGCCTCATTTGTCTTCATCACTATTTCTGAAAGCAGTACCCAGAATAATAGAAGGTATCAAAAAGATTGGTTAACTAAATGAAGAAATGCGCTCATTTAAATAATCAAATGTGTTGGTCCTAACTCCATTGTTTTGTGGGCCCATGACTCCAACTCCTTCATTGTTTTAAAGAAGCCAACTCCTAGCAGAGAACTCCTACGGAATAAAAGGCAGCCCATGTCAGCAGCCTCCTCAGGCTCCAGAAGGGTCCCCATCCAAGTGTGAAAACAGGAAGCGGGGCGGCCAAACTCACCAGCACGGGGCTCATTGACCAGGGAGGGTGTTCACTGGAGCAGCTACAGTCTTGCTGCAAACAGCAGTTCCCACCCCCATGCCCCAGGCGTGCTCTGCAGGGATGCTGGTAATGTGCTGGCTCCATCATGGCTGGGGCATGCTGCCTGGCGCTGGGGCCAGCCTCAGCCTGTCACCCATTGTTCCCAAAGAGCTCCCAGCTGCAGGAGCCTTGGAGCTCGTGGGCCAGCTGTGGGTTGGTTGCTGAGTTGGAGGTGTCATCGAGGCAGGGACTTGACTAGTGAGAAGGACAGGGAATAAAGGCTAAGAGGGTGGGTAGCCCTGGCCACACATAGTGGCTGTGGCGCAGAAGGCAATCCCCTCTGAGGGATGGACTGAGAACTTGGCTACTCCCCTGATCATAAATGGCCAGGGCTCCCTTAGAGCCACCTCAAGCCCTGTCCCCTTACCCAGTTGAATGTCCCTACAAATTCGAGACAAGCCAGTAGCTGCAGAGAGAAAGGAGCTTGCCAAGGATAGAAGACAGCATTTGGAGAAGGCTCTGGGCAGGCTGTTGGGATGGTAAGTGACAGCTGACACCTTTGTCAGTCTGACCTTCATTCTCTCTCCATAAAAATAATGCCCAGGCTTTTAAAGCTTGCATCTCTAATTCTAATACAACTTTCTCCCTGGTGCCATAAAGTCATTGTTTTCCTATGGCAAAATACTAATAATTTTTTGTAATGTTCTCATCAACTACTTGCTGATCTTGCCTTTTCTTTTTATTTTGTAAAGATGTTATTTATTTACTTTTTGAGAGAGGGGAAGGGAGGAAGAGACTGAGAGAAACAAGGACATGAGAGAGAAATATCAATCAGTTGCCTCCCACACACCCTCAATGGGGAACCTGGCCTGCAACCCAGGCATGTGCCCTGACTGGGAATTGAACCAGCAATCTTTTGGTTTGCAGGACAATGCCTAACCCACTGAGCCACACCAGTCAGGGCTCATCTTTTATTTTAATATTATAGTATGTTTGTAATACCCCACCTATGGTAAAAGTATAAAATAGATGTTTCAGCTAAATTCACTTCCCAGCTGAAACAATAGGTCCGATCCGTGCCTTTCTGCCTTCTGCTACCTGATCAGCAACATACATATTTATCCATTGCATCAGAAACTTTCCACCTTTTTAAAATTGACTTGTGATACGTATTTGGTTGTGACTCAATCAAATGACACTTGCTAAGAGGGAAAACAAAAGAGACTTCTGAGGGTCTTTATAAAAGAGATTATTAAAAGGAGAAGAATTCAGGCCTTGAGGTTAGGAAGATGTGCAGTCTGACTCAGCTTCTGCCACTTAGCAGCTGGGGACCTTCGGAAACCTATCTGGTCTCAGTTTCCTCACACATGATGCAGGAATGAGAGCATGTCCTTCACAGGGGTCTGACACACAGCAGAGAACCTCAGTAACAGTGAGTAGCTCTCCTTCCCCTCATAACTGCAAACTGACAACAAGCAGTGCTCAGCCTCTGAGATCCACAAGTGCCTTCAGGCACTTCATGCAGGTATTATGTTGTGTTTAGACCAACAGTAAGTATATTTGAGCAGCAAGTGTATTGTACCAAATTCCAGTTCTTTGAATATTACTGATCTATGTATATGATGCCATCTAAAAAGACCTTCCCGTGCGGCTTCCTTGTGCCTTGCTCAGTGCTGGCCAGGTCATGAAGAATACAGCTCCACGTGACCCCTCACATACCGAGCGTGGTTTACAGCCTGGATAGAGCTGCCTAAATGTTATTTTCTTTGGACTGATCCTGTGAGGTGGACAGGGAAAGTTCATCATATCCCCATTTTGAGGATGGAAAATCAGAACCTGGGAGAATAGATGTGCTGTGAGGAAATGGAGACCAGAGAGTTGGAGTCACTTTTCCAAGGCCACACAGTGACTAAGTGGCTGACTCTGGCCTTGGAGCGAGATGAGTGACTCCAAACCCAGGGTTGCTTCACCCCACCCAGCTGCCTCTCTAAAGAACACTGCGTGGGATTCTTCTCCACCAAGATTTACGTGATGTTTTTCTCTCCGTGTGAACGCTGTAGTGTTCCTGCAAAACATGAATATCTCTCTGAAATTGGCCAAAACCTTCGTCATCCAAATATTGATAAACAGCACGTGTAATGGCCCATTTGTTGCTGCTCTTCCCGTCTGCTGTGCCCCCAAAGGAAGCTTTGTCTTGGGCCTGCTGACATCAGTACCCAGTGTCACTGATGAGATAAGGCTCTGGGCAGCTGTGCCCACTGCAGTGACCAGCTTCCTTGCAGTGTCTGTCGATTAGTTGGTTGTTAGCAACCAACAGCAGTAGTTTGGTCCCTTGAGCAAGAAGACCTTGAACTATGGTGGCCCAGATGCCTCTCTTGCTCTAATGTCCTAAAATAATGTCTATCTTGTTCTTGGGAAAGAGCAGCCTGGAAAGAGCAGCATTGACAACCCCAAACTCTGGTGACAGAAAATGAAGTCGGGAGGAGGAAGGGCCAGCAGAGGCCCTTGGCGGGGCCTGACCTAGATAGGTGGGCACTGGGCAGGCTAACAATTCAGTGCCCTGTTGAACCCACAGACTTTAAACATTGATTCCATAGTAGGGGGAGAGGTGAGGTTGGGTGCTGACTGAGGGGAGAGTGGAGAAGAGTTAGTTTCTCTGTTGTCCTGACCAGCTCAGCGGAAGGCCAGAAGTGATGCTTTGGACTCAGCAAAAATGGAATCCTTGGCTTTCTCAGGTTCTCTCACCTGGGAAGGGGGCTTAAGAAACAGGTGTTCTTTTTTATTTTTAAATATATTTTATTGATTTTGCTATTACAGTTGTCCCAATTTCCCCCCTTCGCGTCCCTCCACCCAGTACCCCCATTCTCTCTGACAATTCCCTTTAGTTCATGTCCATGTGTCACACATATACGTTCTTTGGCTTCTTCATTTCCTTTATTATGCTTACCACCCCCCATCTATTCTGTAACTACCAATGTGTACTGCTTTTCTTTTCTTTTTTCACATTCAGACAATTCACCATTTCATTTACAGCCTTCTAACAGCCTCTCAAATCATATTAATACAAAGTCTTCTTTTCATTATATCAAAATGCTTAGGTTAATTCATTTATTTTTAAAATTACTTTTTAAACTAGTATCAATTACAATATTACCAAACAGGTGTTCTTATTGGAGCTTGTCCCTGGGGGTGGGGGGTGGGTCTCACTTCCTAACCCGCGCAATGAGTGCCAAGAATTTCACGCAGTTCCTCCCTGGGAAGACTTTTATGAAAAAATATTGTCAGTACTTTGCTGAATTTCTAGTAATGTTTGTATTGCCTCTGTGGATTGGGACCCCTCAAGCAGTACCTGCTGCCTGGACCCCTCGTCTGGCCCTGGTTGAGGATCCAGGAGGGTTGAGGACACAAGACTGCCCTGATGCTGAGGGCAGAGCTCGTGACCTCAGGCTCGTTTGTCTGTTCAACTGCCCTCTTTTGGGGCCAAGACTGGGAGAGGATAGGGGCTGGCTGAGACTAAGGGGTCTGTAAGGACTCAGAACCCACCAGGGTCAATGGCTTTGGGTGGAGAGAGGCCAAGAGCCTGGCTGAGCATTCCCGGGAGCTTGAGAGTTTTGTTCTCCTTTGCAGAGTTTCTCGTTGAACTTCACGTTGCCAGCCAACACAGTAAGTACAGTCGCCCCCATTCATTCCCAAACACCAGCGCAGAACCTGCCCGAGGCCTCCAAAACACAGTCACATCAACTTCATGTACAGTGAGGAGTATAACGCTTCAAAGACACGTAGGAGGTATTGGGGGCAGCTGAGGGAAATTTTTTCAGTGCTGACAATTGTAGAGACTCAGCATGAAGAGGAAAACAGCAAAAGAGAAAGAGATCCCACCTAGGTTCCCATCGGCAGGAAATCTCACTTATTTCTGTCCTGTTTGACTCTAGGTAAATTTTGACTTTTGTTGTCTTTGTATCACTGTGTTCTTACTCTGCATATAATTTCATATAAAGGTTTCCCATCAGCCTTTATAACCATAACTAAGGCTGGCCACATGATGTTTCTTCAAGTGAACTATTTCCTGAATTGCTTAATCACCATCAGGAGTAGTTTTGTGATAAACATAGATGCAGATGAACCCCCATCAGCACTTAAGATGACTTCTTTCATGTATAGTTTAGAAGGGAAATTGGGGAGTCAGCGAGTTTGAACATGTCTTGATTACATTTGGCTGCAAGTCAAAAATAGCGATGTCAGTTGGTGGTGGCATTCAACTTCAACCCAGAATTGATCTTTCACCCCAGTTCTCACGTTGTGTAGCGCTGACCCAGCCTGAGCTGTTTTCTGTGCCATTGTGTTGCTATGAATGAGCGAGGCGTTTTCCTAGCCCAGGTTTTAGTGGGTTTGGCCACACCAAATGTTTCTGATAAGTCACATAGTTATTTGAAGAGAATAAACTGACTCTAGCTGGTAAGGGGACACCAGGGCTCAATCTCCTGTAACATGAGGGCACTGTTCTGGACAGCTGCAGGAAGGTAGAGCCTTGTCACTGCTGGCTTCCTGGTGCCCCCTTCCTACTACTGACCCCGCCCTGGGGGTCTGTGTCCCCCACCCCATCCCTGTCCTGGCACCTTCTGAATCTCCCTGACTTGCTCAGCTCCCAGCCTCTGCCTGGGAGGAGGGGAGACAAATTCTCCCCACACTCTCCTCAACTATCAAAACCTTTCAATTTGGTCACTGCTGGAAACTTCCCCTCACTGCTTAAACTCAGCAGGTCTGTAGAGGCCCCAGGTTCTGTCTTGTCCTGGCTTGGCCTACCCTACAAAGATACCTCAGGGAAGCAAGAGCCATTGTGAAGGGCTGTAGAGGTGAGAGGTGGGAGGGAGGTCCTTATGATGCTAGTCGATGCTTCTGGGAGTGCTTTCCTTGTTAACAGCCCCTTTCTCTGAGAAGTGTCCCCGCCTACCTTTGAACCTGTGTAAGGTGACCAACCATCCTGATTTGCTTGAGTTCGTCTGGTTTTAAACCAAATGTGCTACAAGCTAGGCAACCTTCTGGAAAACCAGGACAGTTGGTCACCCTGCCTGGCATTTATGTCTCCACCATACGACCCCTCCTTTTGGTGCTGCTGAGGGCCAGGAGTCTGGGAAGGAAAAAGAGGTGGGTCCCTGGCTCATTAAAGCCTCTGGAGGGAGTTGGGAACAAGGCCACTTAGGCAAGTTGTTCCCTGGTGGGCCACACTGAACTTTCAAGTACAAAACTTGAGTTGGGGTTAAGGGTTTGGACCAGGGCCAGACCACTCAGCATCTGCCACTCCGGGCTGTGTGGCACAAGTTACTCCCTTCTCATCTGTAAAATGGGAATCACCCTAGTCCTGCTTCACTGGGTGTGGTGGAGAACAAAAGAGCGGAGATAGGAACTGTACACGAACAGCCTGAACAGCGCGACACATAGTGAGTACCCCACGAGCATCAGCTGGTATGATTAGCAGGTGTTCATGAGGGCAGGAAAGTTCATCTGCAGAGAGGAGGAGGCGGACCGAGAAAAGCACAGGTGAAAGGTCATGTGCTCAGGAGGGATGGCTGGTCCTGACCAATTCCCAGTCCCGAGGTCCAATCCCTGGAGAAGCCAGAGTCTTGCTGTTCTGGGGTTCCATGAAGCACCCCTGAATCCTTAGGGTTAACTCTTTTTGGGAGGATCAAAGTCAGCTTAAGTGAATTTCTGTAACCTGAAGATAGACTGCCTTACCTGGAATATTTCCCTCTTACCGCAACCCAGAGAAATGGAATACTTCAGGCAAAAGCAGCATTAAGGTAACGTGGGGAGGGGGAGGGGAAGGGGGAGATTGTGTTCAGGTGAAACGGTAACCGTGCAAGTACCAACTTCAATGCCTCCTTTATCACCTTCCTCCTTTGGCGCGATCTCTCCGGGTAAGAGGCCTAGGTATGGAAATCAAACACCCAGCTTAGACTTACCTGTGGAACCTGGACAAAATCCCCTAGCTTCTCTGAGGTCTAGTTCATTTTTTTTTATGTGTGTGAAATGAAGACAAAAATTGTCAAAGCCCCAACCCCAGGGACTCCAGGGTATTCATGAGGTCGATGAGAATATTAAATAAGTAACAGGTCTGACCAGAGTTTTACGGAGTTTAAAGGAATGACAAAATCTTATACTTCCATGCTTATTACAGCTCTAGAGGGAGGTACTGAAAGTCTTTTTTCATAGATGAGGAAGGTGGACCCCTTAGCCTGGGACTGCAGATATCACCATCCTGCTGTGGCAGGGAGACAGGGACCTACTCTCTTACCCCGCTGCACCACTAAGCAGCGTACCCACAGGTTAGCTAACAATGTCGAACTTGGCTGCCTGAGACATTACCTGAAATAGCTCACTAAAGGGTGAGATCCACCTACCTCTCCTTGAGTGGAGATGTGACCTGGAAACCTGCCAGGCATTCATTCAAGGTGGAATCACCCCAGGAACATGGATCGCTCACAACTTCAGATTCCCCAAGGCCATTTGCCTCACTGCACGTTTGAGAACAATGCCATCCTTAAAAAGCCTATCTCCCACCAGTGTTAATCAGTTTTCCAGCCGTGGGGGCAGCCATGGAGACAGCCATGGGGACAGGTAGGCCCAAGGTGTGCTGGGAAGGATGTGGGGACTTGGGACAAGAGAAAGCCTTTCTGAGTTGTAAAAAGGTGTTATGACAGAACCACGGGGTAAGTAACAAAGGCCTTATCTGAATTTCTGGGTTCTCTCTCCTCATGGAAGAATTTCATTTATTTTGCCTGGGAAACAACTGAATAAGGTTCTGTTTGGCAGTCCTGCCCATTTATTGTTTTTAATAGAACATTTAGCAAAGGGGTGAACTTTGGGCATTCTAGCTTCATCTTTGACAGACTGTCTTGTATAGTTTTCACTCCACAGATTTGTTTTCTTCAGATCTATGTTCTTTTTCCCCTCAGACTTCCTCTCCCGTTGTTACAGGTGGGAAAGAAGCTGTAAGTATGCCACTTAAATTTTGGAGCCTTAGTTTGGTTATTTATAAAACAAAGATAATAATGCTCTCCCCATCTTGTGCATTTGTTTTGAGGAGCAGACAAAAATTCGATATGTGAACTGTTCCCAAGCACAGAATCTGGCTCAACTATTATTAATAAACTCGGTTCAGAAATGAGGGAGAGCATGCAAATCATAGATGGGCTTCACAGTGTGTTGAGCAGGAGAAACTAGACACTCAGGGTCTGGGATAACATCTTGTTGAACAGTTTCTTGATAACATTGGTGAGATGCTGTGAAAACTCAACCCTGGTTCACATTAACTGTCCAGGGTAAAATTGGTTTCATTATGTTTTGTTTCACCATCATTCCATGAACCCATCCAAGATGCTAAGTGTGGACTTACTGTATGGACTTTCTATGTGCATCTAGATGACGTTGAAAAAAGACAAAACTAGTCTACAGTGGTAAATTTCAAAATAGTCTTACACAGGCTGACTAGAAGGGAGCAGGGGGCACTTCTAGGGTGCTGGTAATGTTCTGTTATTTTCATCTGAATGCTTTTTACATGGGTAGGTTCATCATGTGAAAGTCTTCAGGCTATATACTTACGATTTTATACCTTTCTGTATTTATGTTATATATGAGAATCCTGTGTTTACATGGATTCTGCCGGTTCTCTTTGATAAATCCAGATAATCTGCAAATCTGAAAACTTATGTGGCTATTTCCATTCAGATCAAAACAAAACAGGAATTAGAAAGTTAATTGGTTAATGCATTTAGTGTAAATAAATTTAAGACATTCATGTCAAAATGGTATGAGATATAAGAAAACCTTCCACTTTTTGCCAAACTGATAGATAAAAATGGTATCTAATTGTTGCTTTGAGGTATATCTTCGATTTCCAATGTCGATGCAAGATCTATATTTCTATTCCTAGGAATGTCTTGTTCATATTTGTTGCCCATTTTTCTACTGGGTTATCACCCTTTTCTAATTGACTTAAACTATGTAAATGAAGTCCTATGAAAATGAATCATTTGGCATGTAGACTACAAACATTTTTTTATAATATTTCATTCATTACCTTTTTCATTTGTGTAACACTTACTCTCCCTGAAGTTTTGTTGGTGTTTTCTTTTTAATCACTCCAACTTTTCCTTTATTCCTGGAGAACCTGACTTTATTTATCTCTCTGCACCAGGACTGCGGGCCCTCCCTTGGACTGGCTGCGGGCATCCCATCCCTGGTGGCCACAGCCCTGCTGGTGGCTTTCCTGTGGATGCTGATTCAGCGAAGCAGAGGCCGCAGTGAGTCCACCGAGGTGACTGACAGCTTCTTGGGGGGTCTGGTGTTGGCGGGAATAGGAATTTCAGTGAACTGGTTTTTGGGTAAAGTGTGTCAGGACCTGTGCCTGTTTTCTGAGGAGAAGATAGTGGACATTCCTGCAACTCGATTTCTCAGACTCATGCCATTTCACTCCAGGAGGAGCTGCTTTGTCATACAACCTCAGCTCACTTGAGGACATCCATGGCCATAAGGATGGTATGTGAGGCAGCAAAGAATAGCAGTGAACAGGGACATTTGTTGCCATGGCAAACACTTGTCTATATGGTGGATGTATTTCCTAAAGTCGGGAAACAGAAGGGTACACGCTTCATAGAGATGATGGAGACAAGTGTAGGAAAGATAGGAGACACACAGCTGCTGAGGTGTCCAAGGCAGGTATATGTCCAGAGTCCCTGGCTGTGTTTCTCTTTGCTCTTTTCCATGTCTGAACGCACATTGGTTGCAAGGGAATCTGTCGACCCTACCCCTTCCAAATGCCGGATTGCTCTGGGAACCATGCTCAAAATTTGACAACTTCCCAGACCCACACCCAGTGAGATGCCAGGGCTGTGCTGCATTGTGCCATGTGGGGCTCTGAGTTCTAATTCAACCCTGTTTCTGAGCATCCCTGGTGCTCTCATAGCAGAAGCATTCACAGGGGGGTGGAAAGCCAAGGCTCTAACCCTGGGTCTCCCACTTTATCATTTACATGATCCTGGGCAAGAGACTTAATAACCTTTCCTGTGCTTGATTAGGTCAACTTAATAGGAGTCATAAAAACTCCCCTTCCTATTTCAGGAGGTAGGCAAATTTGCAGGGATGAAATGAAATCATGGATACAAAGATGTGTTGATAAGCTGTAAACTTTTTCCATTAAGAAGTATTGTGGTTGCTGGTGGTATTATTTATTTAAGCAGTAGTTTCTCAACCTTCAGTGCATATTAAAATCATTGAGGAGGTTACAAAAATACCAGTTACTAAAACCAACTAAATTCGTACCACTGGCTAATAGAATTGTGGCATTGGTCTTTTAAAAACATAACTTTTTATTATAAGTAATTTTAAATATTTATGAAAGTAGAGAGAATGATATAATAAGCCTAATTATCAACTCAGGGCCAATTGTATTTCATCTTTACTCTCACCCACTTCTCTACCCTGTCAACTCTGGATTATTTTGAAGTAATTCACAATGGCATTTCTTATTTATGCTTTGGGGGACAGGGAGTTATTATCCATTTGTTTATTTTGCTTTGTTTTATAAAGTTCTCCAGTGAGTGTACTGTGATTATAAACCTAAGTTTAACCCCCACTGATTTTAATCATGGGCAAGTTCTGTGACCCTTCATTTCACTCTTTTTTTCTTTCTTTTCAACTTAGGAAATTGAGAGACCATATGAAATTTCAGAAATTGATGACAATCCCAAGATAGCTGAGGTAAGAACTCTTGGTTGTAATCACTATATATCACCATACAGTAAACAAACCTACTAAACCAAGGGTTTTTAAATCTTTTTCATCACAGAAGTAAAGTGTGAGCCCATGTGGAAAACAGATGACTAAGTGAAATCAAACTCACAGGAGGTTCTCACTATTTTTATTGGCTGGGCAGGAATTCAGGGGTGATTTAATAGTAGAAAATCAACTTAATATAGTTTATTTTAACTGACAAATTAAAAGAGAAAAACTGATCATCTCAATAGGAAAAAATACTTCAAAAAGTGTAACAGCCATTTGTGGTATGAAAACTCTTAGCAAACTAAAAATAGGATAGGAACTGCCTTAAGTTGAATATATATATATATATCTATATATATATATATAGGGTAAATTGGGGTAAATTGTTAATGAATTCTCTTTAAGATCAGAAACAAACCAAGGATGCTCACTAGTACCACCTACTCAATACTGAACTTTAGGTCCTAGTTAATACAGTAGGATAAGAAAAAGAAGTGGGAAATATAAGATTGAAAAAGAAGAAACAAAACTTTCATTAATTTCAGATAACATGACTCTCTACAGATAAATTGTTAGAATTATCAAGCAATTGTAATAAGTTCATTGGATACAAAAGTAATTTGCATTTCTAAAATCAATAACAATTAGAAAAAGTAATTTAAAAAAATATCATTTTGTAGTGGCAATAAAAAAATATATATAATGCTGAGTAATAAACATAATAAAAACATGTAATCCCTTTATGGAGAAAAATAAAACTGTAGTAAAAGATATTTTTAAAGACCTAAATAATGAGAAAATTAATATATACCATGCTCCTAGGTAGGAAAAATCAATAGCATAAGGATGTCAAATAACTTAAAACCAGCCTACATGATACATGTAATTTCTATGTAAATAAACCTGACAGGTTTATTTTTATGGTTCTTAATAAGATACTTCTAAAATCTTTATGGGAGAAGGCAGAAAAGAGATTTAAAAAGTAACAATGAACAGATGGAATAGAAAACAAGTAGCAAAATTGTAAATTTAAACCAAATCATGTCAATATCCCAATAAATGTAGTTGGTATAAATACCTCAGTTAAAAGGCAGGGATCTCCAGATTGGATATAAAAGCCAGATACAGCTATATATTGCCTACTAATACTCACTTTATACTTAAAGAAACTAGCAGTAAAAGGATAGAAAAACAGGTACCATGCTAACATTAAGCAAAAGAATGCTGAGTGGCTCGAAAACTCTCCCAAGGCAGCAAGCTTGGGCAGTTCTAGACTTACTTGTGTTCTTACTTGTTCTCTGTTTCTCAAGGATCACTGTCCCTTGCCTGATCCCAAGTGTCTTAAAAGCTGCTGCTTTAGATGGTTTGTCTGAATTTTGGTTGCTTTAAGTGGGAGGGTAAATCTGGTTGTTGCTTCTCCAACTTGGCCAGAAGCAGAAGTCTTTGTTGTATTTTTTTTAACCTATTTATTTCCTCAAGAATCCTAGGAGAGCACCCCCACATGAGAAGAACACGATGGGAGCAGGAGAAGCTCATATATATGTGAAGACTGTAGCAGGAAGTGAGGAGCCCCTACGTGACACTTACCATCCTGCAGTAGAGACAGAGAGAAGGAGGGGATTGTGGTGGCTTATACCCAGACTAAGCCTGGAATGATGCCGCTCAGCCAAGGAGCAGAGCTGGAAACCCAGGGATTTGTGCTCGGAGTGAGGAGAGGTGTTAAGCTGCCTCTTAACCAATCTGAATTTCAGTGACAGATCTGGAAAACTTTTGGATTATTTGCCTCTTTAGGGGACAGATCTGACAAGGTTCATTCTAACTCTCAGATCATGTGGTTTAATAAGCAATGAAGCACCAAGTGAGGTTCCTGTGCATCCAGAAGGAGCCCTTGGATCCTGACCAGTGAGAAGTTGCTTGTGTGTGTGTATGTGTGTGTGTGTGTGTAGGGTAAATAATGTGGAGGGAAGGCAGGAGATGTTCCAAATAATTATTGGAAATGAGACTATATTTATTTTGTGGGCGTAGAGAGAAAAGGCCATGAACTTCCATTAGGAAAAAACTCATTGTCAAGATGGGAGATCCAGTACATAGCAATGTGCCATCTGAGCGAACCCTGTGGGCAGTACAGCCGGCTGTGGCCAGGTCTTCACCAGGCTTCTGTGATGGGTCTTCCAGGAATCCTGGCTGTACCCACAGGGCCCCTGCTCAGGAGTGGGCTGGGTCTCCTGATGGGAGAACTTGGTTCCACAATACCTCTGAGTCTTTCCACCAGCCCCATGAACCTCCTTGATATGCTGTGGAAACATTCCTTCCCCCGATGGGGCCCTGGATTGCTC
Organism: Noctilio leporinus; assembly: GCA_004026585.1. Taxonomy (NCBI): domain Eukaryota; kingdom Metazoa; phylum Chordata; class Mammalia; order Chiroptera; family Noctilionidae; genus Noctilio; species Noctilio leporinus. The sequence continues at coordinate 130,458 of PVIW01001333.1, read as the reverse complement.
AGCAGCACACCCCTCTTCTTCAAATACCTGAGGACAGGCTCTGCAAGCCCTGTCCCTGCCACGTGCCCATCTGTGCTTCGCAAAGCCCCTTGGGAAATTCAGTTTCACTCTAAGGCCCTTGGGTCCAGTCACTTTGACAAGCAGATTTGGTCATTTTTGTCTATAAAATGAGGTGCGGCTTACATTTTGGACCATTTATTTGAATTCCACTTAACAATCCATTGCTTAAGATCTTCATTTCAAATTGTTCCTTCCAAACTAGCAAGGCTCATTTCTGTTGCTTTTTACCCTGCTACAATGCACAAATGTTATTTTGGAATAAAGTGAGAAGTAAAATGGTTCTTATATATAAAATAATAAATATATAAGAATGTATAAAATAAAATTCTTATGGACCTATAACATGTCTGTGGTTTTTCCTTGCCGATATTCAAGTACAAGGCACTGGCCCTGGGGCTGGAATTAAGGTTATCCCAGGGCTATTCCTGTTGCTGGCACGCTCTCTGCTGGGCTGACAATGATGTGCAGTCCCTCACAGAGGGCAACTTATGTGAGAAAGTGCCGAGACAGAAGGTCACAAACCTTGGCTCCCCAATCCACTGTTAGCTTAGGGGTGACCTGGGGCCAGTTGTACAATGTGTTTTGGTGTCATTTTTCCCCACATAGCATCTGGTTTTGGGATTGGCTTGTATGGTTATATCTCTCCAACTCAAACATTCTACCTATATTTTTCCAAAGCTGTAAAGTAAGTCCTCCCCTTCCATCTCCTTGTTCAGATTTCTGTGTCCGCTGAGGTCTTTCTCAGCTGTTGGCTGGGCAGATACTTATTCCTCTTGTATTCTGCCAATTAATGATCATTTTGTGTAGCTTGCCTTCTGACATTCATCACTGTAACGCTGTAATGCCAATTAAAGATGAAAAAAATCAATGAATAGCTTTTGAAGCATTGACTACTCGTACAGTCTTTGCACTCCCACTGTTCTAGTGAGAGTTATTGATTAATGCATAAATTAGTTTAACAAATATGTATGGTTACCCTCATATGTCAGATGATCTGCCAGGTCATATGACAACATGGGGGACGTAATAAGCTAAAGGCAACTGGGTTTTCTGGAAATGTCTATCCATCCAAATGAACATTGAAATACTATCAGGAAAACTTTAATCAAGGTGCTTTCCCTCTAGGCTCAAAGACAGAAAACAAGCTCTTTTTCAGGTGTGGGTGTTGCTAGTCCCATTTTACAGATAGGGAAGTTAAGGCTCTACAAAGATTATTGGTCCTGCAGATTGTAAAGCAAATTACTTTGAGGAATGATTTATGTTTGCAGGAGATGAAGAGTTAAAAATAATGAATTTAATTGATAATTGGGGAGGGTTTTTTGTACTATTATGAGGTCCTTTGATATACATGCTGGAAGGAAGAGTTTGAAATACCTAAAATAATGTGAATTGATTGATAAAAAAGTGCAATTATCATATGATCTCATTCATATGTTGAATCTAATGAACAAAACTGACAAACCAAATTAAACTAGAGCCATGGATACATGGAACAGACCAACAGATCTCCAAGGGGATCAGGGGGATTGGAAGAGATTAGTCAAAGAACATACATGTATATATGCATAGCCCACGGACACAGACTGAAAGCTGCAGGTAGGACTTGGTGGAGGGAGGAAAAGGGGAGTAATAAGGGACATATGTAAAAGTGTGAACAATAAAAAAACAACAACAGCAACAAAACTTTAAGTGACTCCCACTATGGCTCTTATCTATCTGTAGGAGAAAAACGGTCAGAAAGTAGCCTCAAGTCCCCATAAAGTAGCCCTTGGCTTCCAATAAACTCTGGAGCCACTGGTCTGGGCCTTTGCCTTCTGTTGCCCTCAGCCTAGCGCCTAGAGAGTTTCAGCAGCTGCAGCTGGTGATGGCCAGATGCAGGCAGCCTCAGGCGTGGAGCCCAGGAGCCAGGACACTGGCCCTAATCTTCACTGCCTCCTGTGATGGCTTCTGGGAACTGAGACTTACCAGTGGAGGAAGCCTAGAAGTAAAGTATTAATAGTGTACTTAAATGTCCCTTCCCTGAAGGTAATTACTAACTTATTCCTTGCTCCTTCCTAATGCAGAGGATCCCAAAGCAAGCACTTTACAGCATTACCCCACTTAATGCTCCAGCAGGTATAAGTGGAGGAACCATTATCATCTTGATTTTACAAAAGAGGAAATGGAGGCTCAGAGAGGGTAGGTAAGTTGTCCAAGATCACACAGTCTTGGGTACGTATCCTCTGCTGAATCAGCAAAAGCTCTGGCATTAACTGTGCGATGTTAGGCAGGTCGGTGCCTCTCCTTAGACCTTGGTTCATCATCTGTTGAACGAGGGGGATGGACTAGGATGTCTCCAAGGCCCTGCTTAATATTCTTGGTTTTTTCGATCTGCCATGATTCTATTGTACTACCCTCCAACAGTTCTTCTGTTTGCCACCAGAGGGCGCTCTGCCCCAAAGTAGGCGGCACCGATGATTTCTGCGTTCCACCAAACTACTAGTCGCTGCCCTCATTGAAAAAATTTTCGATCTAGAGCGAAAGATGGTGTGGATCCAAATCCTCCATTATTTCAAACCTACTGGGATTCCCGCCTCTGTGAAGGCTTTCTGGCCTCCCAACCCACGGAGCTTTCTCCTGTTTCTACACCTGTCATGCCTGTCTTCCCCCTCAGGTAGCAGTCCTCTCACCGTTAGGCTGACCAGCCATTTATCGCTGGCATTGTTGTTCCAGACCTTTCTTTCCTGACATAATTAAGGAAAAATCTGGATTTAGGACAACAAGCCCTGAGCTCCTTATTCCATGATCCCTGCCTGGGAATGTCTCATCTAATGAAACCTATCTCTTTCTCTTTCGAGATACATCTAAAGTTCTTTATTCTTTCAGTTTGCATGTGTGTTTAACAGTATTTTGAATTTGAGTGAAAAAAGAAGACTCCACCACATTTATTGTGTCATCCTATCTTTATTGGAAGTGTACAGTTTCTCAGCTACACTGTGGACTCAGTGGGCTTTGCTGAGCTTCCCTGGAAAGGAGCCACCAAATACAACACTGCTTCTATGACAAAATGGATTGTGAATTCCAAGCAACAGTTGTACAAATGACTTACTAGAGCATAATGTATTACCAGGTGGTGCCTTATCAGGTTTCCAAAACTACTAACTTCTGGGAGTAATGTGCATTTCGGTAACACTTACAGAATCCCCAACTTTCCTAAGGCATCTTTCACTACAACATGAAGCGTATTTATTTAACCTGAAAAAAAAAAAGTTTTAATGTTGACAAGTTTTTCTAGGCATTTCTTTCCCATGGATCAATGTAATCCAATCCAAGATGTGCAAAAATTTCTTCTTCGCTTTCTGCCTTGAGAAATATCCTCTGAAATCATAATAAGAAACACATGCATTCAGATATTTTTGTTAAGCATCTTGGCTAACATAGTGAACATTTTACTTGTACAACTGTCTTGTCAAAATGATTATGGCCAAAACATAAGTCCTTGCTTCTGAGCATTAAAAGTTATTTTAAATGACTTTTTAATGACCTCTTTAAGATAAAACACCACTTCTCCTTCATCCCACAGTGCTGGGTACCCAGGAGACACCTGATAATGTTGAATGTCAACTTACAAGTGTTTCTAAGTAGGGTTATGTGAATGTGCCTCTATATATTCACATGTTCCACATCTTGAAAGCATCTACAGCTCTCTCTTCTGATAAGAGCACCTTGATTTTTCTTTAGGAACGTTCCAAACCACCCCCCCCCCCCCGCCTCCCGCCCTCAGTCCATGAGGGTCAGAGGGGGCTGATCTCAGCTCCAAAAAGGGACGCAAAATCAGAGCCACATTGGGCACATGGCTTGACCAGAGAGCAACAACTGCAGATCTTGTGGGAACCACTAGGGAAGAGGCTCTTCTTTGTTGGGGTAGCTAAGCTGGAAAGATGGGTCTCACAGGAAAACCCTGCCTAAGGACGAAACCAACACTGAAGGAAGCCTGCCTGAGTGCCTGGATGCAGCCACACCTGAAGTCAATATTACCTGGAGGCTGCAGCATATAAGCCAAATTTCGCTCTTGTGCCTGTGCCATTTTGGATTGGGTCTCTGACACCTGTAACTGAGACAGCTCTAGCTAAATACACCTTATTGAGACTGTAAGCTCCTAGAGGGCAAAGACTCTTACTTTTAGTTATTATGTGACTCCTTTCCCCTCAGACCTTAGTTTAATATCCTTGATGGCTGTAAGAACAGTAGACCTCACCACTTGTGCATTTCACAGTTGAATATTTAACTCTTCGTAATTGATACAGTAATTTATTATTTTGCTGATGCATGAATTTGAATGTGACCACTGCAAGGCTAGCAGACCAGATGAGTAACCCAGTTGGCGAGTGAGCCTAAGTGACAGCCCGCAACAGCTCAGGGCAGCTCTGTTGCTCCCCTTCCTAAAGTGATTCATTAATGACCTAAGTGGTCCCTCGCAGAGTCCCTGCCTATTGCATTTGAGGAGCGCTGAATGCTGATTGTGACTGGGGGGAATCCTTGATTTTCTTTGGAGTTGCAAACACCAAGATGTACTAAACTCAATTAACATCCCCTGCTGGACTGGTTCCAGGGACCCTACAAGTTCATTATCTTTGAGCCCAATGCCCCTGAGCTCAACGGGCCAGGTAGGGGCTGTGCTCCCATCCAGATTGTTCCCATCCAGTTGCACTAAGCTGTGATCTGCAGGCACAGGACAGTCCAGGCAAAGGAAATGGAAACTGGGCACTAACATCAGCTCAGGAAAAGTGCTCAGGGAGCCAGCTGTGGGGGCGAGGATGAGTGGAGCCCCACATCAGGGAGGCATGTCTACCTTGGTCTTGTCATACAAAGCGTGGTTATCCAGTATCATCTTCCGCTCATGTGAGGCATAGCGTCTTAGGTCTCTCTCAAACTGCTGGACAAGAGATAAATAAAATAGGTTAACTATCAAGTCTACACCATCTTCAGTATTTTGTGTGTAGGGATATCTGAATCCCCAAAATGAAATATCTATCTCCACATGAAACATTTCACGACCTGAAACTAAACTTTGCTAAACGTTCTCAGAGTGATATTCTCACATACTTGCACTTAGAAGGCAGTGAAAATAGGAACCCAATTTGTTCTGTTTTGTAACTATTTCTCTTCAAATAGGCCTGGCACAGAGAAGATGTATGGCAAACATTTGTTGATGAATAAATAGATATCATGAGGGTTGTGTCCAGAATAGTATCTAGTCCAGAGTAAGTGCTAGTAAAATAATTGTTGGGGTTTTTGTTTGTTCGTTTTTAATTTGGAATATCATGATTTCAAAAGAGGACGAGGAGCCAGGAGACCCATATTCCAGGCTGGATTTTGTCCCTAACTGGCTGTTCATCTCTTGACACGTGACTAAGCTTCTCTGAATCTTGGCTGGTCAAAGGGAACTGGGGAAGTAGTGCATGAGGAAGGTCACCCCTGGCCTTAATATCTTCTCACGGGAGAGGCTGTTAAACTGATGGTCTGAGCCACCTGCCCCAGAGTAGCATCTCCTAAGATTGGGGTGGACTCCAAAGCTCCAGGGAGCAAAACCTAACAGAGACAATCAGCGAAATTCTCACTAGAAAGACTGTTTCTTCCACGTGGGAATCAGGTGAAAACGCAGGATATTTCTGCCCTCTAGTGGTGAGGAACCATTTTTCTATTACAGAAAAGCGGGCTGAAGCTGGAAGGGCCCTTTCTAGCCACCTGGGTGTGTGAGAAGACCTACTTTCCAACCAGAAGCCTTATATAACGCAGCGGAGGGGAAGCCAGCGTTATGGGAAAGCCGGGTGGGGCCGACTCTGGGTGCTGTAGTTGCTGACCTGTGAAAGTAGCAAGGCTGCCACCTGGCTGGCCTGACCGCGTGCCCGGCGTGTGCTGAGGGCTCACCAGCTTCATCTCACCAGATCCCTGGGAATCAGGTAGCTGGTCTCCCTCTCTTCCCCCAGGGGAAAACTAAGACTTAAGTTGTCCTAGGTCACTGAGCTGCTAAGAGGCAAGCCAGGGACTGGTAACCAGGGCTGGGACAACCAAACCTGTGCTTTTAGCCACCGGGCTGCTTTCTCTCCCTCAGTGGTTCTCACACTTCCGCTGCATGAAATCACTGGGAGGCCTGCTTCAAGCATCAATTGCTGGGCTCCACCCACAGTTTCTGATTCAGTGGCTCTGGGTGTGGTGGAGAATTTACTGTACATGTCTAACCTGTTCCCCGGTAAGGGTGATGTTGCTGGTCAAGGGGCCACACTGAGGATAGCTGTTCTAAATTAGTCTGTCTCACTTGACCCTGTGCAGGGGGAATGCCTGATTTAGAGATTTCTAGGCACTGCCCCACTTCTGCCACCCAGCGCCACCCCATCCCCACCCCCCACTGCCATTGTCAGTCCCCTGGGCTGCTGTCCTACGGATCCAGGTAGCGCTTACCCGCGAGCCGGTCCAGCCCAGCAGAGCGAAGGCTCGGCGCTCATAGGGACACATGACCAGGTCCACACGGATGGCCTTCCAGGTCTTTCCATCCTGCTGGCTGTACTTGCCATCATCTACTCTCTGATGGTGCAATTTTAAAATCAGGAAGCACTTTTGGAAATGATCTAACGCATCCACCTTCTTGCTGGGCAACTTGAACTTTTCAAATGTTGACTCCACAAGGTCATAGTATAAGAGCAATCCCTGAAAACAAACACAGTCAGGCCGAGTGGCCAATGGTCAGGGTCCATGAGTTTTACCAGGCTCCTGATGAATGTTCTTAATGGACACTTCTCAGATTCAAGTAGAACATGGGTGTGCTTCGTCCTTGTGTTGTGAGCCCGCCTGGCCCCAGCCCGAGAGGAAGCCAGGCACAGGTGTATATTACCCTCCCTCTGCAGCACAAGGAGCTGGCAGTCAGGGAGGTCCAGCCAAGGCCACTTCATGGCAGAACTGCCAGAGAATCCCCAGCTTCCCAGCTTCTCATGGACATCCTCCAACTTAACTGCTCCATAGAATTCCTTGTGGCCCAGGGCAGGTGTGTGTGTGTGTGTGTGTGTGTGTGTGTGTGTGTGGCGGGGGTTGGGAGGAAGGATCATGAAATTAACTGCTGAATCTGAATGGCAATGAAAAGAGCAAATCACCTCAAAATAATTCAGTCATAGTTATTGACTTATGTAATTTATAATGTATTCTTCAGTTGAGATGCTCTCAAATTCTATCACCAGGAGCATTCAGAAGGAAGGTTTTTTTTTTTTTTCCACAGTTTGCATGGCCCTGTCCCCAGAATGATCCAGTGTGGGCAGAGGGTGGTGAGAATGTGCATTTCTAACAAGTTCCCAGGTGGTACTGATGATGCTGGTCCAAAAACCACACTATGAGCATCACTGATTCAGTTTATTATCATTAGGAATGCACATTTCTTCAGGAATTCTTCTCCTTAGTGCTTCAGTGCCTCCCAAGGAAAGGTATAAGGAAGAACACCACTGTTTGAAGGTGGGGGCAGGGTAGGGTAGCACTGATATCAGCAAGAGCCTCATTGGGAGGTGACAAATCTTGCCATAGATAAACCTAAACCAGCTGGGGAAAACACAATTCTACTTTTTAATGAAACTTACTAAAATTAGTGTGGCATAGCAGCATTTCGTGTAAGTTTAAATTTGAAAAGTGAGTTACTAAACATTAAAAAGTCTCACTTAGGAGCCAAATTTGCAAATGCACTCCCCCCTTTTTATTTTTATTTTTATTATCATTATTTTAATCCACAAAGCTGGCTCCCTAACCCTTGTAAACTGTCAGCACCACCAGCACCTGGCAGTCACACCTGGCCTGGGATAGACAATGGGTGCTCCATGGCGGGGCTTTGCTTTGAGTTCCGCGCAGTGTTTGGGATGCATCCCTTGAATGACACGCTCCCATCAGCACGTCCAGACAGATCCATCTGCACAGGGCACGACTGTCAACACTCACGCAACCCCTGATGCACCCACCTCCCGATCTCTCCTGGGCATCTCTGTTTTCTGCAGTAATTTCTTCCTTGTTGCCTCCCTGTCCCCAGTTTTCTTTAGGTAACTTCTCTCTGTTTTTGAAAACCCCCTGGAAGGTTGGGCTCCGGCTTCCCCATTAATACCCCTAGGTGGACTGGATTCCACATCAGCCTGTCCCCTTTTTTTTCCTGCTGGAAACTGAGGGACTCCTGACAAGGAGGGAGGCATTTCCCTGTCCATCACTTGCCTCCTCCCCGGGGACAGAGCAGCCTGCGCTCCAGGTAGATGACAGGGGCAGGAGAGATGTACTCCACACTCAGCCTTCCCCTCACAAAGGAGGAGGCTCCGTTGCCTGGCACTTAGTCTCAGGTGGCCCCACCAAGCAGGGAGGGTGGCGAGGCTGGGGCTTGGGGCTGATGTGATGGTCAAGATCTACCCACTCAGTGGTAGTTCCAATTCCCTCCAACCCCATCTCACAGGATTCAGGGCGCCCTCTTCCAAGTCTACTCGGTTTCTCAAAGTAAATACATCCTTTGCTCTAAATTGTCAATGCTGTCGATGTCTTAGCGGTTTCATGACCTGGGGAAGTGGCCACAGGGAACAAGTAGGAGCCCACTCACTGGGTGTGAACCCAGACACACCCAGTCCTGCCTGCTTCGGGTGGAACTGTTGGTGGCCAGTGAAATTCAGGCCAATGGAGCCATTGGGATGGAGACGTCCCCCAAAGATAAATATTTCCAAGTTCTTTTTCCTCTTTCTCCCATCCCTGACGGAGAGGTCTTCTACAAAGGTCAAATTAGATTTTTCTGATGGGCTGCTCAAACCAATGCCCATTGGCTGTTCGTATGCTCCAGCGCCGATGTTTTAAAACATGGGATGTGTATACAGGTGTGTTGTGTGAGTAGGTGCACCTGTGCACCTGTGAAGGCTCTACTTTTATAACCTGGAAAGCACAATTTGGGGTAAGAATGGCAGGATGGGGAGTGAGGTCAAGGTGGGGGTTAATGTGAAGACCCTGTGTGCCGATTTCACCACCAAGGAGTTGGAGGCCAGTCTGGGGCTGCTGGGGTGCACCGAGCTCAGGCACAACTGCCCCACGATGTCCCCTCCCTAAAGTCCTACTTAGCAATGGGAGAGGGCAAGGGGCTGCACCTGCTCTCCAGGGTCCCCTCACCTGGCCCAGGGCCTGGCTCTCCGACAGGGTTCAGTAACTGTGCAGGAAAGTACAAAATAAAAGCCACCATTTATTAGCCATTTATCTGATTCAGTTTACACTCCCCATTAACGAAGTGAGGGAGGTTTTTCACTCGTGTTTACATGGATGAGGAGAGAGAAGTTTGGAAAGGTTAAGTAAAGCCAGTAAATGGCTCCATGCCACATGCTCAATGTCATTCTCCAGGGGTGTCTGCCTATTTGCTTGGGGACCAGCGGTATGAGTACCCTGAACTGAGGAAAGACCCATGGAAAAAACACTCCTTGTATTGGGCTGGGGCAGTCTCAGCACACAGGGAGGGTGGAGCCTGTAAACCAAGGTCAAAGCCAGGTGTTATAGGAGCGCCAGGTGGGGAGCCAGGCAGCCCCCTTGCACAAGGCCTCGGCCAGCACGCTCCATGACTTGTGCTGTGTGCCTATGAGAATCTTCCGTCTCTCCGGCTCGAGAGGAGCAGTGGGGCCTGTCCTTCCTCCTCCTGCCTTCCCCTGGCTTGACCTATTCTGTTCACCCTAGGGCCTCTGGCCACCCTGGGTCCACTCTCCTGAGAGGGACAGGGAAGGTTAGGGATGGACTCACAGGTGAATTGGGGTCTCATTCCAAAGTTGGGTCTTCACTGTTGGGGCTCCTGGCTCCAGGGTCGTGTGTTTCTAACTTTTATTTACACTTCATCTGAGGGCATAATCGGGAGCTTGGTCCACTCCAGCAGAGCTAGACCACTCAAGAAGGATGAGACCGGGAAAAAAACCCCAGCCCCAGCCTCCTCCGGGTCCCTGGACAGGGCTCTCCCTCCGGTCCTTTGGGAAATGGAGCTCTCACTGGAGTCTGGTGGGAATCAGTGCCCAGCGGTGTCTGGGGGCAGGGTATCCTTCGCTTCCTCCAGTGGGCTGCAGGCAGTCTGTGACAAGCCTGACCTCAGTGCGGGGAGCTCCTAGCTGGGCCTTCTCCTGGGTCAGCCCACCCTCATTAGTTTCCTTCTTCCCATCTCAGCACAAGGTCAAGGTGACCACTGACCAGAATAGAGTTCAAGGTGCCAATGACACCTCTTAGACTGACTTTTATCCCAGTCTTAGCAGTCTTGCCTGGCCCCTCCATTGGGTCTGCCTTACTCACACCTCCCAGGTCTTCACAGAGCATGCGCTTCATTTTATTTCAGGGTTGAATACGTCTGTATGTTCAATGAAGAGACATAGCCACCTCGGCTCCTTTGGAAATAGGACAAATGTGAACAAGATGCATGCTCATAACATGGGCTCTAGAACCCAAAGCGGGCAGGTCTCATTGCATGTCATGTGGCATTGTGTTGGCTGTCGCAAATAATTGAGAATCTGTTACTATACAACTGTGAAATAATGTGTGAAATTCGATGGCATTGATGTAACGCTTGAGTGCCCACTTCTGATTTTTCTTCTTACCTTCCTTTCCCATAAGTTTATCACTTTAGGTAGAACTTCTTCTTCTTCTTCTTCTGTGGCTCCTGGGCTGGTAATTAGAAAATCTACATCATGCCCCATCTTCTTACCCCTGATTAAAAAACAATACAAAATGGAAGTAAATTAGATTTTTAGCTCTCCATGTTTAATAGCCACCTTTGTTTTTATGCCTACGCTTAAGGTTCGCAACATCCTTGGTTGCCCAATTCCACCCCTTGCAAAATATATTTAGGACACACACACACACATAAAATAAAAAAAAACATATATATGTATGATCATGTGTGGGTAAAAAATGCTAAGCAGATTATTTCTTCTACACACACATACACCCCACCCCCAATATGCAGAGACAAGAATGGTGGCAAAAACTATGTGTATTCACATAATATAAGATAGGGCTCTTGAAATTAGGACTTGAATTATGGGCATTTTCTTAGATTGATCTTGGCTTTCCAGTTTTTCTCTCATCTCAAACCCAGCTTACCAGAACAGCCAAACAGGCATGTAAGACAGCCAAAAGGGGTGTTAGGGGAGGGTGTGAGGGGGAAGAAATCTCTTTCTAAAATGGAGGCTTCAGTATCCAACAACTGCACACATTTCTGTGGAGAGTTCATTCATTCATTCATACATTCATTCATTCATTCATTCATTCATTTTTGAAGGCCTGTTTGGAGCCAGACGCCATGTGCTGGTTCTCACTGAGCACCAAGCTCTAAAGGCTTAGTGGGGAAAGCACACATACAAACAAATTACTTGCAGTTGTCCAAGCACAGAGGCAGGGAACCTACTACAGCATGGGAAGGAGGGAGTCAAGGAGGGCTTTCTGGAGGAGATGGCATCTGAATGAAATCTGAAAGGAGGAGAAGACATCAGCCAGGTGATGTTATGAGGAAAGCCAGTGCAAGCAGATGCATCCAGTTGAGCAACGTCACAGAGCAACAGACAGCTCTGTATGTGCAGAGAATGATGAGCCATTGGGGACACCGGAATAAAACATGAGGTGTAGAAAACGGAGCAGCAGAGAGAGACCAGGATCAGAGCACCACAGAGCTTTTGTGCCATGTTCAGAAGCCTGACTTTCTGAAATAGGGAGACACTGAAGGTGTTGGAGTTGGAGGGGCAAAAGCAACCCTCATTTTTTACCTGCGGAACCCTCCTGTCATGGTGATAAAGGCATCTGGAAGAAAGGCCCAGACAGCCTCTTTAACCAGCGAACTGACAGCCTCTGCTTCTGCCTTGGTGACACAGCTGACCAGGTCTTCATAATAGAGGAATCCTGAGAGGCCAGTGGACAGAGCAATGGAAAGAGTGATGCATCTCATGAAATGACTAACCTCAGCCCCCAGGTATGGCTAACAGGGCTATAGCGTCAGCCTGTTCCACAGAGACCAGCTACTTCTGTTTTCTCAGTTGTGAAGTTTTCCTGGTAACAACGGCTTTTTTGCTTAGTCACAATTTCCTGACTAAGACAGGACAATATCTCATATCTCTGTAGAAACCAAATGGTTCAAATCTGACTTCTTATTGAAAAACCAGTTCTCTTGATCAATAAGCCACACCCTATTGTTTAAAGAAGACAAGGCAAAAACATTTGGGATGGGAAGGTCCAGGGTTGGAAGGTGATACACAAAAAAGTTAAAGTCAAGAATAGGAGGAGCGTAGATTTGCATCTGAGGTGCAAAGTGTCTTTGGTGGTTTTCTTGTTGCTTCTTTGACCACCCCGAATAAATGAAAGCTCAGACAGGATTGTTATGATGATAAGTCATCCTTTCAACAAGTTCAATGAGTTTATTTAGCTTACTTTTGCAGTATTCTAATGCATTCCCATGGACAACTCCATTCATTGTTGTACTGCCAAAGGACTACATCTAACCAGGGGTTTTAAGCTCTAAGTATGATGAAAACACATTCCTAGAGCTCTACATAAAACTAAAATATTAAACAGTCTGATGGCTATCACTAATTGATTAAGTGAATAAACAGCTGCTTCATTCATTGGGCTGGAAGAGCTCAGAGAGAGAGAAAAGTGCAGCTTACAAAGATGCTGAATTGGAAGCTTAGATCCTGAGAGTCTTTGGTGTCATTTGATAAGGGTTTTATCTAAGTCAAACACTATACTGCCACCCCAAAATTTCTATGTGTTGAGAGTCCTTACCATCATTCCAAGCCACCTGTTACTTATGTTTAATACTTACATAAATTTCTTTCTAATGGCGTCTCTAAAACTTGTTGGTGTATATCCACTCCTATTAAATGGTACTTTTTGGAATATAAACACTGGGTCTTTTTCTCCCCCTTAGACTCTTTTATTTCCTGTGTAGCATCTTATAAAGCTTATTACCAATCTCTCAGAGGTTAGCAACTTGATGGGAGAGGAGAAGAGGTTATCTATAGCAGTGTTGATGCGAAACACCAGGATTCAATTTGTTTCCTCTCTCATTCCTTGTTTCATTTCATCACCAAAACAGAAAGTGGCTGTTTTCTTTTATTTCTAGTCTTTTCTTGTAGAAGATCCCCTTTCTTTCATATCATTAAGAATGTTGATCACTTTATCATCCTTGGTAACTCAGCAGCCATAGGGCTCGCAACTGTGGATGCGATGTGCTTTCAAATCTCGATTAAATTATATTTCTATTGCATGTTGAAACATTAAAACCTACAATATTTTTCTTTACTGTGTATTGGTATTTCTTCATTTCGAAAAAGTTTAGCAGGACCCTTGCTAAAAGGAAGTGACCCGGCCACATTCAACCTCTGGGAGGCCCCACTGGGCTCTCAAAATGCCTGTGTCCACACAGGCTTTCCTTCTCAGATTAATGAGGCTGCGTGGGTTGAACAGCCTGGGTGAGGATTTCTACTATTTGCCCTCTATGTGCTGAGGTTCTACAGTCTCTACAACAGATTCCTGTCTGTCCCAGGCAACAACTCTAGTTTGTTCAAATATTCTTTTTTTTTTTTTTTTTAAGATTTAATTTATTATTTTTAGAGAGGGGGGAAGAGAGAGACATCAATGTATGGTTGCCTTTCACCTGCCTCCAGCTATGGACCTGGCTGGACACCTGGCTTGCAACCTCGTTATGTGCCCTGGCTGGGGAATCGAACCAGCGACCTTTGGGTTTGCAAGCCTGCACCTTAACCACTGTGCCACCAGCCAGGGCTGTTCAAATATTCTTTACTCGCCAATCCTCCATGTCAACTTTCTACCCTTGACTCAGTGCTGACACTTCTTATCCAACAAGGACCGAAAGGGTAGAAGGGTCAGTTCGGTAAGAACCAGATCAGCAGTGCAACCTGGTTTCACATCCGGATATCAGCAATGACAACAACCACCACGATGAGCATACTTGCTCTATGCTAGGCACAACGCTGAGGACACCGCCTGCATTATTTGATTTATTTCCCACTTAAGTATCAATGTTACCTTCCTTTTAGAGATGAAAAAACTTAGTCAAAGATTTTAACAAACTTACTCAAAATCACATAGCTGGAGAATGCTGGAGCCAGGAGTTGGATCCAGGGCTGATTCCCAAAGTGTTTGTTTTTAACCGTAGTATCAAAAGAGGCTGAACAAGCGGCTTAGCTCACAGAGACTGGAGTTGAAATTAAGCTGACTTGGAGCTCTGCCACAACCTGCGCAGCCCACGGGAACAGCGGGAGATGTTTGGGAGACACAATTTACCTGCTTTCTGCATCCGTGTGAATTTCAGGGTTTCATCCGACCTTATTTTACTCAGGGTTCTGAAACCCATCCTGAACCATTTCTCAGATGTCTTCAACCCCACTCCAAATACAGAAGTAAAGAGCTGGAACAAAAGGAAAGGAATGGACCTTTCATGAAAATAAAGCGGTACTTTTCAAGGGTGAAGGATTAAGAAAAAATATAACCAAATCTCTGACCCTCACTTCTCCTGAATATGAATGACAAGTGGATGGGTGATAGTAATTTTTAGAGACATTTTTGTTTCAGGAGGATCCTTTCCTGATAAAAAAACAGACAGGAGAAGGCAGATTCTGGCATCTGCACAGGACTTTTCTGTAATCTGATCATGGGATAGCCTGTGCTGTCAACATGCAACAACAGCTATGCCTGTCAGGCACTTTCCTTGGCCAAGGTCCCTTACACACGCTCATGCTCTGCATACTTATCTGCACCATTTACCGAGGGGTGCACACGTTTGCATAAACTCATCCCTAACACACAGCTGGTGAGTGGCAGAGCTCAGACTCAAACCCCACCTGCCTGCCGCCCCAGCCCAGGCACCCTGGTGGCCTATGCATCACTTCTGAACTGAAGGGACTGGCAGAAGTCTCTGAAATTTCAAGATAAGAAACATTGGGAGGCCATGAACCCTGCTTCAAAGTAGGTAAGGTTGCAGCAAGGAGCTTTCCACACAGGTTTGCTCTTATAGAGAAGGTTTATTTCGCCCCATGGTTGCAATGTCCCCATAATATTTGTACCCATGAGTGACAGACCCTGGAAGGCAAAGTAATTTGTGTCTCATCACAGCATGATAATTAGCTCCAACACCCACACTTATTTAGGAACCTGCTCTCTAGACCATTGCTGTGGACTGAATTACCCTCCCCCTTTCATATGCTGAAGTTCTACCCCCTAACGTGATATATTTGTAGATGTGAACTTTGGGAGGTAATTAGCTTTAGATGAGGTCATGAAGCTGGAACCATAATGATGGGATTAGTGTCCTTATTAAGAAGAGACACCAGAGAGCTGTTGTCTCCATGTCATGTGAGGACACATTGACAAGGATGCCACCTGTAAGCCGGGAAGAGAGCCCTCACTAGAGCCCAACTCTGCTGGCACCCTGATCCCAGAATTCCAGCCTCAAGAACTGTGAGAAAAGAAATAATTGTTACTTAAGTGACCCATGCATTTTATGGGGGCGGCCCAACCTAACTGATAAAGCCAGCTAGAATAAGTTGTAGGATTAATTGAAAAATCATTTTCAATAAATATATGTAAAATCACTTACTTTGAAGGACTGATATCGTTCATCGTTTAACACAGCTTTCACTTCAGAACTTTCTCCATCTTCAATAATTTCCTGCATAGACAGTTGGAAAATATTTTAAATTAGTAATGTTGGACAGTTATAGTCCAAGACACTCAAATTCACAGATCTAATAGCTTGATTTTTCATAAAATGCATACCCACTGTGTAGATGATGTTTTTCTAGCTTATCTGGAGAAAACAAGACATTGCTCTATAATCTTGAAAATCCCAGGTCATTTTATTTCCAAGGATCACTTTACAATCCTCAGGAAGAAAGGTACACAATGATTTGGGCCCAAATCTACAGAACCAGAACACCAAACCAGAATCTTTACTGATGAAAGTATATCTAAATATTCATGATAATTTTCTTTTCAATGTATATGAACTTGCTGAAACAAAGACTTTTCATCTGAGTGGATTAATTTGGGACCCATTGAAAAGCCAATCCAAATTTCAAAGTCTTATAATGTCTGGGTTAAAGCCACCTATATATACCTTCCTCTAAGCAAAGTTGGGATTGTTTTTCTTAAATTAGTGACGTTGCACTTGACTGTACTGAAACATACTTCTGGATGACCAAACTTGACTTGCTGGGGAATCCTTCAACATCATTAAATAAATAAACACTTGCCTGTGTGGCTCTCTACCTGAAACATACATGCAACAATGCAGAACCAGCCTCACACCCACTGCCATTCTGCAGGGTGACATTCCCTGATGGAACTGGGGCCTTTCATCCAGCCTGTGTCCGAAGTTGGACCATCTTCTGCTATTGAGCTTTTAGGTCACCTGTGTCTGTCACTGTGATCGATAATAATGTAGGAGAGTTCTTTTTCCACTTAGCTGGTCCCACAGAGTTCCAGCTGTCATACTATTGGGTGTGGATTACATTTATTTAGCTATCATCTATCTATTGATCAATCAATCTATTATCTATCAATCTATCACCTATTTTTATCTAATCTATCATGAGAAAGTAAAATAAGTCATGGATACATCCATATAGTTGACAGAAAACCTACTCTTTCTCCATCTCTCCCTCTTTCTCTCTCTCTCCATCCCTGCCTATCTATCTAACCACCTTCTTATTAGGAGGTGTGATGTCACATTTCACCCTTACCTCTATGATACTTTTTGCCTTGTCCTCCAAGCAGGGAATTCCTTCTGTGTCCTTCATACTGATGATTGCGAATGGCAGAGATTTAAGTACAGAAGCTGCTCTCATAAATGTCACATAGAGGCCTTCATTTTCTCTAAACTCATAATTTTCAGCCAATACTTCAAGGGCATCCTGAAGAATAAAACCCTATAAGTAAAATACAGTCTGCTTCCAATCCCCAGAGCCACAGTCACTTGCAAAAGTCTCTTGCTCTCTAGAAGTATTAACGCTGCCTGACTTTTCCCTTGAAGGTCAGAGCCGGGTCTCCAGCACACTTGCACCCCTCCCTCCTTTGTTAGACAAGAGAAGTTGAATTGAAAAGATAGGCTACAGAGTGCTTTCTAAGGAAACTTTGACTTTGCTGCCATTCGATATTCAGGAACGATTTAACTAAAGCATGATTATCATGCTCACTGCATCCTACTAGTCATTACTCGGCATTCTCTCTTTGCTTACTGACTTTCCCACCAGCCTGGGGCCAGGATTTTGCCTTGATCACTAGATATCCCCCTCTCTTAGCTTGTACATTAAAGAAAGAAACAAACCCAAAGGCAGCACTTAACACAGGCTCCTTGAATGACGGGTGTAATCAGGTGGCACCCAAGACCAGGGTCATTTAAGGTAGGGCATGTTGGCACTTATGGCCAAAGAGGAAGTCGCTGCAGCTGTGTGGCATTGTGCACTTGTGGGGCTAGAAAGCTAGAGGAAATGTTCGTATTCAGTATAGCATTGCATGTTTCACCCACCTGATGACTGGCACTATACTGGAGGACAAGCAGCAGGGAGCCTGTCAGGCTCACTTGAAACTTGACTGCCAAACTTCAGGGCTGGGTGGGGCTGTAGACATAATCTAGCTAATTTCTAAATGAACAGATGAGAAACCAAGGCTCAGAGAGAGGAACTGACTCCCCCAAGCTAGTTAATATCAGAGAATGGAGAATCTAGGTCTGCTGCCCCTCAGTCTTTTGGTTTCCCAGCAAAGGCTGTGTATGCATTGTCGCTATTTCTATGCAATTTGCTCTTATTATGTTTTGGACTAATGACAGTATTTGCTTTTTCAGAATATTTGCCTTTGACAAGTGTTGTGCCCAGTAAGGACAACACTCAATACAAGTAATCTGCCACCTCGAAAGAATATAATCCAAATATATTTGTCCATTTCCATGAAAGAAGTAGACTCATTCTCGACAGAAAGGAAAGCCATAGATCAGGTTTTGGTGAGGAGTGAGTGTGGGGAAAATTTTCCTCACTTTTCAGAAAAAATTTGTAACTTGGAAAGGAGTTGCAAGCCCTTCGTTTGCTCTGGTGTTGTGAAGCCGGTTACCGTGAATCTGTGGTTACAGTTGTTTAGAGCGGTTCTTCTCTGACAGGCATACTGAGAGATCTCACACGGTGTAGTCTTCTGGGGCTCTGGCTTGGGGCCACTTGAATAGTCTCCTCTCACCTAAACAAATGCATAAGCATCCACTTTAAATAACAACCAATGGTAATAATAATAATACCTTTGAAGAAAAAAGTGAAGGCAGCTTGATGGCAATTATCTCTGGAAAGAGGATAAAATTATAGAAGGGTCAAACATGATGTTATATGACTCTCCAATATTGGAATCTGCTATAATTAACATTCATTATTTTTTCAATCAGGAAAAAAAAAAAACAAAAAACACAAGAAGGACCATCAATTAAATACCATTTTCCTTTTCCATGAACTTGGGTAGTTATGGTCTGACCCTTCTTCCTGAGGGTTCTAGGATATTGGTGAAGGATTTCGAATTGAGATCTTAACTTTCTTAATTTTTTTCTTTCTGAATGGTCATAGTAGGGGGAAAATGGGAACCTTCTACTTCTCTGGCTGCTGGAACATGGAGGTGTCAAAATTTTGATGTATTTTTATATGGACCTCTTCATAAAAAACCCTACTGTTTATTAAGTGCCTACTACATGTAGGTCAGGCTTTATGTTATGTGCTTTACATCTATGTTATTTTAATCCTCAAACTACCTTTTAACGTTGGCACTATTGTTATCTCATATTATACATAGAGCAGGAAACTGAAGCTCAGAAAAGCTAAATGACTTGCCCAAGTTCAGAAAAGGCGTAAGCAGAGAACCCAGGTCTGTCAAATCTGTAGCCCATGTTCCTAACCATCAAGCAAAGGATGATGGGAATCACAACCATGCCACTTACAGCCAGCTGGTGTTTTCCTGTCATCTCCACTGGCTTTCCTGCTCTCATGCATTCTGTGAGCCAGGAGACATCCACGAGTTCTAGCTGTGGGCTGGCTTTTACATTCTGAATCTGAAGCCACTCCAGGACATCGGAACCAGAGTTGTCTTCTGCCACGATGTGGGTAATGCAATCACTGCAGGATGCAAGACAAAATTACCAGCTGAAGGGGCTTTTGGAAACAGGTCTTCTCTTTCTTTCCTCCAGGTGTTCAGAGCATCCCATCTAATGGAGAAAGACACGTACTAGACCTGGCCACAGGCATGGAAAATTTAGGCCTCCATGCAAGGGAATTCTCTCTCTTAATCAGTGTAGCAACAGTGGTCTATGTTACATGTCAGGTGCAAGAAACATTAACAAACCATTAGCAAGATTGTGGTGTCAATGAAAAGCCAAAGTCCAGAAAATTTGGAAGATGAATTTGCTTTTAAAGTAGCACCTAGCACTCTGCATATGGCGTTGGTGTGCCATTTCATTTTTATTTGTAGAGGGTTTTAATCCAGTGCCTTTCAGACTCTTTGTGACCCACGGTGAGAAATACATTTTATATCATGACCCAAAATAGAAATAGATATACATGTAGATATGCTTGTAACCGTCCACTAAATTGATCACACAACCCATCAAAATAGGTGGTGACCACCCTGTGGGAAATACTGCTTTGCATGTTTCTCTGTGATGTTAAGATGGGCCAGGATATTTTCCCTAGAAACTACTGAGCACATACCATGTTTCAGCACTATCCACGAACTTCACACACATCATCTCATTTCATACTCATATAGCTCCTCAAGTGAGTGTTATGTTATTCACATTTCAAAACTGAGGAAACTGAAGAAGAGAGAGGTTACATGACATCCTGAAAGTTGCACAGCTAGTAAATGGTATTTATCCTTTTTGATTATTTTTTCTAGGTCAAGTATGTTATTCCAGTTTTGTTTTTAGATTTATTTATTTATTTATTTACTTTAGAGAGAGTGGAAGGGAGGGAGAAAGAGATGGAGAGAAACATCAGTGTGAGAGCAAAACATTGATCGGATGCCTCTCACATGCACCCTGATCAGGGACCTAACCCACAACCCACGCATGTGCCCTGACAGGGAATCGAACTGGTGACCTTTTGATTGACAGTTGCAATCTGAAACTGGCACTGGGAGAGAGAAATGGGGGCTGGAATCAGAGCTGAGACCATCTGGACGTCAGGATGTGCCACTGGCCCCAGTACAGGTAAATTGTGGTAAAAAAACATTTCACAAGCGTTAAGGGAAGATGGCTAACCCCTTCCCCATTCTAAGTTCACATAATTCCACAATTATTTATAATAAACTTCTTGAAATGTTGTTTATATGAAGACTTTAAGAAGATAACAAAAGGATTAGTAGAACTACATATCGAATTTTTATTTCTGCCCTTGATTAATAGACTACATTATATTAAGTAAATATTTAATGTAATGTAATAATATTTACTATAATATCTATTATTATAATTATTAGGGTTTCATATAAACCTCAGAGGGGAAGGAGAGTCACTGCCTCTGGTGTATTCTGCTAAGAATTTCTTTTTTTTTTTTTTTTTTGAAAATTAGTTTACCTTGATTTTATTGTTCCTCTGCTAAGAATTTCTTACTGCTGTGTTGTGGCAGCTATTTGCCTATTTGCTGTACAGTGGTTTTCTCTCGGCTCTAAGTACTCCAATACTGAACATGTTGCTAGTATTGGAAAGTCAGTATGCACCAGATACTACAGTACAGGCCCATTTCGTACACCACCTCTTTTATTGTCAATAACACTGTGAGATAGATAGTATCACATCACACCCATCCGAACATGAAAAAAGAGATCCTTGGAGATGTAAAAACCCACCCAGCCAATAACTAGGGGAGCAGGACTTTGATCCTAGTTCTGTTTTCATCCAAAGCTTGTAGGCTGGACGAAATTGAGTCACCCCTCTGTGACTTTGTGCTTACTCCTTGGCTGTGGAGACAACGGCTCCTTTTTGCAGAAGGAACATCTGGATGAGCATCATAACTGTATGAACCCATTTCCCTTCCAAGGTAGCAATAGAGATACAATAACACATCCTATACAATGCCATTAGCCCACTCTCTCCACTTCCACCAGGTAGAATTTATGTTCTGGTATTTTATGTCCAATATCACATGAATGACAATAAGACAGCAGGCCATGTAGAACCATCCCCTAAGATCTGAAAGATCTATGAAAGTTGCCATAGTTACACACCAGGATGAAGGAGCCACAGGAAGGCCGCCTGGCTCTCTGAGTGTGGGGATTTGCCTAAACCTGGGAGGGAGGCAGGGTGTCCACTGAGGAGCCCTGGAGCTCATCTTCTGAGTTCAGGCCCCTCACTGTCCACACTCACCACCACTGTCTCCTTACACAGGCCAGCTCTGACACAGCCTTGCCTCTAACGGAGACACCCGGTGTGCCTGGAAAAGTTGGGAATGGTGACACTATAACACACAGGCATATATATATATATAAGAAAAAGGCTAACAAAAAATACCCTGGACTATTAGAAAAATTAATAACAACCACACACACATGCACACGCATACGTAGTATACAGTTGTCCTTTGGTATCCACAGGAGAATGGTTCCAGGATCCTATAGATACCAAAATCCTTGCATGCTCAGTCCCTTATATAAAATGGTATATTTAACTATAACCTACACACATCCTCCCATATACTTGAAATCATATTTAGGTTTTTTATACCACCTAGTACAAGGTAAATGCCGTGTAAATAATTGTTATAGATTTTTAGGGATCAGCTTTCTGGAAGTTTAAAGTTATTTTCCATCTATGATTGGTTGAATCTGGGGATAGGGAGCCAGCAAATACTAAGGGCCAACTGTACAGTCTTAGGAGGTGGGCAATATAATTTCAGATAAGAAAACCAGGGCTTATGAAGGTTACATGAAGCCAGGATTCAAACCCAGGTGTGCATGACTCAAGCCACCTCTTAACGTTCTTCTAGACTGTGGTTAGACCTCTGGGTGAGGCTTTGTTTGTTTTGGTATTTTTCTGTGTTTTCTGTCATGAATCATCTATCATCATTTTTTTGCTTGGGAGAAATAATATACATGAATGTCATTTTCAAGGATAAAACAAACAAATAAGCAAACCTGGGGCTGGGGCTTAAGGTACTATCTGCCCCCAGAGTCCTGAACTTGCTCTTCCTTCCTTCCTTCCTTCCTTTCTTCCTCCTTTCCTCCCTCCCTCCCCTCTTTCTTTTCTTTCTTTCTTTCCTTCCTTCTTTCTTTCTTTCTTTCTTTCTGTCTGTCTTTCTTTCTTTCTTTCTTTCTTTCTTTCTCTCCCTTCCTTCCTTCCTTCCTTTCTCCCTTTTTAATTCCCATCAAAGGACATGCTTCCATTGCTTTTTAGAGAGACAGGAAGATAGAGAAACTTTGATGTGAGAGAGAAACATCAATAGGTTGCCTTCCACATGTGTCCCAAATGGGGATTAAACATGCGATCAGGAATTGAACTGGAGATCTTTTGGAGCATAAGATGACACTCCAACTAAATGAGCCACATAGCCAGGGCCTAGGCTTTCTTCTTGTAAAAAAAAGTGACAGACAGCCTTACATAGCCACCCCCAACCTTTCAAAGACCCCAAGGCACTGCTGAGATGGCTGTTCCTGAAATATCAGTGAATTCAATATCTTAAATGCACCTACTTTCTTAGCCATGACTAATTACTGGTTTGGACTAGTAATTAAACTGAAACAGAATTTGTCCCTGGCTTCCCACGAGGAAAATATGCAAGGTCTTCTCCTGCAACTAGTGCTAAACTGAAATGTGCTCACTAGTGCTCATTGGTGTCACTGAGGGCAGGAGCAGTGGTATAATCTGCATGGTTACCATCTGGGCTATAATCACACCTGGTGCCCAGCGCATGCCCAGATTCATCGTAATGGCCAACAGATAGACCACTGGCAGTAGTGAAGCTGGGTTCAAATTCAGATGCCTGTGCCTTACTACCGAGATTCACATTCAATAACTTTTACTTAGAGCCCAAGAACATGCATTTTGACAAACTCCCACAGTGATTCTGATGTAGTCAGTCAGTCCTACTTATTTATTGGTATGTACCAACAGCCCCCAAATGTAATGGCTTTCAAGAAGTAATGATTTTATTATATCTGCCATTTTGCAGGTCAGGAATTGAGGCAACTTAGCTGGTGATCCTTCTGTCTGGTGTGGTCCTGACGGAAGTGCAGATGATCTAGATTTCTCTGTGCATCTGACCTGGGTGAAGATGGCTGGAGGTGGTGATCAATGTGTCTACCAACCTGAATACCTTTCCATGGCTTCTCTCAGGGAGGACTCAAACTCCTAACAACGTTCTGGGATCCAGGGACCAGTAGAAGCTGCGGGGCCTTTTATGGCTCAGCCTCAAAAGTCACATAGTGTCAACCTATTGTTTGAAGCAGTCACCAGCCCTCCCAGATGCAATGAAAAAGGAAATAGGCCCTGCTGCCTCTTTATGGGAGTGATCATACTTAAAAACCCACCCATGGTCTTAAGAGCTTCACTTTGAGAAACATTGCTGTGAAAAAAGAATTTTCTTTAACTGCCCCATATTGGACTTTGGGCTCAATGACAGCAATGTTTCCCAACATGGTACTCATTTCTCTGCAGGCACATCAGCTAATTTTAGCAGCTACACAGCTGAATACTTAAAAAGCATATGTGTTTATTTACATCCATATATTTTAACATGGTTTCCATAGGTCTCATAGTTTTTATACTATTCCTTGGGACAAAGATAAATTATTCTTAAAATTCAGCTTAGGAGCAATGAAAGGAAACACATTAAGCATATTACACATGCAGTAAAAATATAAAAGAACCGTAAATGTGGTACTTAGATGTCTGGAAGGCTCTGAATTATGGAATTAACTTGTACATCTTAGTGCTGAATTTTTCCTCTGATATTTGTATCCTGTCTTTCTTGTCTTGGTTAGTCTTGCCTCTCAGTACATTAGAAAAACTCTCCATGAAGAAAGAGGGAGCCATGTTTTTTGCTTGGAGACAGACTGACTCCAATCTGACTTCCCCAGTTTTCATGGGTGGTCACCTGCTTTTATCTTTATCTTTAAAACTGTTTGCTTTGCCTGGAAAGGTCATTCCTGATTCTTCCCAGCTGATGTAAGACTTGTTTTGTAAACAATTATTTTAAATAATAATTTACAGCTAAGCTGAGCTGTTTATAGTTTAAAAACTCTCCCTGCCAATTACCCTTAGCAACTAATCTGTGTCAGAATTCCTGGAACAGAAAAACATCAAAGCAGTAAAGGCAGCTTTCTATTTCCAGCCCTGATAAGTTTAAGACTGAGAAGATTTTGCCTTCATTTTGGGGGGCCCATCTGAAATGGTTTTATGGACATTTCCATTCATTTAAATTCCATAAATGTTGAAACAACAGGTAATTTGGATCAGAACAAACCTAAAATTTACCTTGCATGTTCCTGAATTTATAACAATAAAGCCTTTATCATTTTGCTGATGACAAAAGTAATGCTGGTATATTATAGAAAAAATTTAATTACAAAAATTAAAAATGACAAGTTCCCCTGGCTGGTTCCATACTCACCAGGTAAATCATTCTTTTGAGCAAATATTTCCTGAAGCCCTACTATCTGTAAGAAAAGTGTCAGAGTGCACACGATGGCCTCATGATGCCCTTGCCCTTGGAGTCAGGGAGGAGTGACTGGATAAGCTGAGGAGCAAAGCCACCTGCAAGGCCATGAGTCACACTGTGTTCCAAGGAGGACCTTCTCTCCTCTAAGAGGGTTTCCGGGGCTCTTAGGACTTAGACATAGAGAGGTGTGGGGAGAAAGAGGTTCAAGGTCAAGGGGGAAAGTGAGGAAAAAAATATAAAGAGAAACCAGTGGAGATGTGTTTGGAGATTGGACCTGGAAGGGGCCTAGAAGTGGACTAGTTCAACATCACGTTTTCAAGGGCTGATAGCATCTTTTTCATCTGCTGTTTGGTTTATTTTGTGAACAATGACTTTTACTGTTTTGATTTCAGACACCACAGATTTGAAGTGATAGGACATTGCTAAAGATAAACAAAGCTGGACACTAGTTAAACCTGTAAGGATAGATTTTATTTGGTAATAACTTGCAATAGGGGACAGGGTCCAGCATGACCGAAGTTTAACTTCAAGGAAAAAGAAGGCAGGAGACTGTTTAAAGGCTGGGGTGTATTATGAGAATGAATCCTAAGAATCTCAAAACACCAATTCAAAAGAATATATACACCCCTACGTTCATAGCAGTGTTATTTACGACAGCCAAGACCTGGAAACAGCCCAAGTGCTCATTGGTAGATGAGTGGATAAAAAAAGCTGTGGTACATTTTCTAATGGAATACTACACAGCAGTAAAAAAGAAGGAACACTTGCCTTTTGCAACAGCATGGATGGGCCTGGAGACTATTATGCTAAGTGGAATAAGCCAGTCAGAGAACAGCAAATACCATGTGATCTCATTTATAAGTGGAATCTAATGAACAAGGTAAACTAATGAGCAAAATAGAATCAGAAGCATAGAAACATGGAATAGACTGGCAGCTGTGAGAGGGGAGGGCGGTGTGGGGACCGGTTGAAAGAAGGTGGAGGGATTAGCTAAAGAACATATGTGAATGACCTAAGGACATGGACAACGGTGCAGGATTGCCTAAGGGAGAGAGGGGGCTGGACATAAGGGGGCAAAGAGAAAAACTGGGACAACTCCAATAGCATAAACAATAAAATATGTTCTTTAAAGGCTGAGGTGTGTCAAGGAAAAGGTACTGAGGGGCATTAAGGGGAGTTGATCCATGTGACCAGGCCACCTGGATTTGCTAAATCGCACTTTTTCAGAGGAGAAGTAAATTTCTTGAATCTTTCTGACAGGAGGCAGTGGTGCTAGTTAGAAACTTTACTGTCCCACAGAGAACGGGGTTGAGAGTCCTCTCCTCGGATGTTCGACTTTCAAAGAGCTGACTCTCTGGTCATTGAGAAGACAGTTTCGGGTGGTTGGAAGACTTGCATCTCAAAGAGGCAGAGAAAGGATTTATAATTGCAAGGTTTTCACAGTAACCGCTCTAAGAGGGGATGCAGGGGCCCATAACCCTGGGGAGCCATCCTTCCCAGTCACAACTCTTTCTCCTTCACCAGTAACGATACGGTGCACATATGCTAGCAAATAAAATGGCATATTCAGGTATGCCCTTTCCAAGCTGTGTGTCCAGGCCCAGGTGAAGCAAAGAATCAGATTGTCCCTCAGATTTAATCCCCTTGGAAGCTGAAGAATGTGCTAGGAACTATGAAGATTGTTGGCTATTTTCAGAACATACTTTTCCCCTGTAGCTCCTCTTTCTCTGAATCCTATTTACTAGGAAGGACAGTTACAGCTAGGCTTTACTATTGAGAAACATCCTTTTTAAAAAAATCAGCTTTTATTTTTGTTTTTAAAATATATATGTATTGTAAAAAATTTGGAAAACAGAGAATAAAAGCAGCCATAGTCCCTCCCTACTTTTCCTCCTCCTGACCCAAATAACCACTTTTAACATTTCGATGGGTTTCCTTCCTGTCTTTGTTCTATTTGTTTATATCATTTGACCTAGTTTATATTGTGGAGAAAGAACCCTTTCCTTGGAGTTTTGCTGCAAAGGTCAATGGGTCCAGTTAATTAACAAGAAAACATTCACACTTTACATTTGCATAACTTTTACTTTGTCAGAGTGCATTGACATCTATCATCGTGTTTGGTGATCACATCAGACAGACCAAACCATTGATCTGGAAACTAAGGTCAGAGAGGAGCCGGGAAGGGGCCTTGCCTCACATGACAGGTCTGGGAAGGGTCAGAGCCAGCATCTGAGGCCTCCAGGTTTCTTGTTGAGCGATTTTTTCCTACAATGATTTCTATTGTGCTTTCCAATTAAAGCCTATATCTCTAAGTACAAAAATTCCGTTTGAGAGCTAGGACTCCTACTTCCTGTGGTTTATTTTTGTGCCATAGAACACATTTACATTTAATGTGTCTACTGAGCTGCCAGCCTGGGAACTTTGCCACTATCACATGCACCAGCTTCCTCTGTCCTGAGCAGCTGGGCTTGGTCCCTGGCAGCAGGTACCTGGGGCAGAGCTGCCTCAAAGGCTCTCTTGCCAAAAGAAGAAACTCGCCTCCCATCATCTCCCCAAGTACCTGCCTCAGCCACCCTGTGCATGTTGTGTTGGTAGCTGTGACTGTGACTAACCTAGTCAGCCCTTGCTGGAGTACCGACCGTTCTACAGAGAGCTGAGAGCTTTCTACGTAAGTGGTGCCTTGACCGCTCGCTGGCTCTCGCCTTCCTGCCTGGCCCTTGCCAAATTTGTTTTTTCAACTTCTGTTTTTTGTTTTTTTTTTAATTTCTGATTTTTGACCTTTTTGCTTGTGTCATCTTGCCCCTCCTAATTTCAGCATTTTATAGAAATCTGTAAAATTAGGCAGGCTTAAGAATTACATGAATCGTATTTTGGGTTTATCATCACAAATGAGATAGAGGTTAAAGAGTGAAAAAGAGATGGGGAATGGGGCAAAGGAGACCATATAAAGAGAAATCAGATGGGAGATCATGGGAGACTCAGGAATTTCTGAATGTAGCACTTTGGTGAAAAATAGAATAAAATGTCTCTGTAACTTTGCCTTTTCCTATGGTTATGGCTCTTGTGAAAATGATCATCTCTGATTATTACCTTTTGACATATATCTCTCAAACAATTTGAAGCAGGCATTTCTTCAGCAGGAAAGGCTTGTCAGTTTTATTTTTAAATATCAAAGACTATTTTTTAAAGACAAATTTACTTTCACATAGAACTCTTATAGTTTTTCCTGAAAAAATAAACGCTATCAGTCTGTTTCTTTGACCATCAAAGCCAGCCAATTGCCCTAATCCTACATCATTTTTTATTCACTGCAAGCCCCTTGGCAGTTCAGCTTGGAGCTACATATGTCAAGGTTGTAATGCCATTTATTTCTGCATTTTGTTTTGTTTTCTCTCCCCTCTATTTGCAACCAAGGAGCAGCTTGTATAACAGTTAAGAAGAGCCATAAGGCTAATCTGCTGGGATGTGAGGGTGGGTTTATGAGTTCAAGTAGCCCAAGTGGTCGCTTCAACTGCCTTCTTATCTGGTTCTCTTGAGTGACCTCATCACTCTCAGCATGGTAGCTACCACCATGGGACAGAACAGCCCCTGAATCTTAAGTATCCTTCACCCTGCAAACTCTACTCAGACTGATTTTTGGAAAAGCAAGATCAAGGCCACATCGGGATGCCTATGGTGAGCCAGCTACTGTCACTCATCCTAGCCTGTCACAGACACTGGTCACCACAGCAAAGCCAGATATTTGGCTTAAGAGCTAAGCAACCAAAGCATCCTTTCTGCCTCCAAGTAGCTGAAAAGTTTTTGATTGAACTCAGTGGTGTTTTGTTCAAACTGGCCAACAATGAAATTGTGCGGTTTCAGCATTGAATTTTCTAACTAGGGTTTTGTTTATCATCCTTAGATACCTCATCTCATAAAAATGAAAGATAAAACTTTTTTTTTTTTTTT
The DNA here is from genome assembly GCA_004026585.1 of Noctilio leporinus. Lineage (NCBI taxonomy): Eukaryota > Metazoa > Chordata > Mammalia > Chiroptera > Noctilionidae > Noctilio > Noctilio leporinus. The sequence goes on along the minus strand of PVIW01001333.1, from coordinate 101,764 downwards.
TTTTACCTTTTCTTTGGATGCTAACTAGTTTCCATGTAACTGTATTCAGTCCCCACTCATTTCATTTCCCATAACAAATTGGCTGATTTTTCCCTTGATTTCAAACCTATTCTCCCGGTGGGAACATCAAGTCTTCCCTCCGTGGGAGAAAACACAGGCTCCCTGGGTTTCAGAGAAGCTGTTCACAAAACTGGTTCATAAATGAAATCAGTGGGGTCCTACCTGAACTCATTCTCCACCCTGAATCCTTTCCTTCGTGCCAGCTCCATGAGGAAGGCTCTGCGGGTGGTTCCCATTTTCTTCTCCAAAATGAAGAGGACCAAATCTCGGAACTTGATGTCATGAGGCGGGGAAGCCATCGAGGCGCCCAACTGCCTCGGCCTCTTTTTCAGAGGGCCCGAGTGGGCCATTTGCAGTGAGTCCATGGGAAGAAGGCTGCCTCTGTGTCTGGCTATGTCAAAAAGTGGTGTCTCCAAAAGTGAGGCAGAGCCTGCCCCTCCTTCATAAAGACTCTGATGTCACCTCACCAGCTTCTCTGAAGCCAGGGCAAGGCTTCCTAGGCCCTGCCCTGGTATTGTTCTTCCTGTTGAAGAGGGATGGGGAATTTTTGCTTCTGTTAAGCTCATTTGTCCAATATGGAGATCATAATGGAAACAGTAAATTAATTTTTGTTTTCCTATGCATAGTCTCATCAGGTCCTCAGAATAATCTTGCAAGAAAAGGGAAGCATCATTTTCTCATTTTATTTATTTGTTTGCTTATTTATTTATTTATTTTTCTTTCTTTCTTTCTTTCTTTCTTTAATTTATTATCTTTAGAGAGAGGGCAAGGGAGAAGGAAAGGCAGAGAGGGAGAGAGACATCCATGTATGGTTGCCTTTCACCTGCCTCCAGCTACAGACCTGGCTAGAGACCTGGCTTGCAACCTGGTTATGTGCCCTGACTTGAACCAGCAACCTTTGGGTTTGCAGGCTGGCACCTTACCCACTGAGCCACCAGCCAGGGCTTATTTATTTATTTTGTTGAGGTCGTTCTTATCTTTATGTTTTATTCCTATACATCTTCTAGCTTGCTTGCCTTCTCCTCCTCTCATAGACAGTCATTACAATACATTGGATTTCTGTAATTTACATAGGCATTATAATCCATCATGTATGATTGTTTTGATTTCACACGAATGGCATTGCTATACTTCTCACTCTGCTGATCACTTATTTCACTCAAAATTATGTTTTCAGATCTATCCACATTACTCTGTTTTAATCTGTTGCTTCTCTTTGGTCCATTGTACTTCGTGGTAGGCATTTTAGCTATGTGAGTGCATTTCATAAGTGAAAAAACAAACAAGTATCAATTTACTCAAGATCACAGAATAAGGGGCAGAACATGATCTTGAATTCAAGTCTTCAGACTCCACATGCTATTCATTTCAGTGGACTGACAGGTTGCCTGGAGAATGAGCTATCACATAATTCAAAAATTGATCTTTTGGGATAAAATAGGATGATCTTTTGATAAGAATTACTGAGACATTTTCATAACTTTATGTTTGTTCACTGATACACTCGATAGAACCCATTTGCCGAACATCTCCTTGTGACAAAGGCAAGCCCCTATAAGCCCTAGCTGACTATCCTCACAACACCACTGTCTGGTGTAATTTTTAATGTTCCCACTTGGCTCAACTACCTGCTCAAAGTCACAGATACAGGAAATGGTCCCAAGCAGGACTTGAACTTAGATTGGCCTAATTTTAAAACCTGTACTCTTAACCACAAAGAAAACTTCTCTACATGGGTCTTCCCCAGTAACAAACCTAAGTTCTACTCATTTACTCTGTCACATTTGAGACTTTTGCTACTTCCAAAAGTACACACGCCCCTCACAATACCAGGGGAAGGCTGATGTGACACTGCCTTCAAGCACTTGCAAAGTTGTGTTGTCCAGAGAGCAAGATAAAAGATTTTCAGATGGAACATGTACAGTAATAGATCTTAGCACTCTGCAAGAAAGGACTTTCTAAAATTAACCAGAGCTATTGAAAGATATAGAGAGGCTGCCTTGTATACTACAGGTCATGAAAGTTATTCAAAAGTGAACAACTGTTAGCCCTGGCTGGTGTGGCTCAGTGGTAGTTGCCAGACCACAAACCCAAAGGTTGCTGGTTCGATTCCCAGTCAGGGCACATAACCAGGTTGCAAAGCCAGGTCTCCAGCCAGGTCCTTAGCTGGAGGCAGGTGAAAGACAACCATACATTGATGCTTCTCTCCCTTTCTCCCTCCCTCCCTGCCCTTCTCTCTGAAAATAATGAATTTTTAAAAACTTTAAAAAAAGTGAATTGTTTATTGAAATGTTACAAAAGGATTCAAATATCTTTTAATGCTGCTCAGTGATTCCAGTATGCTCTGATTGCTTATTAAAAATCAAAATCTGGGGCTGAGTCCATTCTGGTGTTCACGTAGGCCTTTGGTTGCTGAAATGCTGCAAGTTTCACATGAGAACAGTCTTAACCACCAAGCAGCCCTGCAGCATGGAACAAGCAAAAGATTCTGGCAAGAGGCCGAGGCTGTTGTGTTCCTCCCCATGGTATGGCCAGAGGAAGACAGGAAGACCCAGTGTGTCACCTAAACAGTAAAGGGGACGGAGACGTAGTAGGGAAATAGGTTAAGAGCTCGGGTTCTGACATCTGTCTGCTGGTACAAGTCTCACCTCCATTACCTGCTGAGCTGTGTACTAGGCACGTAGGAAGCACTTTAAGTCAATATCACTGGTAGTAATTTTTTTTTTAATTTAATTTTATTGTTGTTGTATTACATCCATCCCCTTTTTGCTCCCCTCTGTCCTCTTCCCCACCCACCCATTCCCCCCCAAAGTCAATCCCACCTGTTGTCCATGTCCATGGTTCCTTTATACTAGGTTCTTGTCTAAACTGCTCCCCTTCCTTGCCTCTTCCTCCCCCTCCCCTCAACCCCTTTCCCCTGATCACTGAAGGCCTATTCACCATATTCATATATCTGGTTCTGTTTTGCTTGTTAGTTTTGTTCATTATTGTCCTGTAATGGGTAAGATCCTATGGTATTTGTCCTTCACTGACTGGCTTATTTCACTAAGCATAATACTTTCTAGTTCCATCCACATTGTTGCAAAGAGTAGGAGTTCCTTCTTTCTTTCTGCTGTGTAGTATTCCATTGCGTAAATGTACCAAAGTTTCTTGATCCAATCATCCACTGATGGGCACTTAGGCTATTCCCAGCACTTGGCTATTGTAAATAGTGCTGCTATGAACATAGGGGTGCATAGGTTCTTTTTCTTTTTTTTTTTTTTTAAGATTTTATTTCATCATTTTCAGAAAGAGGGGAAGGGAGAGAGGCAGAGGGGGAGAGAGACATCAATGTATGGTTTTGTTTCACCTGCCTCCAGCCACAGACCTGACTGGAGACCTGGTTTGCAACCTGGTCATGTGCCCTGGCTGGGGAATCGAACCTGCGACCTTTGGGTTCCCAGGCCGGCGCCTTATCCACTATGCTACCAGCCAGGGCCTGCATAGGTTCTTATGAACTGGTGTTTCAGGATTCTTTGGGTATTTTTTTTTAAAGAATTCCCAGTTCAGTCTGACATCAGATCTTTATGTATCATAAAATTACAAATTATCAAACAATTTTACCAACCAATGTCTTACTTAATTTGATTCGAATCGAATCACTGCTATTAAAAATATGACCTACAAACATGTAAAATGTGATGGTGCCTGTCTGGTTAGTAGGCTATTTATTACCTCTCATCTCCAGATCGACATTTCTGTGAGGTTGGTGCTGGGGCTGCGTAAACCTCATTTCCCGTTTGTCAGCGGGCTCCGTGTTAAGGTTCTGCCAGTAGGGGGCGCTAGAGGGAGGCTGCAAGGCTGGAGGAAGGAGGACTTGATCCTGTAGGTTTGCTTGCTGATAATGCCAGGGTCTTCTGATTAGTCGTTCCTTACTCTGCAGCAGCAACTGGTTCCACACTCTAGCTCTTTATCTTTACCTTTCTAAATTATTTGTTTGTTTGTTTTTGCACAACCAGGCATAGCTTTGTCATGCCCTTCATAGGCACCAGCACCAGCGAGGAAGGCCTCAGAGGTCTGAGTCCCAGGCTGCAGGGATTTTGGCAGGAACTCCTACAGTGCCAGCAGCAACCCCCGCTCAGAGGTCTGCATTCCAGCTCCAGGGTGACCCCCTGCTTCAAACCTGCAGGTTTCGACAATCCCAGCTCCGTGCCTTTGTTTCCGCAGCTGTCGAGGTGAAGCATGCTTTCTGAAGTTACTCTGGGTTACCTTTCAGCCGGCCGATGCCTATTAAACCAACCCTGATATTAAATTCTCTTTGTTGAGACACCTAGTGTGCTTTTCTTGTTACTAACTGGACCCTGTCTGATGTCCTGTATTCCCGACTTGATTGGTTTTATTTGTGGGTTTTCTAGAATACATATGGCATCTTGTTGAACACCAGTGTTGATGGCTACATATGTACTAAGCCTAGGAGCCTCAAGTTAGGCCTGGTAAACTTATCAAGAGTGTGACCTTCCAGAAAGGAAGGGATGCAGGTTTTCGCTGGTTCGGTGCAGAAGGGAGCCCCTTCCCACCAACAGCCATGATTTTAATCCCTCGGAGTCCTGTTGTTCTGTTAAGGTGTGCTAGGAGAAGTTCGTTTGAGGGAGAAAACTTCTGCTTCCGGCAGTTTTCTTTTATATAAAATATTGTGTGGCATCTACTCATTTCAAGCTGTGGATCTGGGAACTTTGCCATCCCTGAATGTGTGGGCAGAGTTCTGGTTTGGTTTTTGTTGTTTTTTTGTTTTTTTCTTTTCAACTGAGCACCAGCTTCCTCTGCCGCCTGAACAGCTGTGTTTAGTTCTTGGCAGCAAGTGCCTTTAGAGTTTAGAACTGTCTCCTTGAGAAAACTGGTGGGGTTTCTATTTTTCTTTTAATCCTAGGGTAGTTATTTCAGCATTTTTAACTATTTTCAATTCACTTGACAATATTATATTGGATTCAGGTGGACAGAATGCTGGGCATTTATACGAGTATAATTTATGAAGTGATCCTCCAATAAGCCTACTACTCACCCACTAGACACCACACACAGTTATCACAGCATGATTGACTCGGTTCTCCATGCTGTACTTTGCATTCCTATGATTATTTTGTAACTACCAATTTGTACTTTTTAGTTCCTTCACTTTTTTCACTTAGTCCTCTAATTCCTCCTCCCCTCTGGCAGCCACCAGTCCATTCTCTGTATCTATGACTTTGTTTCTGTTTTGTTTGCTTGTTTATTTTTTAGACTCCACATATAAGTGAAATCATATGATATTTCTCTTCCTCTGTCTAATTTGTTTCACTTAGCATAATACCTTCTCGGTCCATCTACATTGCTGCTAATGGGAAGATTTCGTTCTTTTTTATGGCTGAGTAATATTCCATTGTGGATATGTCTAAAATCTTGGAAAATTTACTTGTTGCCATTGAGAAGTAATCTGTAGCTATGTATTCTTGATGCTAAAAAAAAACATAAGAAAATTTTAGTGAAAACTTAGGGTTTAGCCTTCATCCACAAGGCGAGAAATGATGACAAGAGCAAGGGAATTGACAGAAGCAGCAGCTTATCTGTGGCTTCTAGTCTTTTTTCAAAAATATTTATTAAACTTTAACTGTGCGCAAAATAGTAGGTGAAAGCACCAGTGTCAGGCATCGAGGTGAGAAAGTGCAGATATTTGCCTCGATAAAGAGTTTGAATAGGAGGGTAGGAATTTAATTTGCAAACAACAGGAAACTGTTGCAGGTGTTTGAGCAAAGGCAAACTGCTAAAATGGTGCTGTAGGAAAATGAATCAGGCAGTAATGAATGAGAGGAATCAGAGAAGGGAGAAAGAAATGAGAAGACAATTGTAATAACCTGGGTGTGAGATCAGGAAAGACTAAACTGGATGGCTGAAAAAAATCTGAATAGAGCCAGGAGGAGAGTGAGGGGCAGGCCCTGGAGTCCGTGGTGACTCCTGGATGCCTAGGGGATTGTCCTCCAGTACTGCCAGTTCCCCGGTGATTTTTAAATCCTTATCTCCAGCCCTGTCCTCTCCCTTGAGTGCCAGACCATCTAGGTTCCCCTTCAGGGTCTTCTTCAACATGCTGAAAACAGAGCTCCTTCCCTCATTCCCCAAACTGTTCCTTCACCTCCCTCCCAGGTCCCTTTCATTAGTGCTTGATATCTCTGGATTATGAACCAGAGATAAGCACAGAGGTCAGATAGGTGGCAGGGAGTGTGAGAATGTTTAACAACCAGCTTACCAAGTTCTGAAACTAACCTTTGTTTTTTTGTCAGCTGGTGCAAGCCGGATCCAACACGCCACTGTGTCTGGGTCACTGGATCAGCCGTGTTGTTGGTAAACTGGGGGATTTGGCTGTCTTCTTTAGTCCTGTCTTCAGGACACGTGTAATTTCATTGAACACCTTATGACAAGATCATAATGGAATAGCAATGAGGGTTGTCTGTGAAGATGTCAGGTTTTAGCGTTCCCTGGAGGATATTTAGCTTACTCCTTTTCCACTCTCCTGCTGGAGGCCTTCATAGGGGATAGAGGAGCAGAGAGGCAGGAGCCGTGCTCACAGGGGGAGAGGGCTTGTCCAGGGTCAGGCGGGAAGGGCCACGTCTCTGAGAACACTCAAGGGCAGCCTTAGTTGGCCCTGGGAAGCCATGGAGAACTTGTGAGCAGGATAGAGGCCAGAGAAAGTCAGTCCTCAGTGACCTGTAAGCTAGTCTAGAAGGGGACACCTTGGAGATGGGGAGATCCTGACTTCAGCTGAGAGACTATTGCCATTGGCCAGGACAGAACTGAAAGAGCTTAAACTGGGGATTCATTCATTTATCCATTCATTCATTCACAAATATTTATTGCATGACTACTATGTCCCAGGGATTATTCTATGCAGTAAGAATACAAAGTGAATAAAACACACAATCCCTGCCCTCATGGAATTGGTGTTCCATGAGAGGGAAACAGGCAATAATGAAAATTAATAAATAAGGCTAAGTAGGCCAGATGATAAGTGCTATAGGAAGAAACAAAGGGCTTAGGGTGGGGCTGATAAGGCAATTTGAACTAAGGCATCAGAAGGCCTCAGCGAGGTGGTGATATTTGTGCAAAGACCTAAAAGAAGCTGATTTCAGTAAGAATAGAGGTTGGGGTAAATGTGACGGATCAAGGAGGCAAATCAAAAAGAAATAACTTTCAGAGAGAGATTCTCACAAGGATTTAGACGATGAATTAGAAAACAATAGGGTCATAACCAAAATTGTAAAGTATACAGAATTAAGGCAAACCTTTCCTGGTTTGAATGGAGTTGGTTGGATTTTTTCAGTTATTCTTTACTAGATTGTTGGGGGGAAATTTTATGCCATAGTACTATTTATAACTTGAGGGGTTGGAGATGGTCTTAGGTGAGAGTGAAAGGACTAGTAAACAAACCCTGATAGTCATGAAGCAGGGCGGGCAAAAGTAGGTTTACAGTTGTGAATATACAAAACAGAGTTTATTCTTGTATTATTGCTTATTTATTGCATTATTTCTATGTATCACAACCGTAAACCTATTTTTGCCACACTGTATGTTTCACATTCCCAAGTGCTCCTAGTCTTTAGGAATGGGCCTTCCTCCCTCTCCTGTTGTTGTAAACATTCACAGTCAAGGTCACTGAAACTCCCCCGTGGCAGATCCCGATGGCTGATAGTAGCTGCTGTGGCAGTGCTGCCTGGGCCCCGTTCAGCTCCAGAGCACTCATTTCCTCTACTGATGAGAGTGTTGTGAGCTGATGGCTCACTGCCAAAGAGAGCTGCCTGGCCTTAATCTGGCCCCCTTTCTGGTGAGTCTGAGAGGTTACAAAGACCTTGTTTCAAGGGGTAGCAACTTTGAAGGGCTCTTCTAGCTCCTGAGCATCAGGTGGGATTGGCTGTACCCTGTGACTTCACTGTGGATCAACTGTTCTCTTCACCAAGTCTACTTCCTTCACTTTCCTCCACTGCAAACGTTAATCCCAAAGCATCCCCAATAGATTTCCTGCACACAAATCCCCATTTCGGGGCCAGCGTTCTAGAAACTCATCTTTACAACACACATTTTGATTGTCTTCTTCCCTTAACTACCTTTCTTTATGTAGACAAGCATGGCTGGTCTTCCCACCAAGGTCATAATCTTTTTGAAAGTGAGGAGACCATCCCTGACATCTCTGCACCCCGGAGAGATGAGGATGCGTCCTTGTGCATAGATGACAGCCCCTCATCACAGGTGTAAATGCACTATTTCTGCTTCCATCCAGAGAGACCACTGAGAATTCTGTGCATGACATAGTACACCTGGTGCATTAAAAAAGTAATGATCAAGTCAAGTGTTCTCCAGACCTGGTTTTGTGGGGGATACAGCCAGAACCCTCTGATTCCCAGCCAGAAAGTGAAAGTCTTTTATCACCACCTGGGAGGGAAAAGAAGTTCAACCGCCCTAGCCCAGTAGAACAAATCACACGTTGGTGAATATGGTAGGAAACCCAGATCTTGCCACAATGTCTTTGAGAAATTTATCTTGACGGTGTGTTTTCCAAAGAGAATAATTTAGGAAGGAGGGACCAGGGACTCCTTTTCAGCATAGTAATCTTTTCCCATAAAGGATTGCGAGCTACTGTTTACTTTCTAAAAATAACAGCAGATTTCATATTTGATGTTTTAAAATGTTAGAGACAATTGTTAAGCTTCTAGCTCTTTACTAAATAGTTTGATTATATTTAACCAAATGTTTTAACTTACATAAACTACACATTATTGTGGTGCAAAAGAGCTTGGATCCTTTCAAAAGTTTTCTGAGGTAGCAGGATACTTAGTCACAGAGGTAATAAACATGAATTAGTAAGAAGTCTGAGCTCTATTAGAAAAAGCAGAAGAGGGTCCAGGAAAAAGAACCTTGGTTAAAGGAAAAAGTTTGCCTCAGAGAGTCAAATCAGCTTGGAAGGAGAATGTAGGGGAAAAGAGGGAGGATTTCTAGGAAAATCCAAGAGGAGACTGGTAGCTCTGAGAGGAAAATTCAGTAAATTCTAGATGTTAAGCCTCCTGGGGCATGGTGGGTATCTTAGTCAGTTTGAGCTGCTATAACAAAAATACCATAGACAGGATGGCTTAAACAAGAGATTTATTTCCCACAGTCTGGAGGCTGGGAAGTCCAAGATCAAGGTACCAGCCCATTCAGTTCCTGGTGAGGGGCTCTCTTACAGGTTTGCAGAAGGTTGCCTTCTTGCTGTATCTTGATATGACACACACACACAGAGAAAGGTGGGCAGGGGGGAGATCATCCCTCTTGTCTCTTGTCTTATAAAAGCACTGTCTCCACCCTTGTCACCTAATGACCTTCCAAATACCTCACCTCCAGAAACCATCACACTGGGGACCAGGGCTTCAACATGTGAATTTTGAAGGATATAAATATTCCGTCCCCAACAGTGGGTGAAAAACAAAAGCCAAAAACAAAATCACTGTTTGCTTGTTATATGCATACATTGTTAAATAAATATTTGTTTTCTGCTTAAACCTCTGGTTCACAACCCTGGCTACACAATAGCACTACCCGAGCTTTTCAAATATCAGGGGCCAGGCTCCAACTCAGGCTAACAGAACCTGAATCTTGGAGCGTGCAGGTGAGGCTGGATGTCCCGTTCTTCTCCAGCTCCCCTGTTATCCTCCTGTGCTGCTGAGCTTGACAGACCGCTGGTTTAGAGTATTTCTTGCAGATGGCTGCCATTGCCGACTGCTTTGTCATCCTTTATATAAAGCTGAAAAGACATAGAGCCACAGATTCTTTCCCTATTCGTTTTTCATATTTGGATTTGGTAAATGAAATCACTACTTTTCATTGACGGAGCATTTTCCTCAACTTTCTGAACAACTCTTAGTTGCACAACTAAGCGCCTGCCGGGCACGGCACCAAGCAGGGCCTCATGAGAAGGCACCAACCCCTTTTTAAGCACAAACTCCACTTTATTGTCACCCTGTGAGACGGTGTTCCCCAATGCCACAAGGACGCGCGTGGCCACATACTTCTTCCATTTACCTAGGTGCTTAAGGGGGTTAAGTTTCCTGAAATTAGCTAAGAAGATGCTAAATTACCTAATAGGATAGTTAAAATTATTGAATTGAACTGAAATCAACAGATGAGGCTGGACTTTAACATTCCCCCCCACATTCCATCAGGAAGAAAAAAAATATCAACTTTTTTTAATAGACAATGATGCTCACCTTTTCCTGTGCATAAAAGGTAAGGTAAGTAGTCTTGCATGCTGACATGTGAACTTATAAATCCATTTGCATGTATCTATGTGTGTATATATATATATATATATACACAAACACACACAGGAGTGGGCAAAGTAGGTTAAATTACCAGCCATTGTTACCTAAAAGATAAATCCTAAGTATGTTTACAAAATAATTATAATAAATATAAAACAAATAATACAAATAAGTCATACAATAATCAATAATGATACAAGAATAAACTTCATGTTTCACATCCTCCAAACTGTAAGCCTACTTTTGCCCAGCCCTGAATAAACGTCCACACACTGTAGACCAAGGCCGTGTGGACAAGAACTCGACAGCGCAGGTTAACAGTGCGCAACACCCTGGTATGCTCTGGGGTGCAGGTGGCAAAGGAGAAATGCCTCCTTGGGGCACAAATTCTGACAGTCAGTGGTGCCGTTCACCAGCCAATTTGCCTGAACCATTTCAGTAGTTCAGTGAGTTGGTGGGACAAAGTCACGCTTCATTTCTAATGATTCTCTTGTGCAGTGCACGCATGCAAGTTCTCATTGTCACCACGTGGTGTCAGTATTTTCTACCGTGAAAGGTCTCTCATCATAAAGCAAAGTTCCTGTTGGGGAAAGTCTGAGGCATTTGATGGTGAATAAATTACTTTATTTAATTCGAGTTCATGTCCTTCTTAGCCTTTACTCCTTCATTTTCTGCTTTGTATTCCCTTCCCCCACCCCCTTGGACAGGAAATGGGCAGCTTCCTCTTTGCCCACAAAGGTCAGCATAGGAACATGCCATTTATTCATTCAACCAACCAATTTTGAAGGTCAGTTTTGAGTCACGCAGGTCCCTCCTCCCCCAGAGCTTTTGGAGTACCAGATATCAGCATAAACTGGGCAGGGCAGCCACTGGAGGCAGCAGAGTGTACAAGTAGAGGCTGTTTCTGGCTTTGCCTCTTAGCAGCTGTGTGACCTCGGGCAAGAAACTTAAGCTCTCTGAGCCAGTCTCTTCACTTTACCAATCAAACTGGTGCTAGATCACTCGGTGCCTTGGTGTATGACCTAACAATTAGGGTTGAGAAGAACAGGCCTTTACTTACAATATTCCAACCTTGGGGGGCACTGGGAGCACTTCAGCTTGGAGCCCTGTTCTCCCACGAGACCCAGAACTTCCCTTGCTCCCCAAAAGGCTATAAACCATAACCATGCCCAATAGTTCCCCATCTCCCTTTCAGTTACCTCTCTCCTTCAGGATCCGGGGTACATTGTCTTCAGCCTCTCTATAATAGTCTAGAAAAGCCTGCGCTGTGTTATACTGGATCATGGTGAAGTCCCAGAAAGGCACAAGTCCTAAGAGAGTGTCCTTTGCTTATGTCCTGAGTTCCAAAAGTCCAGGTAGAGTCTGGGTCTGCCAGGCAGAGTCCTTGGTGGCTTCAGAGTCAGCTAGAGCGGGCAGATCAAAGCAGCAGCGTGCCTGCTTTCTCATAGCCCAGGCGGCACGATGACGGATCCCGATGACAAACTGCACAGCTGCTCGCTGCTTCCCACACGGCTGCCACAACATGCTCCTACATCATGGCTCCCCTCCATCCAGCTTCTCCAACATCCTCCTTCTCTCAAGGCTGCTGGCCCTTCCTTGTACGTGCTGAGAGACGGTACTCCTTCCGCCCCGGGTGGTAGCACAGCTATTATCTAGCTATCAACATAGATATGCAAAGTACCTCTAAAGTTGTGTTATCTCCTTCCCCCAACCCCCAACCTTGAGCTGTGGGGACTTTGGGGACCCCTCCCCCACCCTGTACCCCATTTCATGTATATATAATAAGCACTTTCCTTTTATCATGAAAATTTAAGGTGTTCTTTGCACTTGTGGCTACTTATTGAATGCTTGTTTAACACATAGGTCAGAGCTGTTCGGGCCCCCTGGTCCTCTGGCTCTGACTGGGGCTGTGCACTAAACAGCATGGAGGTTGGAGCCAAGCCTAGGTGCCATCACTGACACTTGATAACAAGGTAATTGGCTTACATCCTACATATGGGCATTCAAATTTTTATAGCTATTTCCCATCTGCAAATTGCTCTCCATCGAAGCTGTACTAATTTACACTCACGTTATATACCAGACAGGTGGAAATGGACCCATTTCCTTATAGTCTTAACAGGCAGTGTGTTATAAACTGGGATCTTTGCCAGGCTGACACTTAGGCAAAAGGTATCTCAGTGGCATTTTCATTTGCATTGCCATAACTATGAGCATGGGCAAGTTAGTGCATCTTTTTCATCAATTTGGTAGCTATGCTATTTCTACAAATCATCTGTTTCTATCTTTTGCCTAGTTATCTATTGGGTGGATTGTAGTTTTCTTGTGAAATTTGTTTACATATTACAAAACTAGCCCTTTTTCTGCATATAGGTTGCACATATTAGCCCAAATTTTCCTCTTTTTATTTAGTAAATGATGGTGTTTTTTGAACATAGATTTTTAAATATGTAGTTGATATATCAATTTTATCTTTTATGACTTCTGTGTTTTGTGTCATACTTAGAAAGCCCTTTTGCATTCTGAGATTCAAAAATAGGATTAAAATTCCCATGTTCTCTTTGAGTTTTTAAAATGGTTTTATTTTAGAGGGACTTCTGGTCTACATGGTGGGGTAGACAGACATGGCTCGCCTCTTTGCACAACCACATCAATATTACAACTAAAATATAGAACAACCTTCACTCACAGCCTTTAGAAACCAACTTGAATGGAAGTGTGACAACTATGGAATTAAAGAAACCACATCTATCCAGACTGGTAGGAGGGATGCAGATGTGGAGCAGGTTGGTCCCTCACCTACATGGGGTAGATAAAACTCAACAGTCAAAAACCAAGGATACATGGAAGAACCATGGACATGGACAACAAGTGGAATTGACTTTGGGGGGAATGGGTGGGTGAGGAAGGGGCAGAGGGGAGGAAAAAGGGGATGGTTGTAATACAACAACAATAAATTTAAATTAAAAAAAAAAAAAAAACAAGGATACACTCATTGAAATAAAGAACAATTTATAGGGAATCAATAGTAGAGTGCATGAAGCCAAGAATCAAATCAATGATTTCAAAAATAAGGAACCAAAAAACAACCAATCAAAAAATAATTTAAAAAATCATCCAAGAAAAGAAGGTATAACCAGCCTTTGAGGCAACTTCAAGAGTTCCACCATTTACATCATAGGGGTGCCATAAGAAGAAGAGAAAGAGCAAGAAATTAGAAATCTATTTTTAAAAATAATGAAAGAAAATATCCCTAATTTGGTGAAGGAAATAGACATGCATGTCCAGGAAGCACAGAGAGTCCCAAACAAGCTGAATGCAAAGAGGCCCATTCCAAAACACATCATTAAAAGGCCAAAGGTTAAAGATAAAGTGATAATCTTAAATGTAGCAAGAGAAAAGAAGTTAGTTACCTACAGGGGTGTTCCCATTAAGACTGTCAGCTGATTTCTCAAAAGAAACATTGCAAGCTGGAAGGGATTGGCAAGAAATATTCAAAACCATGAAAACAGGGACCTACAGCCAAGATTGCTATACCCAGGCCCTGGCTGGTGCACAGTGGTTAAGGCACTGGCCTGGGAACCCAAAGGTCACAGGTTCGATTCCCTAGCCAGGGCACATAACCAGGTTGCAAAACCAGGTCTCCAGTCAGGTCTGTGGCTGGAGGCAGGTGAAATGCAACCATACATTGATGTCTCTCTCCCTCTCTGCCTCTCTCCCTTTCCCTCTTTCTAAAAAATAATGAAATAAAATCTTTAAAAAAAAAAAAAAAAAGCAAGTGCACACACACACACACACACACAAAGATTGCTCTACCCAACAAAGAATCCAAGGGGAGATAAAGAGATAAAGAGCTTCCTAGACAAGAAAAAACTAAAGGAGTTCATCATCACCAAATTATTACTATATGAAATGTTAAAGGGAATTATTTAAGAAAAAGAAGATCAAAACTGTGAACAGTAAAATGGCAATAAACACAAATCTATCAACAATTGGATCTAAAAAACTAAGCAAACAAAGATATAGACATAATCTTGGATAAGGACAACATTATGATGGTTGACAGGTGGAAGGGGCATGTGGGGGAATAGGTGAAGGGGTGAGGAGATTAAGAAATACAAATAGGTAGTTACAGCATGGCCATGGGGATGTAGGTACAGTATCAGCAATGGGGTAACTAAAGAATTTGTATGCATGGACATGAACAATGGTGTGGGGATTACTTGAGGGAGTGAGGGGTGCTGCAGGTGCGGAAACAAATGGGGAAAAATCAGGACAACTGTGATAGCATAATCAATGAAATATAATTAAAATAAAAAATGGTTCATTTAAAATCTTTAATCTGCTTGGAATTGATTTCTGTGTGCAAAGTGTGGTATTGGATCCAAGTTTCTTTCCCCCTAAGTAGTTACCTAGTTGTCATAGATCCTTTTTATTAAACCCACATTTTCTCTAATGATTTGAAACCTACTAGAGTTTTGAAAGAAGATGAGTGACTTCTAATTTGGTGCGGAAGGATGTCAAGCTATAGACCTTCTCATTTGGAACAAGCAAAAAATATATGTGCATTGGCCTAAAACCAGTTTAATAATTAGCTGTGTGAGAGAGTGGAAAGAACACGAGCTCCTAAGTTAAAAAACCTGACATCACTTCTCCTGTTGAGTAATTGTGGGAAAGTCACTTCACTGCTCTGTGCGTGTTTTCTCCTCTCTAAAATGGGTCTAGTAATAGCATCTATGTTATTCAATACAGAAATTCAAGTGCATTAACACATGTGAAAAGCTTTATAAACTATAAAAGTCTGTAGGCACATAGATTATTTTAATATTTGAAGCTGGTACAGCATTGCCAGTTAACTAGTTAACAGTTTAACTAGATTTTTAAATTTATCAACTTTCTTAAAATCTTTCCAACTTCTTTGAAGATGGTTACTTCCTTCTCCTTCTGGGTTTGCTGGGTTTTTTATATTCATTTTTTGAAAGCAGCTGAGTGGGAGGAGGTGGTGATAGAAAGAGAACTGAAGATCAGGAAGTTAGAATCGCCCATCAGATTTTGAGGGAGAGGGAGGTGAATCAGCATACGGGAAAGGGTGTGATTTGGTGGAGAGATAGAAAACAGGGAAACCAGAGGGAGCATGCATGAGCTTATCTGCAATCTTATGAATATAATCATCTCCCTCCAAATCTTAACATTTGCTGTTTTATAATTTAACTTGCAGTAAGTCTGGTGGGCAGTATAGAATAAAGGCTAAGGGGAGTGTAGTGGTTGAATCCAACTCCCTCCACTTTTCAGCAGCCCTAGTTTCCTCATCTCCGAAGCAGTGAGTGATACCTACATGCATTCCCCATGCTCGTGTGAGACTGGGCTGGGGGTTGGCATGGGCAATCAAGAAAAACAGTCCCATGCTGGTGCCTTGTGTTTGCCTTTGGGAAATGCAGTAGACCCTGCAATCAATCCTGCTGGAGACAGGTGCACTGGAATCCTGGCAATTGACCTTCCCCATCCCAAGAAAAAGGCCCCTTCCCATTTGTAAGCTAGCAGCAGGCTGGGTAGAGGAAGATGCTACTGAAAATCTGTCACATTTGCAAGAAAGGACATGGGTCAATGACCCCATTATCACTAGGAGAAGATAGAGTATCCCAGGGGACAAGGGATGAGGACATTGGATGGGGACTTGGTCAAGGGTGGAAGTCCATGAGACCAGCAAATGAAGGACTAGGAGACAATAATACCACCATTCAGGTTGCAGCTAGGGGACACTCAGGGAAGAAAAATGTGATTGTGATTTAATTTGTTGGAACCAGAGAAACCTGTTCATAATTCTCTTAGCTGTAAACCTCGCTTTATCAGCCACCATTACCTGGTGGCTAAGGTTGATCATAGTTCCCAAGACATAGGGCTCATCCATATACATGACTACAAATGCTTCCAGCCCCAAGGTAAAAGTTAGTTCAAAATTTAGCACATTCTGAATGATTAAGTTCTAAATTCTAAGTTTGACAACAGATTATTCCCAATACCCCATTCATCAGCTGGCCCGGGTGCTGTTAGGAATTACAATATTTTCTCCAAAGTCAGTTATTGCAAATAAGTGAATTCTCAAGAAGTGTATTAGAAACCACCACAGGCCCTGGCTGGTGTGGCTCAGTGGATTGGCGCCAGCCTGTGAACCCAAAGGTTGATGGTTCGATTCCCAGTCAGGGCACATAACCAGGTTGCAAGCCAGGTCTCCAGCCAGGTCCTCAGCTGGAGGCAGGTGAAAGGCAACCATACATTAATTCCTTCCTCCCTGCCCTTCTCTCTCTAAAAATAAGAATAGAATCCTTAAAGAAAGAAAGAAAGAAACCATCACAGGACATTTGCACTTTTTGTGAGGTCCCATTATCACATTTTCAGCACAAATTTCTGATTAATTCTATACTGGCCTAGAGAACTGTGCATGGGTCTATTGTGTGTGCTCTCATTAAAAAAATTCAGCATCAGGGCCAGCTCCATGGGCATGTGACCTACATAATCACACAGACCTCCCTCAGATGAGCTTAGTGTTCTCCTATCACCATCTTGAAATTCTTAATAATTTTTGAAAAAGGGTCCTCATATTTTCACTTTGCATTGTACGCAAACCATGTATCCAGTTCTACTCACCACGAAATATTGGGCTTGGTGCAAAAGGGCAAACAAGTTCTTTAAAGTTTTTTCATGTGATAGTTATCAGTATTTTATTTTTTTTAAATGCCTATCATTCAGGCATGTAGAAAATACACACCAATGCTTATGAGAAAAAATGTATACACTTTATGCTAAAGTATATACAAAATATCTTAATTTTGAATAAACAGCAGTAAATTAATAGTTTTGAAAGGAGAAAGTTATAGTTGAATTAGTTATATTGTGTTTTTTTGTTTGTCGGTTTGTTTTGTGTTTTGGTTCAGGAGCATTAATTATAACCACATCATCCCCTATAATTAAAGGAAGTGAGAGAGAAATGAGACTAAATAGAGAAGATCAGTCCAGGGCATAGAGAAGAAAGAGGGAGGAATCTAGGGTGGGAGAGTGAAATTAACCAAGTGTTGAGCCCAAGAGTCTTTTGATGCAAAGAAACCAATTCGCATGGTCACGCCTTCTGATGTGTGTATTATCTGATGCTATTGACTTTATTAGAGCCAGATTGGGTGCTCTCTTCACTGTGCAATTTTTAAAATTTTTTCTATGTCTGAGCTTGCTTTGCAACTGAATAAAAACATCTTCTCAATGTCTGGGTACCTGGGCTGAAAGGAGCAACAAATTGTTCAGGTAGTTTTGGTCCTTCTCTCTCCTTTTACTTGGAGGCATTTTACTATTTTGCCTTAACCTGTAATAATAAAGTTAAAAAAGTTAACCTCTTTTCTTATACTGTTCAAATATATATCTAATCTTTTCCCCTATTATCAGCATTGCTAGTTTTCATTTTCTGTTCCCAGCCATTTCTTTTGCTGTTTTCTCTTAAAGTCACTAAAGAAATGATTCTGTTGCTTTAAGAGGGAAAAAAATGTTACACTTGGTCAATCTGAAAATGGAACACCTGGCACCCATATTTAGAAATTTTAAACACATACACACACAAACCAGCCTGCAGCACTGAAGTGTGCAAAACCTTACAGGAAGCTCATGGCTTAAAAGCAGTTGAGTTCAATCAGTTATTTGGAACTTAAAAGCACTTTTTCCCACAGAAGCAAAGCTATAAGTGGTGTTTTGGTCCCCAGGCTCAACAGACTGTTACAGAAACGTCTGCTCTAGAGATGAAAATAAAAAAAAAAATTATTCTGGGGCAATACAGTAATTAAGCCAAAGAGAAAAGCTAACAAAGTAAGAGTTTGTTTTCTTTGAATGCTTGTACCTGAAGAGAAATTGATTCCATAGGAGAAGGTGGTAGAGGCAGCTGGAAATGTCCGAGGTGATGGGAGTCATTTCAGGGACCCCAGACTCTTTAAAAATCTAGGTGTTCTTTGTGCCCCCAAGCAAGGGTAAATAAATCACACTGTGCTTTGGTGTGAGCCTATCTATGCATGGTTCTGTTTTTGGCCCAGAATGAAAAGGAGAGCAAGACAGGAGGGGAATTTCCCTGAGGTGTCTAGAGGCTAGAGTTTTAGCGTAAATAAAGCTGGGTGACCCTGTGGTATCATAGCCTGCATTGTTCCCTTGGAATAGAAAGTCCCCTCTGAGTTCCTCTTGCCACACGGGGTATTTCCTATGTGTATATAAAGCTCCAGATCACAAGTCCTCTTCTCTGGGGAGCCGCCCCCGTTTTCCTAACTCCCCCACTAGCTACCTGCACTGCTGAAATATCCCTCTATGGAAGCACACTCTACCTTGTTTCATCATGATTCATGTGTCTCCTCCACTTGACTGGGACGCGTCACAGGAAGACAGCATTTAAATCCATTTTTAAACATTTTTCAGGAACCTCACCACACAGGAACGCATGTCTCACTTGTCTAAGTTGGAAGCGAGCCATGAGCAGTAAAAACCAGGAAGAGGGGAAGATAGTGGGGGGCAGCTTCCATCAAAGGGGAACATGGGAGACTGTGGGGAAGTGGTCTCAGATCAGAGCTCCCGTTTCTCCTTACTGACCAGGAGCCTTGTTGGTCCAGAACCACTTGCTTTTTATTCAAGATGAATGAAGTAGGTGCTGGCCTGAGAACCCAGAGGTCACTGGGTCAATTCCTAGTCAGGGCACATAACCAGATTGTAAGCCAGATCTCCAGCCAGGTCCGTGGCTGGAGGCAAGTGAAAGGCAACCATATTTGATGCTTCTCTCTCTTTCTTCCTCCCTCCCTGCCCTTCTCTCTGAAAATAATAAATAAAATCTTTTTTAAAAAAAAGATGAATAAAGAAGGAATCTTGAGGTGGATTCAGGGAGATTGAGACTAAGTATAAGTTACTACCTTACAGGCTATGGTCCTTATATTTCCTTCTTCAGTGGCCATTCTCCCTTCTTCCAGTGACAGCCCTGATTTTCCAGGGGGCTCCCCAACAAATGCGTGGACTTGGTGGACTTCTAGCCCAGCTCCAGGGTGGAAGAAGGGCTTCACCTTTTCCTTGGCCTTGGCGTTTGGTTCAGGACTGGAGCTGTAACAAACATATCTAATCAGGGTGGCTCTCGCTACTTTGAGGGTGCTGTCACCATCTTCTTGTATTTGAACCTGAGGCTGGAGGAGCCAGAGTGGTGGTGTGTTGTGAATGTTTAATAATAAGCTTAAAAAAACAGTCTTATTTATAGTAATTTCCAATTCCTGTGGTGTAAATACTTCCACCATGGCCGATTTCAAGCTTAAACATGATGTCATTAAACGTGGAGTTGGGAGGAGAGGTGTAGTAGCACACTGTCATGGAGACAGATACAAAAGATGTAAGTAATCTCAAGAGTGTAGTTAACAGCAAATAAAATAACTAGGAAGAGATGAGTTTTGAGTGCTTATTGCCTTCATTTAAAATGTAATTTATATAATTGTAGGCTTAAGTGTTGTTTTTTCAAAGGATTGCGTTAACAGCAGGCTCATGAAATTTCTAAAAATTTAACAATGGTCTCTCGTGAGCTGGTACGAACTAGATCCAGCCACTCACTGGGCCACAACCATCTGGACACCTGTGAACCCTTGAAAAATGTTAAAAATAATCATTAAAATGCTGAATTATAAATCTTTCAAAATATATGCAGGAACTATAGCTGAAAGAAAGGAATCAAAGATCCAAATAATAATAATAATAATAGAGAAGTCCACTCTCCGCAAGTTGATCTATAGAGTTAGTGGAACTGTTAGGTAGCAGCCAGGAATGAGTGGCCAGAGGACAAGTAAAGCAGAACCCGCCTCATTGCAATCGAACAAAGAATTTAAAGCAGGGGGCTAGAATTCAGCAATAATGAAAATAAAACTTTGTATTAATATGATATGAGAGGCTGACAGTTAGAAGGCAGTAATTAAATGGTGAATTGGCGGGATGTGAAAGAAAAAACAATAAGTACACATTGGTGGTTACGGAATAGAGAGGCAGATGGTAAGAGTAATAAAGACGCCCTGGTTAGTGTGGCTCAGTGGATTGGAGCCGGCCTGTGAACCCAAAGGTTCTTCCTACCTCCCTGCCCTTCTCTCTAAAAATAATGAATAAAATCTTTTAAATGAATAAATGCACTCATTTCATGTGAATATAAATAAAATGTTTATAAAAATTATTTCAAAAAAGAATAATAAAGGAAACGGAGATGCTAAAAAACTTATACACATGACACATGGACATGAACTAAGGGGGGCATTCCTAGGTGGGGCTGGGGGTTACTGGGTAGAAGGGGCAAAGGGGGGAAATTGGTACAACTGTAATAGCAAAATCAATAAAATATATATATATTTTAAAAAGGAAGCTATATCTCACCTGTTGATTTTTAAGCAGTTCTGAGCTTGGTCAGATAAGAATACCAGGCATTCTGAATCAGAAGCAAAATTATAATAGCCAAAATTATGACTATGCAGCAGAAGGGGAACCCTTGAAATTCAGTATGTATTATCTCCACTAGTTGGGAAATAAAGCCTAAAACTATATTGATTCCATGGTCTAGAAGGGGAGGAGGAGGAGAAACCTAGAAACTGACTCAAGGATATAACCTCTCAACCCCAATGGCCAGTTTAATTAGACTAGCCAATGCCCACTTGTAGCAGATGCTCAATTATATAGAACAAACTTACTAACAACTTTATTTCCTCTATCTGGGGGGCATTCAGATCAATTGGGTGCCTGCTTGCATCTTTATGCTTATGTGTTTTCATAAATAAACTTGCTATTTTATTCCACTAAAAATAATAAATACATAAAATGAAACCTGTGAACCTTTCCTTAAAAAGTCTTTGCAGATGGAATGAGGATCTTGAGATGAGATCATCCCGAATAAATTGGGTGGGCCCTAAATCCAAAGGCAAGTGTTCTTATAAGGGACCCACGGAAGAGAAACATGAAAACAGAGAAGACCATGTGAAGACAGAGGCAGAGATTTGAATTATACAATCACTGGCCAAGGAAAGCCTGGAAGAGGCAAAGAATATTTCCCTAGAACTTTGGGAGGGAGCATGATACTGCTGACACCTTGATTTTTGAACTGCGGTCTCCAGAACTATGACAGAATAAGTTTCCGTTATTTTAAGCCACCAATTTCTTAATTATTATTTTTTTTTAGGGAGAAGGGCAGGGAGGAAGGAAGAAATGGAGAGAAGTATCTATGGCCGGAGACCTGGCTTGCAACCTGGCTATGTGCCCTGGCTGGGGATTGAACCAGCGACCTTTGGGTTCGCAGGCCGGCGCCTTATTCACTGAGCCACCAGCCAGGGCGCTAAGCCACCAATTTCTTACGGGCTCCTTAGGAAGCTAGTACAAGGCAGTAATACTTCACCTGTACAGCAAGTATCTTTTATATTTTTACCCTAATTTTAAAAACAAACAAAAGATTCATTCTAGAATTTAGAAACATTTTTAAAGTGGACATGATAACCATCCAGAAATAATTACTCTTAATATGTCAATCAATTCTCTTGTATGTGTGCAATTATGAAACCTGGATCATACTATAAGGACAGTTTCAGGTCCTAATCTTTTTTAACCAATATATTATGAAAATTTTCTTGTATCATTATAAATTATTTAAAAATCGTGGTTTTAATGGCTGCAGAGAATTCTGTTTTGTGGATATATAATAAGCATAGTTATTACATTATTTTATTTTATTTTTTAAAATTTTATTGTTGTTTTATTACATCCATCCCCTTTTTGCTCCCCTCTGTACCCCTCCCCACCCACCCATTCCCCCCAAAGACATTACTTTAGATGTTTACATAATTTCTAATTCTGCACTGTTATGACTAACTCTGCACTTAGAAATTATTTCTAAAATTGTACATTTTTCTCTTGCACATATTAACATTTTAAGAATCCTGATACGTATTACCAAATTTTGCCTTTAAGGAAGTTTTTATCAATTCATAGGGCTCTCAGCTACTACAGTCCCCAGTTACCAAAGTATTTGACAAACAAATATATGGTCACTTTTTAAAAGTTGAACCAACTCAATAGGTTAAAAAGCAGTAACTTTGCAAGTGTCACTAGTTCAGTTCCTAGTCAGGGCACATACCCAGGTTGCAAGCCAGGTTTTCAGCCAGGTCCCCAGCTGGCGGCAGGTGAAAGGCAACCATACATTGATGTTTCTCTCCCTTTCTTTCTCCTCACTTCCCCTCTCTCTAAAAGTAATTAATGAAATCTTAAAATAAAAAAAAAAAAGTGGTATCTTTGCTTGATGTTATTTGTTTCTTTGCTTTGGTGAGATTGTGAATTTCTTTACTAGCCATTGGTACCTCCTTTTTTGTGAATTAATATTTGGTGCTTTTTGCTTACTTTTCTATTGGAAGGATTAGCCATTTACTCATTGATTTGAAAATTCTATTTATGTAGTAATGTTATAGAACATTTATAAAGATTTCTTGATATGAAGTGCCTGTTTTAAATACTTGTTACTTTTTACAGGAGGGTCCTCTCATTTACAAATGAGTAGAATGTTGCAATCACATGGGACAGGCCGGGGTGATGAGGGTGATTCATTCCACTCTGTCATTCCAACACCAAGGCTGCCTCACGCATACTTTGTGTTTCGTTCTATCAATCCTCAATTTGCCATTTCTTAAAAAGGAATTTGAATTCTTTCATTCAGATAAATAACCTGAGATTGGAGATGTGAGAACTGCTATAAGCCGTTTTACTTTAGAGCCCAAATTAATTTGATTAATGATATTAAAAAGCATGTACCATTTCCCCCCCTATAATCTGCATCCTTGTTCTGATTCAACATGTTCTGACTACAGCGATTACCTTTGCAGAAAAGAATATTGTACATGGGTTGGGGGTAAGGGGGTCTTACTTTTTTCTGCTATTGTTTTCTTCTGGCTTGGGGACTTTCTCCAAAGTGAACTTTTGCAAACCAGCTCAGTCTCTGGGCCTTGATTTCCTTATCTTAAGATTGCCAGATAAAATACAGGACATGGTACAATATTTGGGACGTGGTTTTACTAAGAAAGTATCCATTGTTTATCTACAATTGAACAGGGCATCCTGTTTCTTTTCTAAACTTAGTAACTCTCTCTTTGGGGCCTATCCCACACTGCAATGGGATACCATTGTCCAGAAGAAACCACTCCAAGGATGGCAGTAAAGGAAATGTTGGCAAAGCCTGATGAGGCCAGGGATCTGTTTGAACACAATATGAAAGAGACTTAGATTGGCAGCCACTGAACTTTTCCCTGATGACATGTCATGTGAGCATCTTTTCATATAGTATTTGACACCTGTCTACCTTCTTTGGTGAGGTATCTGTTAAGGCCTTTGGCCCTTTTTAAATTGGGTGTTGTTTTTTAACTGTTGAGAATTTAGAGTTCTTTTTATATTTTGGATAATAATCCCATATTAAATGTTTCTTTTAAAATATTTATTCACAGTATGCTTTATAATTTTTATGGAGTCCAGCTTATCAATGATTTCTTTCATGGACAATGCCTTCGGTGTCATATCTAAAAAGTCATTGCATATCCAAGGTCATCTAGGTTTTCTCCTATGTTATCTCTAGGAGTTTTACAGTTTTGTATTTATGTCTGTGATTCGGTTTGAGTTTATTTTTGTGCAGGGTAAGTTCTGTGTTTACATTATTTTTAGATGTGGACATCCATTTGTTGAAAAAAATCTATCTTTGCTTCATTGTATTACTTATGCTTGTTTGTCAAAGATCAATTAAATATATTTTTATGGCTCCATTTCTGAGCTCTCTATTTTATTCTATTGTTCAATTTGTCTATTATTTTACCAGTACCATGCTGTCTTGCAATGGTAGCTTCCTAGTAAATCTTCAACTCAGGGCCTCTGTCAATATTGTGTTGATTATTCTGGTCTATTACCTCGCTATATATCTTTAGAATCTGAGTGTTATTATTCACAAAACAGCCTGCTGGGATTTTAATGGAGATAACATTGAATGAATATATATATACAAATTAGGATGGGAAGAACTGACCTATTGACTACATTGAGTTTTTCTATCCATGAACATGGAATACCCCTCCACTTATTTAGTTTTTCTTTGATTTTCTGGGGTCAAACTTTTGTGATTTTCCTCATATAGATCTTGTACATATTTTGTTAGATTTATACCTAATTATTTCATTTTTGGAGATGCTAATGTAAATAGTATTAGGTTTTTAACTTAAAATTTCTGTCCACTGCAGGCATACAAGAAAGTGATTGATTTTCTCTCTTTTTTTTCTTTTTTTAAATTTAATTTTCTTGATGTATTACATCCATCCCCTTTTTATTCCCCTCTGTCTCCTTCCTCACCCACCCACTCCCCCCTAAGTCAATCCCACTTTGATTTTTGTCTATTTATCTTGTATCCTGCAAACTTGCTACAATCACTTATTAGTTTTAAGAGTTTTTTGTTGCACTTCCAGAATTTATAAATAGATGACTATGCCATTTATGAACAAAGGCAGATTTATTTCTTTCTTTAAAAATGATGTAACTTTTATTTTCTTTCTCTTGTCTTATTGCATTAACATAGACTGTCAGTTCAATGTTGAAAAGGAGTGGTGAGAGGGGACAACATCTTTAACTTGTATCTGATTTTTGTGGGAAAGCTTCAAGTTTTGCACCAGAAAGCATGAGGTTCATTATAGATTTTTAAAGTTACCCTTTATCAAATGGAAGAAATTCCCCTTTATTCCTAGATTACTGAAAGTGTTTTTCATGAATGGGTGTTGGATTTTGTCAAATGTTTTTCTACATATGTTGATATGATCATGTGATTTTTCTCTTTATCCTATGGTATGATGGATTATATTAATTAATTACATATTTCTTCTATGTGTTTTCGCAACTTGTGTCTTTCAAGGAATTGGTCCATTTTATCTAGCTTATCAAATTTGTGTGTATAAAGGCATTCATGTTTCTTTATTAACATTTTAATGTACATATGATCTATAGTAATATCCCTACTTTCATTTATGATATTAGTAATTGTTTCCTCTTTCTTTTTGAGTAGAGGTTTATTAAATTTATTTATCTTTTTACAGAGACAGCTTTAGGTTTCATTCAATTTCTCTATTGACTTTCTATTTTCAATTTTATTGAATTTTGTTAATTCATATTAGTTATTTTCTTCTGATTACTTTGGATTTAATTTGCTCCTTTTTTTCTAGATTCCTAAAGTGTAAACTTAGATTATTGATTTTAGATCTTTCTGACTATATATAGTTAAACCATGACCTTCCTGATTTTGTAGCTGCTGGATCTGTTCATTTATGATAAAGAAGATTTGAAGTCTTCAACTATGGTGGGTAGATTAATATCTACTATATTTGTGACCACTTTATACTTATTGCAATTATTTTTGTTCTTTTTTTTGGTCTTCCACACTCTTTCTGCCTTTTGTAATTTTAACTGAGTGTTTACTATGATTCCATTTCTCTCCTTTCTTAACATATTTGTTAAAGTTTTATTTTTTACATTTTAAAGTGGTTGTCCTAAAGTTTGCAATATACATTTACAGCCAAATAAAAAAATGTATTTACAAATTATCCAAGTGCACTTTCAAATAACACTGTACTGTATCATAGGTACTATCAGTGCCTTATAACAAAATAATTCTAATTCTTCCCTCTCATCCTTAGTATCATTGTTATAATTTATTTCACTTAAATATACACATAAATAAGCACATATACACATATGTGTGCATACATTGTTATTACTTCTTCAATACTCCTTTTTGATTTATATAAATTCAAATTTTTGACCTATGTTATTTTTCTTCTGTAACTTATTTTAACATTTCTTGCAAGGCAACTCTACTGGCAACAAATTACCTCCATTTTTGTTTATCCAGTTGTGTTCCCTCATGACTGGTTCACTTTGTACTTTTGAACTCTCACAGTGGTTCCCACAGAACCTTCAGCAACTTGTCAATTCCAGGTCAGGTTTTTCTGCCCCATCGCTCATTTCTTCCTGAGCCTCTGGTCCAGTAAGCCGCAATGACCTGTATTCACCTGTCTCTCCAGTCATGGGAGCAGTGGTTTGCACCACATCCTCTCCTCTCTTACAGATTAAAGAAAAATGGTGATTTTTCAGTCTGTTCAGCTTTTTTCTTGTTGTTAGAGTGAAGTTGCAACTTCCAAGCACTTTATATGTATGAAGCCAGCAACCTCAATAACTTTTTAACATTAATTCTGTTTCTGAGTTTAAATAGTAATTACATCTCATAGCTAATTTTTATTTTATTTATCTGCAGTGTCTTTTAATAACTGTCAGGTCTAGTTCAGAAGGTATTTATTATATATAAATAATCTAGTTCTGTGCTTGCTATAGAGAAAGACCAAAGAAGTATAATGTAGTACTTTGATTGCAAAGTTTATGATAGGATATACACTAGAAAAGTATTAGAGTTAGCATATGGCTAAAAGCCAAAACTGTGGTCCAAGTACCAAGCGATGGAGAAAGTCAGTGTAGAGGCCCAGAGGGGCCAGGAGAAAGGACATGCTTCAAGAGGTAGTGGATCTTGAAGGAGAGTCAAGTTCGGATAAGCCATAAGAAATTAGAAAATGGTGTATAAAATGCAACTAATTTTTGGGTATTTATTTTGTGTCCTGCTACTTAACTGAATTCATGTATCAGTTCTAGTAGTCTTTTGATGGAATCTTTAGTGTTCTCTATGTACAGCATCATGCTATCTGCACATAATGACAGTTTTATTTCTTCCTTTCCAATTTTGATGCCTTTTGTTTCTTCATCTTACCTGACTGCTGTGGCTAGGGCTTCCAGTACTATGTTGAATAAGAGTGGTAAAAGTGGAAATTCCTGTCTTATTCCCAATCTCAAGGGAAATGGTTTCAGCCTTTGCCCATTGAGTATGATGTTGGCTGTGGGTTTGTCTTATGTGGCCTTTATTATCTTGAAGTATGCTCCCTCTATTTTCACTTTGCTGAGAGTTTTTGTCATAAATGGATGCTGGAATTTATCAGACGTTTTTTTCTGCAGCTATTGATATGATCATTTTGTTTATGTGGTGTATCATGTTTATTGATTTGAGGATATAGTACCAACCTTTTTCTATTGCATTCCTAGAATAAATCCCACTTGATCATGTGTACAATCTTTTTATTGTATTGCTGGATCTAGTTTGCTAATATTTTGTTGAGGATTTAACATTATCTATGTTCATCAGGGATATTGGCCTATAATTTTCTTTCTTTTTTTTTTTTTTTTGTAGTGTTTTTGTCTGGTTTTGGAATTAAAGTACGCTGACCTCATAAAATGAGTTTGAGAGTTCTCCCTCCTCTTGAGGTGTTAGTTTCTCTTTGCAAGTTTGGTAAAATTCACCTGTGAAGCCATCTGGTCCAAGACTTTTGCTTATTGGGAGTTTTTGATTACTGCTTCAATCTCATTGGTTGTAATCTGTCTATTCAGATTTTCTGATTCTTCCTGATTCAGTTTCGGGAGATTGCACATTTCTAGGAATTTATCCATTTCATCCAGATTGTCCAATTTGTTGGCACATAGTTGTCACATCAATACAAAAATATATACACACCCCTATAGCAGCACTTTTTATAATAACCAAAATTTGGAAGCAGCCTCGTGCCCATTCACAATATTTTCTTACAATCCTTTGTATTTCTGTGGTATCAGTTATTACTTCTCCTCTGTCATTTCTGATTTTGTTTATTTGGGTACTGTCTCTTTTTTTCTTAAAGGGTCTGTTAAGATTTGTCAATCTTATTTATCTTTTCAATGAACCAGCTCTTGGTTTCATTCATCTTTTATACTGTTTTTTAAGACTTTCATTTATTTCTGCTCTGATATTTATTATTTATTTCCTCTACTTACTTTGGGCTTTGTTTGTTACCCTTTTTCTATTTCCTTTAAAAGTAAAGTTAGATTGTATATTTGAGATTTTTCTTGTTTCTTGAGGTAGACCTGTAATGCTACAAATTTCTCCCTCAGGACTGCTTTCACTGTGTTCCATAGGTTTTGGTGTGTTGTGTTCTCGTTTTCATTTGTTTCAATGTATCTTTTGATTTCCCCTTGATATCATTGTTAACCCATTCATTGTCTAGTAATATGTTCTTCAACCTCCATGTCTTTGTGCATTTTTCCATTTTTTTGTAATTAATTTCTAGTTTCATACCATTATAGTCAGAGAAGATATGATGTCAATATTCCTAAATTTACTGAGACTTGTTTTGTGTCCTAACATGTTGTCTGTCCCAGAAGATGTTCCATGTGCATTTGAAAAGAATGTGTATTCTGCTGCTTTGGGGTGAAATGCCCTGAAGATATCACTTAAATCCATCTGGTCAATGTGTCACTTAAAGTTATTGTTTCTTTGTTGATTTT
Source organism: Noctilio leporinus (assembly GCA_004026585.1). Taxonomy (NCBI): domain Eukaryota; kingdom Metazoa; phylum Chordata; class Mammalia; order Chiroptera; family Noctilionidae; genus Noctilio; species Noctilio leporinus. The sequence goes on along the minus strand of PVIW01001333.1, from coordinate 72,962 downwards.
CAGTCTGGAAAATCTCATTGATGTCAATGGGATGTTAAAATCTCTACTATGACTGTATTACTATTAATCTCTACCTTTATATCCATCCAGATTTGCTTTACATATTTAAGTGTTCCTATGTTTGATGCATAAATGTTTATAAGGGTTATATCTTCTTATTGGATTGATCCCCTTTATTATTATGTAATGCCCCTTTTTTTGTCTTTTATTAATAGCCTTTGTTTTAAAGTCTGTCTTGTCAGATATAAGTATCGCTACCCCAGCTTTTAAAAAATTTCCATTTGCATTAAATATCTTCTCTATCCCTTTACTTTTAGTCTGTGTATATCTTTCATTCTGTGGTGGGTCTCTTGTAGATTGCCTATATAGATAGGTCTTGTTTCCTTATCCATTCAACTACCCTATGTCTTTTGTGCGGCATTTAAGATATTGACATTTAAAGTGACTATTGTTGGGTATGTATTTATTGCATTTTGATTCCTTATAATTAGGTTCCTTTCTCCTTCTTCTCCTCCTCTTCTTTTTCTCTTTCTCCTTTTCCTTCTTCTTTTCTTCTTCAGACCCTTTAATGTTTTTTGTAATACTGGTTTGATGGTAACTCATTTAGATTTTTCTTGTCTGGGAAGTTCTTTATTTTTCCTTCAATTGTAAATGATAATTCTGCCATGTAAAGTAGTCTTGGCTGTAGGTTCTTGCTTTTCACTGCTTTGAATGTTTTGTGCCAATCCCTTCTGGCCTGAAATGTTTCTGTTGAGAAATCAACTGATAGTCTTATGGGAGCTTATGTGTAGGTAACTAACTGTCTTTCTCTTATTGCTTTTAAGCTTCTCTCTTTGTCCTTAACCTTGCGGTTCGAAGACATATTTGATTTGGGCATCATTGAGTTCACCTTGTTTAGGACTCTTTGCATTTCAAGGAATCATGTGTCTTTTTCCTTCACCAGGTTAGGGAACTTTTCAGTCATTCTTTCTTCAAATAGGTCTTTTTTTTTTTTTTTTTTTTTTTTTTTTTTTTTTTTTTTTTTTTTTTTTTTTTTTTTTTGAATCTCTCATTTCCATTCTTTATTGTCATCCAGTTTACTATCAATCAGTAAAAACAACAAATAACATTTGATACCCAGTAAGATAGCCAATGAAAGTAAGTGAATGGGTTTCTGTTTATAGTGAAGATTCTTTTGTTCTCTATCCCCAGGTCTTACATGGTGAAACATCCAAGGTTTAATTTTTCTGGGAGGAAAAGGGTTCAGAATCCCATAGAGAAAATTCTTCAGCTAAAAGGAAGTCAGAAAGATGGATTTCCAAAACCGACTGTCTCCTGTAGCATGTGGATCTCTGCAAGCAGAGTCTCATCTTTCAATTTTAGCTTCATCGTGTACTTGTAAGCTTGCTCAGCCTCCAGTTGCCGTCCAGCTTTCAGGCTGACCATAGCCAGATAAGCCCACACTTCAGCATTGTGGTTATTCAATGCATTGGCTTCCGAGTTTTTTTTTTTTTTAAGATATAGAAATATAGAACGCTTCATGAATTATAGTGTCATCCTTGAGCAGGGGCCATGTTAATCTTCTCTGTATCATTCCAATTTTAGTATATGTGCTGCTGAAGTGAGCATTTAAATAGGTCTTGATCCCTTGCTCTCTCTCTTCACATTCTGGTGCTCATATGATGTGGATGTTGTTATGCTTTATGTTGTCCCAAAGGTTCCTTAAACTATCCTCATTTTTATTTGTTTATTTTTATATTATTATTTTTGAAATATATATTTATTTAAGATATTTAAGATTTTATTTATTATTTTTAGAGAAGAGGGAAGGGAGAGAGGCAGAGAGGGTGTAAGACATCAATATATGGTTGCTTTTCACCTGCCCCCAGCTACAGACCTGGCTGGAGAACTGGCTTGCAACCTGGTTATGTGCCCTTGCTGGGAATCAAACCAGTGACCTTTGGGTTCTCAGGCCAGCATCTTATCCACTGTACCACCAGCCAGGGCCTAAACTATCCTCATTTTTAAAAATTTGTTTTCCTTTTTGCTGCTATGATTGGCTATTTCCTGCTACTTTGTCTTCCAAATCACTTATTCAGTCCTCTGCTTTATCTAACCTACTGTTTATTCCTTGTAGTGTGTTCCTCATTTCAGATACGGTATTCTTCATTTCTGACTAGTTCTTTTTTATGGTTTCTATGTCAATTTTCATGTTTTTGAAGCTCTCACGAAGTTCCTTGATAACCATTTTCTTGAATTCTCTATCAGGTAAATTGCTTGCCGCCATTTTATTTAGCTCTTTTTCTGGAGATTTCTTCTGTTCTTTCACTTGGGGCATGTTTCCTTTTCTCCCCATTTTGGCTAACTCTTTGTGCTTGTTTTTATGTATTAGGTAGATCTGCTATGTCTCCCAGTCTTTGTAAGGTGTCTTATGGAACCTAGTGGCACAGTCTCCATGCTCACCTAAGGTGGGTGCTCCAGGAATGTCCCTTGTGTAGGTTATGTGGGCTCTCCTATTGCTATTGAGTCTTAATTGCTATTGGTCCATTCATGTGTGGGGTCAACCCTCAGGCTGGCTGACTAGGAGGATCAACCCCTACCACAGCGTATGAATGCAGGTGCTGATCACATGAAGCGGATCTTGGTGCCTGCCAAGATCTCCTTTTGGATATTCCACTTATGAAGCTAATTGGATCTTGCTCTGATGTTGTTTCAAGCTGGCCACTGGATGTATTGGTCTGGGGCTTCTTGGGAGGAACTATGAATAATGCCAGTATCAGATGTTACTTGTGACTGGCCCTGGTCCACGTGTTTGTAGCTAAAAAGCAATCCACAATTTGTGACTGCCTCTGCGGAGCCTAGGTATGTGCAGGAAAACCAAGCTGCACACCAAGACTGGCTGCCATAATCACTGAGCCCAGAGGCAGGTTAGCAAAATATCCAAGGCACCTGGAGATCCACTTCTACCTGCCTGAAGCCTCCTAGGCTCAGTTATTGAAAGAGCCTCTGGTAGTATTTGAGTTGCATAATGTAGGTTCTTAGTTCAGGTAGGGACAAGAGGTGTTCATCAGATAGATACAGGTTCAAACTTGGTGCCAGTCTTAGGTCTGAGGCCACTCTGCAAATGCCCCAGAGTATACCAAGTGTAGCTGCCACCTGCTGGGTGTTTACACACCTTTTGGTGTGTGAGGTCTCAGGGAGTTGTCAGAGTGAGGCCATTAGAGTTTATCAGGCCCTAAAAGACCAAGATTTGGCCATTTGAAGGATGGGCTCTACACCATTTGTGTGTGCGCGTGTGTGTGTTGGTGGGGGGGTGGGGATGTCCCCGCCTGTCCTAGAGCCACACAGTTCAGTTATCCCAGATTCTGCCGGGAGTGTGATCTCAGCAGGATGGGGCTGCTGCGAAATGAGAATGTGGGGCTAGTGGACCCCCTGTGAGAAGGAGAAGCTGGTCGGGCTTTGGGGAAGATGGGGAAAGGTGACCCCTGTTCCATAGCCACACAACTCATTTTGTCTCAGATTCTGCCCTGACCTTGGGAGGCAGGGCCACCAAGGCTTCGGAGGGAGGGGCCCCAGGGAGCCAGGAGAGTGGAGCTAGCAGATCTCCCATGAGAGGGGGCACTAGTCAGGTTCACAAGAAATTAGGGGGAATGACCCCCACTCTAAAGCCACCCAACTCAGCAACTGACACCCCTTGAGTCTGCCCAGACCTCTAAACCCTGACCCAGGCAGATGACTCCTCAGCAGGGCACAAGCTCCACAGGGTGCGGCAAGAGAGAGTCCAGGGTGAGGGGCTATTCATTCCCCCAGGCTGATGCCCGAAAGAGGGGAGTGCTCTACCCAAGATAGATGGCATCTGCAGGGTGGGAGAGGAGCACTGTGTGTGAATCCTGGCGGCTGTCTCTTTAGCTCTCTTTCCAGAGCCGCAAACCCCAGTCTCTCCCATGTGACTCTAGTCTGCTATGACCGTCCTCCACTGGAGCCCAGGGTGGATGATTTGCAAATGAAATTTTGTGTCTTGGCCCTTTAAGAGGCCATCTGTGTCTTTAGCATGGCAGTTTTTCAACCTTTTTCATCTTGTGACACACATAAACAAATTAATAAAATTCTGCAACACACCAAAAAATATATCTGGTGCTGATCTAACCCCCCTAAAAATAGATATAATTTTAATACATTCACACCAAATGGCTATTGTTGTGTTGGCTGTTGTCATTATTTAATGTGGTCAATGCCCCTGACTAAATGGTCAGGTGTTGCATGTGTTAAAGATTCTTGTGGCACACTTGTGCTGTGGCACGTGGGTTGAAAACCACTGCTCTAGCAGACCCATGTCTCCCCCTCGTAGACAGACTCCCTGATGATTTTCCCAGGCAGATGTTATGTGGGTGCCTCTTTCTTCCAGGCTCTGGTGCTCTGGGCTGCAGAGCTCAGTGTGGTGTCGAGATCCCGTGCTTCTCAAGGGGACCCTTTCCAGCCGAAGAGATCGCCCCAGAATCTCAGCCACCACCCATGGGAGCGGGACCAGCCCTTTCATGTCTCCGCCCTTCCTATCAGACTCAAGTGGCTTATTCTATAAATCCTGGCTTAGAAGTCTTCTCTTCAGCTAGTCTTCAGTTTGGTTCTTTGGTTTGATTTCTCTATATTTTAGTTGTAATTCCTGGGAGGAAGTGAGTATAATATCCACCTGCTCTGCCACCATCTTGAATCCCCAAAATATCTTTTAAAAATGAATGCTTTCAAGAGAGCATTCTTGGAAACCAACCTTAACAACTCTTGCTTGTCTATTCCTGGGCCAGCTTGTTCTCAATATTGTTATCTGCTGGTACCAGTAGAAAAAGCTGGGCAGTGCTCTGTAGGATCAGGAACAGAGCTGGGATCCACAGGCAGCATCTGCAGGCAGAAGGGAGCCCAGGCCAGGCCATCTGCTCTTGGCCAACCTGATTAATAATGGAGAGGGGTTTTCTTATCTTTGGGAGAGGCCTAGGAGTGAGTTGATGAAAAGATGTGCATCTTTACCCGCTTGGTGGTTCAAGTGGCTGTAACTTATGTATTTGCACCCCAGGTTCTATGATCAGGGGTGGAGAACAATAGGAGAACATCAGAGAGCAGAGCTGGATGGAGAGAGACCAACCTCGGGGGAGACCAACCTCTGAGTTGGCTGAGGGGCGCTCTTAACATATTTTCTTATGACTTGGGCTATTTCAGCCTATCGGTAATTTTTTTTTTAAAGTGCTGGGGATATTTCAGGAAACAAGACATTTGTAGTGCTCGGAACAAAAATAGAGAATAGCATAAAATCACATAGGAGCTGCTTATGATAGTTGCCAAGAAATCAAAATGAGATGGATACCTTGGGACTGAGCCCTGAGGACCCTGATGAAAACACATTGCCCTCATATAGTTCACCAACACACACATTGTCCAACTTCCCTGTGGAGTGCTCTAAGGGAGAAAGTCAATGAAATCTAGAACAAATCACTGGAGTTCTGCAGCAGGAAGGTGACAAGTCACTAGTATGGCCGAATGCCAATGAATCCTTAAAGAGGAATGATATTTCTCTTCCATGCCAGAGAAAGGTGGGATGAGGCTTTGTTTTTTGAGCTTCAGTTTAAAATCAGAGGAAAGTGTGTCACTAAAGATAGGAAGAATATTTTGAGTAAAATTTTGAAGGTGGAGGAAGAAAGATCAGGCAAAGGGAATCTCAGTTGCATGCAGGCTCTCTGGCATTGGGTGTCAACTGGCTGTGTGTCATAAAGCTCTTTACCTCTGCCAGTTGATCTTCCAGGTCCTCAGTGTTTTGTATGGAATGCATGTTGTTGATATAGGCTGAAGAAAAACGCCACAACACAGCAAGAGACCACCAAGTTCAGGTTGAATTTGGCTATATATTTAAATATATTGATGCTTTGTTATCTCTCTCTCTTTCTCTCTCAATAAATAAATAAAATAGAAAGATAAGAACTTTCTTGGCCTCATAGTTACTTGTGGTGGATGAGAGGATGTGTAGTTATTTTAAAAGTTCATCAAGTCCAGTTGAGCTTTCAGAGGAGAGGAGAGAGCAGGGAGATGCTGGACAGCAACATAAACATGAGAAGAATGGGGTTTTATGAGAGGGGACCCAAAGAACCTGGAGTTATCTTTGGGAGGGCAAGACCTTATAGTACAGGCTTCCCCCACTAGGTGAGTGTTCTAGGAATTCATCCGTGTCAGTGTACCAGCTGGTGTTGTGAGAGGCTTCAGTACATTTTTTTGAAGACCCTTTCAACTCATATACCCATTTCATAATAAATCACTTATAAGCGCACCTACCCATACCACACTTAGCGTTTAGCAGTTTTTGACCAAAAATAGCATGACCCCCATGCCCCACCCTCCCTCTTCACCCAATCTCACCCCAAGTTACTTTTTTGTGTTTCCCCAGATGAAAAGAAGTACTCAAAGGGAAATGTTTTGCTGATGTGGAAGAGGTGAAACCAAAAAATGGCAGAAGCACAAAAAGACATTGAAATCAATGAGTTCAAAAACTGTTTGGAGCATTGGAAAAAAACATCTCAATAGGTGTATTGCATCAAATGGAGAGTACTTTGAAGGTGACTGACATTTAAACATTTAAGAGTAAATACAGCCCTAGCTGATAGCACAGTGGATAAGGTGCTGGCCTGCGGAACCCAAAGGTCGCTGGTTCAATTCCCCAGCCAGGGCACATAACCAGATTGCAAGCCAGATCTCCAACCAGGTCTGTGGCTGGAGGTAGGTGAAAGGCAACCATCCATTGATGTTTCTCTCCCTCTCTGCCTCCTTCCCTTCCTCTCGCTCTCTGGAAATAATAATAAATAAAATCTTTTTTAAAATTAAAAAAAAAAAAGAGTAAATACAAATTTTTAATAAATAAATTCTGGTTATTTTGGAGGTCTCCCCTCAAATTTAGATCTCTGCTTGTCAGACATTTATATTGTTCTATGAGTGGTGTTTATGTCCCCACCCCTGACCCTCTTGTGTCAGGACCGAACAGCTAGATAAGGTTGAACTCAGGACTTCCTCCCCCATTCCCTGCTTACACCCACATACAGCCTATAGCTTCATAGAACCAGTTTCTCTCTGGTAGCTGTAATATTTTTGGCAATAATAAATCCTTTTAAAACGTTTATTCTCTACTGTACGGAAAAAAAGAACCCAATGATCAGAAAACTCCCAATGACTTGTGTCCTTTGATGTTCATATGTAATTCTTGCCAATGTTTATGTACATGGTCAGCAGTGTGAATCTATTATTTTGTGTTCTAATCTTTCACTCATTACATTTTTGTCTTTACATTCTTTTGTATGGATAGTTAAGTTATACTCCCTGAAAGCCGCAAATAGGTAGAACACATACACTGCCATTTTTATTAGCTACCCATTCCTAGCCATCCTCTGGTTGTTGGATTTGCAAGGCTAGGATAAATCTGCGCAGTTATGAATAGGGGTGGCAGTCATCCCTAGATGACCTTTCCTAGAAAGGTGTGCAGTCTGAGCTAAGCAGAAACATGTTTCAACTCCCAGACTATTTCCAGAGTTTGAAAAGTTCAGGCCCAGAAACGAAATTAGCTGGAGGCTTTTGGTTGCTTACAATTTTATAACAGGCCATAGGTTTAAAGTCCAAAAGGGCTCAGATTTCTACCCCATGTTTGACGTCTCAGACCTCAATCCAGAGGAGAGCGAGCTGAGCTGACTTTCTGGCACCTCCGGGACGGCAGTGACATGGAGGCTCAGGGACCCCAGCCAAGCCCTCCCCACATGGTGCGTGGGGATAAAGCTTTCCTGGTGTGCGTATCCACGAGCTCTGTCCTTGGCTCTTCGGGCGTGGTTGAGAGGTGCCCCGTGCCCACTATTGCAGAGTGACCCGTGGATTAGCCACAGGAGTTGCTGGGACCAACCCTGTGATTGGTGAGCAGTGCAAACAAGACCCAGTAAGACTCACGGAGGCGTGATGGGAACAAAGGAAGGAGAAGCACAGGTGGGCCGGACACAGCCAGAAGCAGCTAGAAGCTGCCCAAAGGTTTCTAAGAGCTGGGCAACAGGGAGAGTGAAAAAGTCCAGGAGCCGGGGGTGCCTCACAAAGGGTGGCCTTTTCACCTGTATTCTCTGCACTCTTCTTCTTTAAGTCACACCTATAGTTTACAAAAATATATACATTGAGAGTGCAGTTTAAATGAGAGGGTTGTCCTAATCTACTTGCAGGATGGAGCTGCCTCTTTATTTCTTAGTCTTTTCCCAGCACAGCATCCAGGACAAGCAAGTTCTCTGAGGGGCTTTGTTGAAGTGAGCCCTCTTCTTCCATTCTTCTATGTTACTGGTAAACTCAATACTGTGTTGTTCGTAAATAGAGCCTGGGGCAGGACCTTGGTGATTTGCTGTGTATTTTTGGTTGCTTTGTTTTTTTCCTTCTCAAATTACTTGATTGTGCTTTGATATCATATACGGATTAAAAAATGTAGTTGATTTTGTTGACTCTCATAAGCAAATAGGATGTCTCACATTTAACAGATGTATTTATAATCCCATTACCCAATGAAGTTTCAGATGATGGTTTAATACAAAAGCCAAGTAAAAATGCCTAATTCTAGCTTTCTGTGTGTGCCCACCCCACAGAGCTCTCCATCCCATTGAAATGAAGTTCTGAGGACCTCCAGGGATCGTGCTTCAGGAATTCCATTCAGGTCCTCGGCAGATGGGCATCAGTATCATCTCCTGGCCAGCAGGATGTCCTTAAGTTCTCCCAAGGAGCTGCCACTGTGTAAGGATGGAGAAGACTGTCAGGAAACTGGAGCTCCACAGAAGGGCGTCCCCACCTCTGAGGATAAGATGGAGTCTGGCCTGATCTCTAGTGGGTACTTAGTGGTTCCAAGCCCCAGTGCAGGAGATGACACTCAGCATTCTATCCTGGCTGCTACCCCAACCCTTGTGACTGAGGTGCACCAAGGGGAACGGGAGACCTGGAGCAAGAAGATGGACTTCCTCCTGTCGGTCATTGGCTACGCCGTGGACCTGGGCAACGTCTGGCGCTTTCCCTATGTCTGTTACCAGAATGGAGGGGGTCAGTATCATGGGCCATGAGCAGAAGCTTTGACTCAGGGGAGGCCTGTAGAGCCTCTTGGGAGGCCAGAGGATAAATCATACCTTTTCTGTCTTGTTCAACTAATACGAGTCGGGAAACATGGTTGCTTAAGACCTGCAAGCTTGCCTAAAAGCTAAATCTCCAGTAAGGTGATTTTAAGTCGGCACCTCTGAGGCTCTCTGGGCTATGAAGTTGGATGAAACCTCCCAAGCCTGACCTCAGCAGGTTGGCTACATCGTTCACCATGTTAGGGTTCCATCTGCTGAAGAGCTCCCTTCTCATATCTGCATGATCCGGGCTCCGCTCTCCACGTAGCGAGATGTGGGAACGGCCAGCAGCCCTGGGCTGAGCTCCTTTACTCCTGCTGGCACCTTCTGCTCAGCAGACCAGAGAGGGTAGAGCTGTGAGAGGAGGAATTGGGAGGGAGCTCTAGGGTCCTGGGCCTTTGGACCTGTGAGAGATCAGAGAAGGGGATCAGCTCAGGTCCATAGTCTTAAGTTAAAGCTGGGACAGGACCCAGAGCTGAACCCAGCTGCAGCATGACATTAACGCTGACCCCAAGCCACGCGTAGATGTGGCTTATGTCTCTGGCAAGAGAGCCAGATTTTTGAGGCCGGAGACTAGTTCTTGTTCCTCCTTTGACTCCCAGTGCCCCAACAGCAGGGAACTTGTAGATTACAAAAAGATAGTAGTTGACTGTAGGCAGCGATATGGCAACTCCAGAGAGAGGAGGAAGTAGGTGTGCGGCCTCTGTGCTGACATCAGACTTGCTATCAGAATAGGAAAAGGATGAGAGATGGGGGTCAAATCAGTTGGTGTTTATTTTAACAGTTTATTTTGACAGGGGTTCTGGCGACAGACTTGGGAAGGGAGCTAAAATGAGGTAATTCATTTGTGTCCATGGCCTGACCGTGTGGCCTGTGTTTGCTGTTTTTAAGGGCCATGGTCCCTGCAGCGGCAAAGGCAGTTTCTGGTGGGGGGAGGGGGAGCCCAACACTCCCTTCCTGGGAGGAGCCGAGGTTGGGATCGCCTTATCTCCGACCCAGGAGGACTCACCTTTAGCCCGAGCAGTACATAAGGGGCTGGGTCACTGATGTCGTTCCCCCTATGCTCGTTCCCTCTGATAAAGCCAGGCAACCAAACCTTTTGGACAAATGCCACCCTGTCAACTTGGCACAGTTATTATTCTCAGTCCAGATTTCCCCAGAATGGTTGTAAACTAGGTGGGACCTTTCTGAGCTGCACTGGCTTCAGGTTTCTACTTTCAAAGCACTTTATGGAAGGAAAAACTGTCAGGGAAAATAACAGCCGACCCATCTTGTGGGCTAACACTCAGGCTACAGGTGAACAATCCTCAATGTGGAATGAGCCTTTCCACATTCTGCCTCAGCCATGAGGACCAGGGGACACGGGCATCGCCAGAGATGCCACAGCTCCTCCCTTTCTCAGTGTGGGACAAACCACCTTGTTCAACCACAGCTGCAAAAATGGCTCAGAATGGAAAGTAGCTAAGAGTCAATAATCAAGATCTGTATTCAGGGATGATACAGATGAACAGAGATATTAATTCAGTGACTCTTAGAGTAGTACAGCTATTGTACAGGTTGTCACAGAAGATCCATTCCAAGGGCCCCAAATGCTGGTCCATGCTGGTGGCATCAGAATCCCCTGAGGAACTTAAAACTTTTTTGTTGCCTTAGACATGCTTTTATTCAAAATTAGCTGTCTACAGTGACTTGCCCTTTATGGAATAAGCACATCTAAGCTTATGTCACAGCCTTCTTTTCCTCTGGGATGGGCTTCTTTTCTGGGTTTCTTCTCAGATGCTGGTTTCTTGGTAACTGCTGCCTTTTTAAATACCAAAGGCTTCTTGTGCTTCTTAAGGGTAACAGCCTTCTTTCCCTTCTTCCTTCCATGGGCTTCTTGCCTGGAACCCCCTTCTCATCTGATTTGGCTTCAAGCACTGCTGTTTTTTTATACACCCTTGGAGCTTGTGGTTCTTGGCCTGGCAAAGAATAGTTTTTCAGCACGTGGTCTTTGCATATGGTGTAGCTTCAACAAGAAGCTCAGGTTGTTCAGCGGATTCTTCTTCAGGACTCTACAGTGAGTCTTTTTGCATGGTGCTGGAGGGCTCTTTGGATCTCTGGGCTTTTCAATGTGCTCAGGTCTGTACCCAGCATCTTGTGCATAGCATGTTGTAGATACTCTTTGAGGGAAGCAGCTTGATACCGGGTGCCATATAGACCTTCTAACTTGTGAAAAACACCTACAGTGCAAATGCAGAAACAGCCTACACGCTCGCCAGGAGCAAATTTCAAAACATTCAGTTTGCTTACATTGCGCAGAGTAATGCCAGGGATGTTTCTGAAGGCTTTGATGATATCACTGGCCTCATTATAGATGATGCGAGGTCCCCTGTGCTAGATACAATGACGGGTTCTTATTTTGCCCTTGCTAGCTCCCGTTTGCTGAGAGGCATAGACTTTTTGGTACCATTCCAGGCCTTAGGTTTCTTAAGAAGCAAAACAGCTTCCTTGGTGTTGCAGTAGCCTTCAACTGTATCTTCAGCCACCAAAAGAAGTTCAAGAACTTTCTCAGTACAATGACCTTTAGACATGACTGGTAAGACTGAGGCACCCAGGGCAGAGCAGATGTCGTATATCACTTCTGTGTTGTTTACTCCACGATGCAAAAGGTACCAGGTTTTGGTTGGTGCGGGCATGGTGGCCCTCATGACCCATATTTCCTAAAGCACCCTGAGCCCCACCATCTCATACTCTGGGAATTCAAGCCATAGCTCTGCCAGCATCCCAAGGCTCAGCACTGATTTCATGACTTGCCACTTGCATAAGTTGGTGCGAACAAAGTTTACAATATCTGGTCAGAAGGGAGTCTTGAACACAGCAGGCTAAGGGACATTTTGCCAGATGACGCTCCCTTTAAGGAGTACGCCATGGTGTGGAGAGGCGTAGGCCACACTCCCCTCAACCTGTCGGCTCCCACGTAACATAAATGTGTTGTTATACCCATCCCCGGAACTTCGGCTTCAGGAAGACTGGGTGGATGTGTGTTTTTAAACCCACCAGGGATCATGATGGCTGGCTGGAGTTTGGAAACCTCAGCTCTCCTCAGCCATGTCATTCTGTAGGAGAGGAAATACTCAGAGAGGATGCGTGGCCTGGGCCCTCCAGGCAGTTCAGAGGGGGACTGGTCCCAGTGCCTGTTCTGCTGACTCGCAAACCCCGCTTTCTTCCCAGCTCCTTCCTGCCTCCTGCGAAACCCCACTTTCAATGGTGGACCTGCGTCTACTACTACTTCTGGCAAAGTACCGATGCCAGGGGAGCGCAGGGTGAGGCCACACAGCATAAGGTGGCTTCGAGATACTTGAGCACCAGATGGCTCTGTGATTCTCGGTGGCCCTCGTGAGCAGGTCGGCAGGACCTTCCAGGGACAGATGTGGTCAGGGAGTAAAATTGTCTTTCATCTGCCTTAGGGGCGTTCCTTATCCCCTACACCATCATGGCTATATTTGGGGGGATCCCACTCTTCTACATGGAGCTTGTGCTGGGCCAGTACCACCGAAATGGATGCATTTCCATATGGAGGAAAATCTGCCCAATTTTCAAAGGTAATGGAAAGGCTCAAGAGGGTGGGTTTTCCAAGAAGGTGATGATTTCCATCAGAGGCAGCTGGGGACCTTCTAGAATCGGTTAGGCCTTTGGTAACCCTGGGAAATAGCTTGAGCATGAGAACTCAGATTTTGGCTGCTCAAGTGCTAGGAGATGGTTAAAGGGAAACAGAGTAAATGACAAGTAGAAGGAACTTGAATAGAAACACTTTAAAGCATTAACAGCACACACACATTTTCTGAAACCTGTAACCTTGCAAATACATATAAGTCATTTACCACATTGCCACTTTTCACCCACTTCCCAGAGTCTTCGGGGGAATTAAATGAGTGTTCACCCCCATCCCTCCTCCTCCCCCCACTGCAGTGCCCTCCAAGGCCCTGTTTCAGTCTTTCACTGTGGGGCTGCCTTGGACACTTGGCCTCCCTCACCCTCTGTCCAGGGATCGGCTACACCATCTGCATCATTGGCTTTTACACCACCTCCTACTACACCACCATCATGGCCTGGGCGCTCTACTACCTCGGCTCCTCCTTCACCAGCCAGCTGCCCTGGACCAACTGCGAGAACTCCTGGAACACTGGCAATTGCACCAACTACTTCTCGGAGGACAACATCACCTGGACACTCCACTCCACATCCCCTGCTGAGGAATTTTACACGTCAGTGCCTGTAGGGGAGGGGGTGGTCTGTTGAGGGCAGGCCACACCCCCGGGGTTTGGCTTCTTTGGAGGGAGTGCTCCATCACCTGGCCCCCTGTGCCACCCGGCCCTTTCTGATGTGCCCAGGACGATCCCTACCTTCACATTCCAAAATGACTCCCCTGCTTCAACACCACCCTTCTTCCTGGGCTGTCCCCTCAGCCAGTGTTGCAGAAGCAAAGCCTCTGACCACTTCGACACTTTGAAACTATTTACATAGTGCCTGGTCTCGTGTTCACTTTCATAAATGGAATCTACCCTTTGGAAGAAGATGCTGGAACTTCAGGCAATGACAGACCAAAGAGAGTGTTCATTTGGGGCAGGGAAGGGGCCCACTACCCACACATGTCCCCAAGGCCAATCATGTCGGTCATGCTTCCTGCTTGGTCAGGTCCAAGCCCGGACAGGAGAGCCCTGGAAGTCTGCTTTTGGGCTGAGAGCATTTCCCTGGTTGGTCAGGTGAACACGCTGTTCTCTTCTTCAGGATGGGCAGAGCCAACCCCAGCTCTGCCTGAGGTTTAGTGGCCACTTGGTACTTGCAGCACGGTGTCCATTTCTTCTCCTGGCTCTCTCCGTGCAGGTGTCACTGGCAGTGGGTTCTGGTCACAGACCATCTCATGGGCCTTTCCTTCTCTTTCGCCTCAGACGCCATGTCCTGCAGATCCACCGGTCTAAGGGACTCCAGGACCTGGGCGGCATCAGCTGGCAGCTTACCCTCTGCATTGTGCTGATCTTCGCCGTGATCTACTTTAGCATCTGGAAAGGCATCAAAACATCTGGCAAGGTGAGGAGGACTCTGCTGACTCGGGCCTGCCAAGGGGCCCAGAGCAACTCAAACTCAGAGCTCAGTAGCCCAGACAGCGACAGGCAGCAGGGACACGGCTTCCCTCTCCACCAGAACATGCCACGATGCTCGGTATCTTCACCACACCTGTTGGAAAGTTCTAGAAATGGACCAATCCCAAGAACTATTGCATGATTTTTAAAAATTCCCTTAACCCATTGGTAATGTCACATAACTAATAATAGTGGCAATAATTTATTGAAAACCCTTCATGGACCATGTTCAGTGCTTTACATACACTGGCTACTTGAGTTTCCCGATAGATGCAGCTCCCGAAGTGGGGGGCGAGTGGGTTAGAGGCAGTTAGGATCGGTGAGCGATGAGTCAGATCCCTGTCTGCGATCTTTCTGCCACACCACCCTGCCTCCTAAAAACTACGGAAAAGGAACAGGTATATCTACTTTCTTGGGGGTTTTCAAGAAGAAAAGACAGCAACAGCCATGTGGTGATTACGTGTTTCCTTTGTTGTCACAGGTGGTATGGGTGACAGCCACCTTCCCTTACATCACCCTTTTGGTCCTGCTGGTGAGGGGGGCCACCCTCCCTGGAGCCTGGAAAGGTGTTCTCTTCTACTTGAAACCCAACTGGCAGAAACTCCTGGAGACAAAGGTTAGATAATGAGGAGAATGGTGTGCACCGCTCTGTCATTTCACTCCTTGATGCTAGTGCCCCTAATAGGATAATAGCACAACACAAAATTGGGTTCAGTGGCAAGTCCGCACAGCGTTAACTCAGAAATACAAGCATGAAAAGTACAGTTAAGGCCACTGGATTGGTTGATGCCTACATGATAGGAAGTCACATGTTTGCATTTGGTTATGTGGCCATCCCTGAAATGAGCCTTGAGAGCTGTTTGTTCACGTTGGCCATGGCCATGTGGAGGCAGGTGCAAGGGCGCTGGCTTAGCCGGCTCCCAGGGTCAGCCCAGGTCTCAGCCCTCACCCTACCTCTGCTGTCTTCCAGGTGTGGGTGGATGCTGCCTCTCAGATCTTCTTCTCTCTTGGTCCTGGCTTTGGCGTCCTACTGGCTTTTGCTAGCTACAACAAATTCAACAACAACTGTTATCTGTGAGTATCAGGACCCTCCAAGCAAAACTCAAAAGTGGGATGAATATCAGTCAGCTAATCTGGAGGAAGGCGATTGAACCGATGGCTTCAATCTCATCTGGGCTCAGTTGGCACTCTGACCCTCAAGGGTGCCACAAATCCCTGACCAAGTCACCTATGGCTACAGCTACACCCAGGCCACAGTGGTTGAGGGACCCCAGGCCATTTGCTTTTTGTGTCTCTGAATACTAAAAAAATTCATAAAGAAATTCTAAAGCAGGTTTACAGAGATTACAAAGGACATTAAATTTTTATATTTGACTTACTGTATTTAAGAACACAATTATGATAATTTGTTTATGTATACATACACAAAAAGTATGATTGAGCTATTTTGACCAACACAAAATGTCACAATTTTTGTGGCAAAAATCTCACTTCAGAAATATTCATGAAAGAGAGTATTGCACCAATTATGATTTAAATATCACTCATCATCTTTAGACTTGGCTTTGTTTTAATATTCTATCATGGATGACAATGTGCAGCAATCAAATTACGCTATTTCTAGGATATCATAGAATTAATTTTTTTAAGGAATTCACATGCACCCTAAGCAACCCATGCACTGGGACACCAGCTGGAAGTCCTCTGATGAGTTCTTCTGTTAAAATGTCAGAATGTGGCAGTCTTGCAACCTCATTTGCACATAATGTCAAAAGTCTTAATCTGAGGTCTTCAAAAATGTGATGCCAAGGTCCCCTTCCGGCTTCCATTCTAACCCAGGTGCTGCTGGGTTTGTTTGAAATCTAGGGGTCTGTGCTGTGCTGGTTCACAACAGGCTCTATTTTAAAAGCACCCCTAAAGTGCTGGCCTGTGAACCCAAAGATCACTGGTTCGATTCCCAGCCAGGGCACATAACCAGGTTGCAAGCCAGGTCTCCAGCCAGGTCCGTAGCTGGAGGCAGGTGAAAGGCAACCATACATTGTTGCTTCACTCTCTCTCTCTTCCTCTTTCTCTGAAAAATAATAAAATCTATTTTTTTAAAAAAAAGCACCCCTGACCTGCTGCCGTCAGGTGCCATGTGTGGTGATACCAGCAGTTTGTGTGTCAAGGTTGATCCAACCAGTTTGAGAGGCTGGGCACTGGGAGATGTGGAGGGGACACCAGGACTGGCTTGAAGTCCCCATGAGCTCTCCCTGTGCCCCCTTGAAATAGCTGGAGACAGATGCTCCTTAGACTCCTGACTTGGAAATGTCCCAGCCCCCTTGAATTTTCTGCTCTAGAGATGCCATGGTGACCAGTGTGGTGAACTGCCTGACGAGCTTCCTTGCAGGATTTGTCATTTTCACGGTGCTTGGATATATGGCCGAGATGAGGAAGGAGGATGTGTCTGAGGTGGCCAAAGATGCAGGTAAGACCTTGGTTCTATTTAGATCCTTTTCTCCCACCGAATTGCTTGGCTGCTCTGTGGGGTTTTTTCAGTATCTAATTTATGAATTATTTCTAAATGTTTCTTTAGAAATTGTCAATGATTTTAGGGAAATTTAGTGCCTTGGAGATCTCCACCCTGTCCATGTGTTCAGGCTCTAGTGGGATGGGGCAGCCCCCTTGGCACCCAGTATGGGAGCCTTGAATACATAGGGGCTACTCTATCTCCCCATGTCAGGCCCCAGCCTCCTCTTCATCGCATATGCAGAAGCCATAGCCAACATGCCGGCATCCACGTTCTTTGCCATCATCTTCTTCTTGATGTTAATCACACTGGGTTTGGATAGCACGGTGAGTGAACAGGGAGGTGAATCTGGCTCTGGGAGGAAGAGTAGGAGGAAAAGGAGGGGGAAGAGGAAGGGGAGGAGAAAGAGGAAGTCATACTCATCCCTTCTCATCCTGGCCACCCCGATGGTGTTGGCTACTCCCTCCTGATGCTTCCCCAGCCCCTTCTTCATTCCTCATTGACTACACTTACCAGCCTCTAGGACCTTAGTCATGAATGGGATGACTGTATATATGGACACATGCACCGGTCAAGGGCTCAGCATGTGTGAACTCTTATTTTTATGCACTGTCCCTTGATTAGGTGGCAGCAGCTAAAGGCCAGGGCAAGGCCACTCTTTGTCTCAGTGCCCTGCCACCCAGGACTGAGCCCAGTGCCTCGCACTTAGTAGTATAGAATAAGTCTCAGCTTTGAGTTGGCTTTTCTGGTGCAAAGTCTCCCCAAGAGACCTCATAAAAACAAAGTCCTGCCCATGTTCTATAGTATTTCCTTTCCTTCATGTCCTTAGGGATGGTTCTAAATGACAGCGTAAACAGAAAAGATCTTTCCAGTGAGGGCTGGTGAGTAGGGGGAATGGGTCAAGATCAGCTTGACTGGTCAATTGGCCGTCTTAACCCCTCCCTTCTATTCACTGTCCTAGAAAATAACACATTTGTCCCAAAGCCCTCCCCTGTGACCATTTGTGTGTCCCTCTCAGTTTGCAGGCTTGGAGGGGGTGATCACAGCTGTGCTGGACGAATTTCCTCACATCTGGTCCAAGCGCCGAGAGTTGTTTGTACTTGGCGTGGTCATTACCTGCTTCTTCGGGTCCCTGGCCACCCTGACTTTTGTGAGTACCACGGCCCTCAGCTTTGAGTCAGCCTCCCCAAGGGCAACAGATGACTACAAGTTCCTTGCCTTCCATCTCACATGGTGCTCCTGCTTCGGGTTCAAAGGGAGGGCTTACAAAAAGTTGTGACTGCTTATAAAGTCTGCCCAGGATAAAAAGAAAAGTTGTTTCTGGTGGCATCTGTTTGTAGAATCTGTGCATGGCACCTGGAGGCTCTTCACATTTTACTGTAGATCCAACTAGATTTCAGGCTTGGCAGAATATCTGGAGAAAAATTAAGACTTGCTTTTCCAGTTCATTTCCCATCCTTAGGGCTGTTCTCATGGCAACACTGTCCTCAAGTCTTGATATGCAGACTATCTGGAGGCTGGCACCTCATGCCTGTAATGTCATCTTGTCTCCTCCAGAAAGCTTGCAGTGGTGAAGACCTTCTCCAATGATTTTTTTTTTAAATAGCTGAAGCAAATACTGTAAAACTGTGAAACAGGCATCAGATAGCACCCACAATTATCCCAGGCTTGTGTCCAGACTCCAGGCAGATTTTGCAGATTTGCATTTTCAAGGCATAAGCCCAGTGTCTGTGGAGCTTCAGTAGGGTGGTGGCACCCTGAGCAGGACCCAAGGGATTTGGGAGTTAGGACAGAAGGCAAAACTCTGACCAATGCATTTGGTGGGCCTGATATTATGGACTGTCCCACATCTAGTCTCTGGGGATCTTAGTAGGGGGAGGAAACAGAAGAAAGTGTGCCCTAGAGATGGGACAGTCATCTGATGGGGTAAAATCTGGTCCACCTGGAGGCCAGTCCAAAAGATACTTATACTAGGCCTAAGGTGGGAATTTTCCTGAATTATCCTCAGCAAAAAAGTTTCTTTTGGCCCATATCATAAAGGGTGACAAGGCCTCAGAGGGCTCTTAATGGGGGTCATGGTCTCACTTGCAGGGAGGGGCCTACGTGGTGAAGCTGCTGGAGGAATACGCCACAGGGCCGGCGGTGCTTGCGGTGGTTCTGATAGAGGCAGTTGCTGTGTTCTGGTTCTATGGTAAGACGCTTCTCTCCCCCAGCCCCAAGCCTCTCTACATCAGCCCATAGTCAACAGAATACAAAAGGGCTGATTTCATGACAGGGCAGGGCAGTGTACAAGATGTCACCTCCTGGTGGCTCTGTAAGAAAAGGTCAGGTCAGGGCCTCTTCGGAAATGGGGTATCACCTTTGCACTCTCTATTTCTCTCACCATTGGGCAGGCACG
Source organism: Noctilio leporinus (assembly GCA_004026585.1). Classification (NCBI taxonomy): domain Eukaryota; kingdom Metazoa; phylum Chordata; class Mammalia; order Chiroptera; family Noctilionidae; genus Noctilio; species Noctilio leporinus. The sequence continues at coordinate 53,810 of PVIW01001333.1, read as the reverse complement.
CTTTCCTTCCAAGTTTAAATGTTTCCCTGCTGGAGACAGGCTAAAGCAGTTCCCTATAGCTCATCCATAGTGGATACTTAAGATCCTGGCTGGCTCTAAGAATTGGATGGAACACACAACTAGTGCATGGTGAATGTGTCTTCAGAGTGAGCCATATTTTACCATTATAAGAGTGACCCTCAAATTAAATTTCCCAAGCAATCGCTCCCTCCAGAGCCCTGAGGCAGAGCTTGGGGGCTCATCTTCTAGGGAAGAAACAAGAATGCTCTTCTTTGGATTATCTGCCGCAGAAAAACCCCTTCTGTTCCTGGGATGGAATCAATAAGGAGGAAGCCACAAGGATCTCAGAGAGCAAACTGACACAGGTCCACTGGCAGGGACCCCGGAACCCCTGGGTCGGGGTGGGGAAGGGCACAGGAAATTGATGTAAAGACAACCAGGTTCAGAGATGCTTCTCTTTGTAAAATCAAGAAGTGATTATTTCATTCCGAAAATGTATTTTCCTAATTTCTATGATAATAAAACAGTGTTAGCATGTTTGTGGTTATGCATAATATGAAGAATGGGTCTGCATGTTTTGAGGTGCACATGAGTCCAGTTTTTCAAAAAGAAATTCCCCCCACCCCAGCAATTCAGACAATCACTCGAGACCTGCCCAAGGTATTGCTGGGCACCTGCAGGGAAGCAAATGCAAAGCAACCTTCCTTACCCTCACCAGAGTTCTCACTTCTCACTTCCAGTTACTTTTATGGAAGAAACACAGTTGTGATCTGGCAAACAAACGGACGATACTGTGGTTAACATTTTTTCTTAGGCATTTCTTGTACCTGGTTATGTGGTCAAAGTCAGTCTGTCAAGCAGGTTCATCATTCCTCAACTTTCTTTTCTACAGTTAAATTTTAATTAACTTAAAATTAAAATAAACAAAATAAAATAAAACTGAGATCTTAGAAAGACAGTGTGGACACCAAAAGGGGGCTTTAGGTTTCTTCCCAAACATCCACTTACCCTCCACTCTATAGGGAAAGTACATTGCTTGCAATGGAAAAGAAGCCCTGACCCACTTTCAGACCAGACTGGTGCCCTTAGTTGCCCACCTGCGGAATTTCAGACCTGCTTCTCTCCCTGAAAATCAAGGCATCAGACATGATGGACTGTCCTTTTAGTCCATCAATCTCTTTTTTTTTCTGGACGATTTCAGGCATCACTCAGTTCTGCAGCGATGCGAAGGAAATGCTGGGGTTCAGCCCTGGATGGTTCTGGAGGACCTGCTGGGTAGCCATCAGCCCTGTATTTCTCCTGGTGAGTTGTCATTTTTCTTCTTCTGGTTCTGGAGAAGGATCCACTCAAACACTTATTTAAAAAATTAATTTTATTGAAATGGAACATATCCAGAAAAGAGTGAAAATCGCAATGTACATCTCAATGAAACTTTATAAATTGAGCACACTTTCGTAGCCAAAACTAGACCAAGAAACAAAACACAATCAATTCTTCAGAAGCCCCTCTATGTCCCAGCCCATCTGGGACCCCTGTAGTTGACCACTCTTCTCACATCATACATCACAGTTACCTTTGTCTTAGTCAGTCACCTTATCACTTCACTCCTCTGTCGGTGATGATAAAGAACATTTATGAACATTAAGTGCCAAGCCAGCCTTGGTGCAAAACTTAAGCCCATTGATCTTTTAATCCACACAACAATTCTTTGAAGTAGCATAGTTCTTTTTTTATTTTTATTTTTTATTATTGTTCTGTTACTGTTGTCCCAATTTTCCCTCATTGCTCTTCCCTGCCCGACCCATCCTCCCTCTCCCAGTCAACTCCCACCCCGTTGTCCATGTCCATGAGTCATTTGCACTGGTTCCTTGACTAGACCCTTCTCCTGCTTTCCCCCTTTTATCTCCCTCCCACCTCCCTTCTGATCACTGTCAGTCTGTTCTTTGTTCCCATGTCTCTGGTTCTTGTTTGCTCATTTGGTTATTTAGTTCATTAGGTTCCTCTTACAAGTGAGATATGGTATTTGCCTTTCGCCACTTAGCTTATTTCACTAAGCATGATACTCTCCATTCCCATCCATGCTGTCACAAAAAGCAGGAGCTCCTTCTTTCTTTCTGCTGTGTAGTATTCCATTGTGTAAATGTACCAGTTTAATCCACTCGCTTACTGATGGGCACTTAGGCTGTTTCCAGCACTTGGCTGTTGTAATTAGCGCTACTATGAACATAGCAGTGCATAGGCTCTTTTGAATCAGTGTTTCAGGATTCTTCGGGTATAGTCCTAGTAGTGTAATTGCTGGATCAAAAACAGTTCCATTTTTAGTTTTTTTGAGGAATTTCCATTCTGTTTTCCACAGTGGCTGCACCGGTCTGCATTCCTACCAACAGTGTACTAGGGTTCCCTTTTCTCCACATCCTTACCAACATTTGTTGTTTGTTGATTTGTTAGTGATGGCCATTCTGACAGGTATCTCATTGTAGTTTTAATTTGCATCTCTCTCACGGCTAGTGATGTTGAGCATCCTTTCATATGCTTGTGGGCCCTCTGTATATCCTCCTCAGAGACGTGTCTGTTCAGATCTTTTGCTCATTTTTTATTAGATTGTTTGTCTTCCTGTTATTGAGTCATACAAGTTCTTTATATTTTTGGAGATCAAACCTTTTTCTAAGGTATCCTTGGCAAATAGGTTTTACCATATGGTTGGTTACCTTTTCATTTTGATGCTGCTTTCTTTAGCCAGTAGAAGCTTTTAAATTTGGTGTAGTCCCATTTGTTTATTGTTGATTTTTTCCCCCTTGCCCAACAGGATATATTGGTAAAAATATTGCTACATGAGTATCTGAAAATCTCCCATCTATGTTTTCCTCTAGGACTTTTATGGTATCAAAACTTATACTTAAGTCTTTTATCCATCATGAGTTTATTCTGGTGAATGGTATAAGTTAGTGATCTAGTTTCATTTTTTTCACATGGACCTTTCTGGTTCTCCCAACCCCATTTGTTGAAGAGGCTATTTTTACTCCATTTTATGATCCTGCCCCCTTCGTCAGATTGTAACTAACCATAGAGACATAGGTTTATCTCTGGGCTCTTTATTCTTTTTCATTGTTTGATATTAGATATTGTGATCCCTCCTACTGTGTTCTTCTTTCTCAAAATTGCTGAGGCTATTCAGGGTCAATTTTGGTTCCATACATATTTTTGAAATACTTGATCTAAATCTGTGAAATACGTCATTGGTATTTCAATAAGGATTGAGTTAAACCTATAGATTGCTTTGGGTAGTATGGATATTTTATGATGTTAATTCTTTAAATCCATGAAAAAATGAACATGCTTTCATTTATTTGTATCTTCCTTAATTTATTTCTTCAGTTTTCTGTAGTTCTCTGAGTACAGGTTTTTTACATCCTTGGTCAAGTTTATTTCTAGGTACTTTATTTTTCTTGTTGCATGTAGTAAATAGGATTTTTTCCTAGTTTCTATTTCTGGTATTTCATTGTTGGTGTCCAAAAATGACTTTGATTCCTGAATATTGACCTCAGCTCCTGCTATTTTGGCAAATTCACTTATCAGGTAGAGTACTGTTTTGGCGGAGTCTATAGGTTTTCTATATACACTACCATGTCATCTGCAAATAATCACAGTTTTACTTCTTCCTTTATAATTTGGATGACTTTTATTTCTTTTTCTTGTCTGATAATTGTGACTAGAACTTCCAATACTATGCCGAATAAAAATGGTGAAAGCAGACAACCTTACCTTTTTCCTCATCTTAGGGGGAACGCTTTTAGTTTTTGCCCATTGAGTAGGATGTTGGCTATAGGTTTCTCATATATGGCCTTTATTTATTTTTTTTTTTCAATGTATGGTTGCGTTTCACCTGCCTCCAGCCACAGACCTGACTGGAGACCTGGTTTGCAACCTGGTTATGTGCCCTGGCTGGGGAATCGAACCTGCGACCTTTGGGTTCACAGGCCGGCGCCTTAACCACTGTGCTACCAGCCAGGGCTATGGCCTTTATTATATTTAGGCATGCTCCCTCTATTCCCACTTAGCTGTTTTTTTTTTTTTTTAATCATAAATGGGTACTGAACTTTATCAAATGCTTTTTCAGCATCTATTGATATGATCATGTGATTTTCAGGCTTTCATTTTCTTTATACGGTGTATTATGTTTATTGATTTGTGAATATTGTACCATCCTTGCATCTCTGGGATGAATCCCACTTGTTCATGGTATACGATCTTTTTAATGTATTGCTGGATCTGGTGTGTCAATATTTTGTTAAAAATTTTAGTATCTATGTTCATCAGTAATATTAGCCTGGAGTTTTCTTTCTTTGTTGTGTCATTACCTGGCTTTGGAATTAGGATAATGCTGGCCTCATAAAAAGAGTTTGGGAGTATTCCCTCTTCTTGAATTTTTTGGACTAGTTTGAGAAGAATAGGTGTTAGCTTTACCCTAAATGTTTAGTAAAATTCCCCTGTGAAGCTGTCTGGTCCAGGGCTTTTGTGTGCCTGGTGTTCCGAATTACTGCTTCAATTTCATTAGTTGTTATTGGTCTATTCAGGGTTTCTGCTTCTTCTTGATTCAGTTTTGGAAGCTTGTATGCTTCTAGAACTTTGTCCATTTTGCCCAGGTTGTCAAATTTCTTGGCATATAGTCGTTCATAGTAATTTCTTAACAATCCTTTGTATTTCCTTGGTATCAGTTGTAATTCCTCCTCTTTCATTTCTGATTTTATTTACTTATGTCTTCTCTTTTTTTTTCTTGATGAGTCTGGTTAAAAGCTTATCAACTTTGTTTATCTTTTCAAAGAACCAGCTCTTGGATTTATTGATCCTTTGAATTGTTCTATTAGTCTCTGTGTCACTCAGTTCTGCTCTGATCTTAATTATTTTCTTCCTTCTACTCACTCTGAGTTTTGCTGTTGTTTCTCTAGTTCTTGTAGCTGTAGGGATAGGTTGTTTGAGATTTGTCTATCTTTTTTTAGGTAGGCCTTTATTGGTATGAACTTCCCTCTCAGGACTGCCTTTGCTGCATCCCATGGGTTTTGGGCTCATGGGTTGTGTATTCATTTTTATTGATTTCTAGAAACTTTTTGATTTCTTCCTTGATCTCATTGTTAACCCATCTATTATTTAACCAACTATAGAAATGATCCCTGAAAGCATAGTCTTAACCCATCTATTATTTAATAGCATGTTATTCAGACTCTATGCATTGGAATGATTTTGTGTTTTTCCGTTGAGGTTGGTTTCTAGTTTCAAGCCATTGTGATTTAAGAAGATGCTGGATAGGATTTCAACTTTCTTGAATTAGTTGGGGCTTGCTTTGTGTGCCCACCATGTGGCTTATCTTTGAGAATGCTCCATGTGTTCTGGGCTCTAGCAGTCCCCTAAATCTTGGTCTGGTAGTTTCTTATTTTTTTACCAACTCCCTGTTGCTTTTAAATAAATTTAAAATAAATTTAAAAAAATGTTCAGTGAGAATGCTGGTCTGAATCACATAGCCTGCCATTACTAGAAGCCCTGACGTAAATGGATTATTAACTTATTACCAGAGCTTCTCTGTAATTGACTTAAATCCTTTCATTTGTTTTTCAAAGGAAGGAGAGACATTAGATTAGTTCCTTGAAGGAAGAATTCATGTTTCTTTATTTTAGTATTCCCCAGTCAGGGAGAAAATGATATCCAGGGCCAAATTTTGGGAGAAGCAACTGAGGCACTCAGCATGAGTATAAAATTTAAGGGGGCACCCAAAATCTCTGTAATCGAGATAAATGCTATTAAAAATTTTTTTAAACATCACCCAAGAACATTTTCCTCATCACTTTTAGAGAAAGAAGTGAAAGAGGGAGGGAGTGAAGGAGATGGGGAGAGGGGGGTAGAGAGAGATGTAAGAGGGAAACATGGATTAGTTGCCTTCTGTACACACTTGGATCAGGGATCAAACCAGCAACTCAGCTATGTGCTATGCCTGGGAATCGAACCCACAACCTTTCAGTGCATGGGATGACACTCCAACCAACTGAGCCACATCGGCCAGGGCAGTAGTCAAGATACATGCTATTTTAATGCAATATTTTTAATTGAAATTAATGTAAAAAGCTCCCTAATTAATAAAATATAAATACCTTAAATAGAGATCAAATCTGACCCTATACTGGGATGACTTTACCCCACTCATGTGACCTGAATCTGGCCTTGTTAGATCCTGTTTTGTTTTGTTTTAACACACTGCACTCAAATACTATTTATGTTGTTTACTGAAAATTTGGCACCTCCTTAAACATTAGGCCTGAGGTGAGTACCTCACATGTTTCACCCTAATTCTGGCTCCAGGCTTTTATTGTTTTCATTTCTGTGAACTTCTGGTTGTCTAGCAGACAGGGTGAGCTCTTGGTGTACTGTCAATGGGTTTGGTGCCCAGCAAAACCCACACCCACATCTAGTTTAGGCACATTACTCACAATTCCTGTGATGTTCACTTTACTTGCTTCCTCTGAAGGCAAGTGCTGGCTCCAGGGCACATCTCTTCTGGGATGACGTAACAGATGCCCAGCTCTGGGCTGCTAAGGCTGCTTTAGGTAAACAATAAGTATAACTCACTAAAAATATTCTTTTTCACTGAAGCTACGTTACAAAAAAAGAAAATATTTTATACAAACAAGGAGAGACTGGAGCATGCACAGGGGTGTCCGAAGCAACACGTACTGTCCGCAACAAGAGCCTGGGGGCTCCCTGGACTGCATTGGATTTCACACCCGACATCAGGGCAAGATGAGGTAGAGCAGAGATGGTTCCTCAGAAGACTCCCTTTTCCCAAAGTCCTTTCCTTAGTAGCTGAGCCTGGGAGTGAGGAGAGTTAAGTCCAGAGAAAGGTTTTCAATGGGGTAGGTTCCTGTTTTGAAAACTTCCTCCTGCAGTTAGGACAACGCTGTTTGGAAGACGAATGACGAATGTATGTTTACAATTTCCCATTTTATTACCTGCAGACAAAGAAAGAAAAGATATAAATAGATGTTTAACCACACAAATAATTTACACTGCTATCTTCTTTATGACTATGAAATAATAAAATGAAATTAAATCAGGAGCAATAATGATTCCAGCACAGTGGTTCCTAGGCAAACGCTGATATTAAGCTCTCTCTGGAAACCAAATTGAAATAAGAAAACTTGGTAAGTTAAGTGTTGAAGCACACCATGGAATTTTTCTTGCTTAAAATTTTCACTGAATTTTCAAGTAGAAAGTGTAGTAAGCTGCATTTTCGTTCTGTTATTTTTTTATTATGAGGGCCAGTGGCAGGCAGTCCTTGTTGAGAGGCCCTGGGGCACAGCCACCCTTGTTGAACCGAGGGGCTAAGGTGCTTCAGGCAAAAAGCAGAGAGCTCAGAAAAGGGGCAGAAGGAACACACCCAGGAGCTAGAATCCTCATCAAGACTTGAGAAGCTTATTATCTCTCTTGGACATAGGTGCCGTCCATCTGACCAAAAACAACCACAGCTGAGGAATGCAGGAGGAAACGAAAGCAATGCAGACAGAAATAGGAAGCCTGGCAGGGGCTGTGCAGAGGTCCCCGGGCTTATCCCTCTACTGTCTGATAAGAGGGAGCCCAAACCAGTTCTGATGGATGCCAATCTCCCCCACCCCTTTGCCCTGAAGGGGGCACTGTACCTGCCTCAGATAACAGTCTGAGGTCCTGGTATCCCTACTGGAGAGGTTGAGGTGGGGGATGGGAAGACAAATCAAGATAAGCACCTGTTTTATTTTTGCAGAAAATTGGGCACAGAAATCAATGAATTTTGTGTGCCAGCGTTGAATCTACGATCTCTTACATTTTGGGAATTTCCAAAAAGTATCTCAGCTTTACATTTGGTTTTCAAGGCATCATAACTGTTTTTAGCCACACAGATGTTATTAAGCTTTTCACGCTTCTTGGAATTTCTGTTTTAGTTCATCATTGGCAGTTTTTTGATGAGCCCACCACAGCTACAACTTTTCCAGTATACTTATCCTCACTGGAGCATCATCCTGGGTTACTGCATAGGAACCTCATCTTTCATATGCATCCCCACATATATAATTTACCGGTTGATCATTACTCCAGGGACACTGAAGGAGGTAGGTGCTTGTGTGCATGTGTTCAGTATGGTAATTGTTTGGGGAGGAAAGGGTTCTTGTGTTATGCCCTATTCACAGGAGATAAGTCCACCACATGAAATTCACCTGATATATTTCTAGAGCATATACTATGGAGACCTCTAATAGCTGCTGCTATCCTTTTGTGGCATTTCCTCAAATACAACAGAGCAGAAGGGAGCTGGTCATTTGGGAGCACCATAGCACGTACCTTGGGGTGCATGTAGCATCCTAAATTTACCAGATAACTACCTTGCCTCCTGCTTGCCATTGGCATGGACATCAAATCATTGGCATCTGGGGCAATACACAAATTTTGATTTAAGTGGAGATTATAGTGGAAGATATGTATGGTCATTTTTAACAAAAGCCATATTGAAAATCATCACTAAATAAGGGTGTTACCATCACATCTTAATTTTAGCTCAAGCCTTTGGAGTGAAAAAAGTCTTGCATTATAGCAAGACTTATTTTAGTAATTAATAATGAGCTGTAAAATTTTTAATAACAAAACCTTAGAATTTGTATAAGATTGTGTATTTTTCAAAGCCTCTTCATTTTGATTATCCCATTTTGTTATCAAAATACCTTGTGAGGTAGATGGGAAGGCTGGTCTGTGGGCTCTTAGATGCAAAATTTAAACATGAGATCAACACACTCATCTTCTTAAAACAGTTTAAAAGAAACATGACAAAAAAGAAGATGAGGTGCCCTGGTTGGTGTGGTTTAGTTGTTTGGAGTGTTGTCCAGTAAGCTGAAAGGTTGCAGGTTTGATTCTGGTCAGGGCACACGCCTAGATTGAGGCGGGTTTGGTCCCTGGTCGGAGTGCTCTGAGAGGCAACCAATGTTTCTCTCTTACATTGATGCTTCTCTCCCTCTCTCTCTCCCTCCCTTCCCCTCTCTCTAAAATCAATAAGCATGTCCTTGGGTGAGGATAAAAATAAATAAAAAATAAAATTTAAAAAGTAAGAGAACATGAGGCAATTAAACATCAGCTCTTCCTGAAAATGGAGTTTATTTCTTTTTCCAAACAGGTAAATTGAATTCCAGGTGAACAGATTCTGCAAGAAATTACTAATTTCCTTACCCAAATCTGTCCTGTAACGACCTCATTCCTTCCAAAGGACCTTGACTCTGGTATTGTTTGAAATACATGCCCAGACCTACAGTCATTGAATTTCTTCCTTTGGGTTGTCCTTTATGGCAGCCATGATGGTCCTCTGGCTCTATGGACTCAGACCCAAAGGCCAAGGCCAGGGGTGGGACTTCAGGTTAATAAATGTCAGTGTTCTTTGGTCATAGACTGCACCTCGAATCTTGGTCATCATTCTTGCAAATTCCCCTTGTTGGCCACAAGGAAATGTCACCCAAAGGTGTATAATTAACAGAGCTCAGGTCCAGTAGTAATAGAGGTATTACTATGTAGGGCCATCTTTGCCATAGGCCACCAGATAGGGAACCAGTGGGTTACCAGGAAGCATCATGGTACAGCTAGTCAAAGAGGACTAGGAGGGAGAAGACTTTGTCAGCTCTGGGAAGTTGTTCACTTTCTCTTTAAAATGTGCTCATTAGACTAGATAACATTTCCCAAATGTTAATATATTTTAAGGGCCAGTAGTTTCATGGGATATCAATAGGCTTCACTTCTGGTGGAAAAGATTATGTAGTTTAAAAAGTGTTGACAAGGACACCCAAGGGACTATAATTCTTTGTGAATACTATACTTGATGGTCTGTAAGTAGGGAGTGGGGATTGCTTTATAGCCTAGCACCAGATGCAGCATAATTGTCACTTGCCACTCATTGATCGGGTTTTGATATGAGTCTGCAAGCAATTGATTTATTATGGTCTCTGTGCAGTCAAACCTCTCTGATAAGATAATCTGTATTTGAAGCCCCAGGACTAGCATTACTGCCTCAGCTCCACCTCAAATCACCCGGCATTATATTCTCAGAAGGAACAGGTGATCTAGATCCCTCCCATGTGCAGTTCACAGTAGGGTTTGCACTTTGATGAGAATCTAATGCCACCCCTGACCTGATAGGAGACAGAGCTCAGGTGGTATGTGAGCGATGGGAAGCAGGTGTAAGTACAGATGAAGCTTTGCCCGCTCACCTGCCACTCATCTCCTGCAGTGCAACCTGGTTCCCAACAGGCTACAGGCCTTGCACTGGTCTGTGGCCCAGGGATTGGGGACCCCTGCTCTACTTTACAATGTGGTTCATCATGGACCTCACATCTGCCACACACCTTAGTGCTCTCTTCTCTTTCACATACTTACAGCTGGTTAGTTAGGGTGACTTGTGTCCAGTTCCCAATCAGTATGATATAATTCTGTGTAATCTCAGGTTATCTATTGAATTAGTTTACATAATTGTTTAATCGGGTTACACATTCCTCTGTGGGGGACAATGGTCTGTGAAATTTTGCTTTCTATGGCTTCATGTGTCCAGGGAGCTGATGGGCCCTATAGCAACTCCTTTGTAAATGAGCATCCGGTATGAGGTTTCAATTTGACTATTTAGGTCACTAGGACTATCACATGTACAATTTTATGCATTTCTTTAACTATGAAAATGGGACTTTTTGAATTCCTTGAAGAAGAACAAACTCCCAGAACCAGAAATAAGAAAGATTGGAAAGGAAAACATACTTTTTAAATCCAAAATAAAAGGAACAAGTAGTAAAGCTTCACCTAAAATAAGTAAATCAAAAGATGCTTTCAGATACAGGTTTGCCTGCCTACCACACAGACTTTGTCATCAAAGATCTTACAAAGTAACCTGGCGAAAGCTTTTCTAAGCCCCCACAGTGCTGCTGTTTTCCCTCTCGACACCTCTGAGCTGCTTCTTGTCACCCTGATGCTTTTACAAGGTGGGCTGTACATTTCATACACAAGCCCAAGCGTGTTTCAGATCTGTCTTATAACTTCTGTGTACCTCAGCTGTCGCCAATGTAAAAATTCTCCGTATTCTCCTGTGATGAGTACTACACCAGCATGAGATTACTGTAGGAATGATGAATTCAATGGTCACATCTTTTAAATTATGCAATGATTTTCACCCTTGTATGAACTAACCAGTACCTCTTTAGAGGTTGATTCATCAAACCTACAGCACCCTGGCTGTTGTGTGGCTGACCACCTCTGTGCTGCACCTGTAGTGTGTCTGCTGGGTTGAGGACAGGGGACAGTGCCAGAGTCCAGCACTCACTGCTTCCCAAGCCTTGTGGGCCACATGGAACCTCCTCCTTCCAGAGAAAAAGATGTATTTTCCCAGGCCACCAAAGGCATGTTATAGGACAGCAGAGGTTCTATTGAAGGTTCATCATTTTCTCCCATTTGACCTTCATAATTAGCTTACAGATGCTTGTAGTTCCTAAATATTCAATTTTTTAAAAGATTTTTTATTTATTGTTTTTAGAGAAAGGGGAAGGGAGAAAGGAAGAGAATGAGAGAAACATCAATGTATGGTTGCCTTTTGCATGGCTCCAGCTGGGGATCTGGCTGGAGACTTGGCTTGCAAGCCAGGAATGTGCCCTGACTGGGAATCAAACAGGCTACCCTTTGGTTTACAGACCTGTGCTCAATTCACGGAGCCACATCAGCCAGGGCTGATTTTAATTCATACTGGAAAATCAATAAGTTGGAAACTCCTTTCTTAAGGAAAGTCAGTGAGACTATTCCAACTTACTATTAAATGCCATTAAAATACTATTCAAACTTTGTTTTAATATTAATGTTGAAGTATTTTTTCAATACTGTTAAATTACAAGAATGTTTTTAACATCTTATTTTCCCCAACAGCGCATTATTAAAAGTATCACTCCGGAAACACCAACAGAAATTCCATCTGGGGACATCCACTTGAATATTGTATAGAGTGCTTCAATGAGAGTAAAGTGGCTTCCTAACAGCCTCTCCTTCCAGTTCTGACATGTCACACATTGCCTTCTCCACTACGTCAATGATTTTCAACCAGTGTGCAGCAAGGATTTTTCAATCATGCAATACTTGACTATTTAGTCAGGGGCACTGACCTGTTTTCCCTTAGATTGCCAAATAAAATAATGACAACAGCTAACACAATAGCTGTCCAGTGTTACTAAATCAAAACGATAACGATTTTTGATGATTAGCAATGTTGAGCATGTTTTCATGTGTCTGTTGGCCTTCTGTATGTTCTCTTTGAATAAGTGCCTATTCAGGTCCTTTGCCCAGTTTTAATTTTTTTTTCTTTTGTTGAATTTTGTAAGTTCTTCATAAATTTTTAATATTAACCCCTTACCAGATATATCAACAAATATGTTCTCCCATTCTGTGGGTTGTCTTTTTATTTTGTTGATGATTTCCTTTGCTGCGAAAAACTTTAGTTTGATTCAGTCTCATTTGTTTATTTTTTCTTTTGTTTCCCTTGCCTAGGGAGATACATCTGATAACATATTGCTATGAGCAACATCTGAGATTTTGCTGTTTATCTTTTCTTCTATGATTTGGTGGATTTGGGTCCAACATTAATGTCACTAACCATCAGAAAAATACACTATTGGTGGGAATGCAAACTGATGCAGCCACTGTGGAAAAGAGTATAGAGTTTCCTCAAAAAGCTAAAAATGGAACTGCTTTTGATCCACTGATTTCACTACTGGGATTATACATGAAAAATCCTGAAACACCAATTCAAAAGAACCTATGTACACATATGTTCATAGAAGCATTATTTACAATAGCTAAGTGCTGGAAACAGCCTAAGTGCCCATCAGTAAATAAATGGATCAAAAAACTGTGGTCCATTTACACAATGTGAATACTACACAACAAAAAGAAAGAGGGAACTCCTACCTTTCCCAACGGCATGGATGGAACCAGAGAGTATTATGCTTAGTGAAATAGGCCAAATGGAGAAAGACAAATATCGTATGATCTCACCTATAAGAGGAACCTAATGAATAAAACAAAAGAGCAAAATAGGACCATAGGCATGGAAATAAGGAACAGACTGAAAGTGACCAGAGGGGATGGGGAGGGGGAAAAGGGAGAAGGAAGGGGAAGGGTCTAGTCAAGGAACATCTATAAATGACCCATGGACATGCACAAGGTGGAGATTGACTGTGGGAACCTGGGGGGGTGGGGTGCAGGGCGTTGGAGAGCAAGGGGGGAAAATTGGGACAACTGTAAAAGAACAATAATAAATAAAGGTAAAAAGTAAATGAAAAAGAAAAGAAAAAATGGGACTACATCAAATTAAAAATTCTTTTTCACTGCATAGAAACTATCAGCAAAATGGGGGAACATGTTTGCCAATGATACATCTGATAAGGGATTAATGTCCAAAATTTATAATGAATTTATAAAATTCAACACCAAAATTTTTTTTAAAAAACCAATCCAGTTAAAAAATGGGCAAAAGACCTAAACAGTCACTTCTCCAAAGTGGACATACACATGGCCAATAGACATATGGAAAGATGTTCAATATCACTAATCATCAGAGAAATGCAAATTAAAACTGCAATGCGATATCACTTCACACCTGTCAGAATGGCATCACCAATCAAGAAATGACAAGGGTTGGTGAGGACGCGGAGAAAAGGGAACCCTAGTGCACTGTTGGTGGGAATGCATATTGGTGCTGCCACTGTGGAAAGCAGTATGGAATTTCCTCAAAAGATTAAAAATGGAATTGCCTTACAACTCAGTGATTCCACTTCTGGGAATATATCCATGGAAACCTGAAACACTAATTTAAAAGAATATATGCACCCCTTTGTTCATTGTAGCATTATTTACAATAGCCAAGATTTGGAAGCAGCCCAAGTACCCATCAGTAGAAGAACAGAGAAAGGAGCAGTGGTACATTTACATAATGGAATGCTACTCAGCTAAGAAAAGAAGAAAAATCTTACCTTTTGCAACAGCGTGGTTGCACCTGGAAAATCCTATGCTAGGCAAAATAAGCCAGTCAGAGAAAGAGAAATACCACATGATATCACTTACACTTAGATGTGAAACTTAATGAACAAAATAAACTATCAAACAAAATGGAAATAGTCATAGATACGGAGAACTGAAAGCTGTCAGAAGGGAGGGGGTTGGGGGGTTGGGGGAAAAATGTGAAGGGATTAAGGGAAAAAACCCTCCTAGGCACAGACTACAGTATGGTGATTACCAGAGGGAAAGGGGAGTTAGAAGAGGTAGAAGAGGGTAAACTGGGGATTAATGGTGATGGAAAGAGATTTAACTTAGGGTGGTGAACACACAACACAATATACAGATGTTGTATTACAAAATTGTACACCTGAAACCTATGGAATTTTATTAATTAACATCGCCCCAATAAAAATTCAATTAAAATATTTTAGAAGAATCACACACACAGAAATCAGAAAATGATGAAGACTGGGGCAACACATGGGACTGGGGAGACTGGCCGGGGGACTCCTAAGCAGGATACTCCCTTGATGGAGACAGCATTGGTGAGGAGGGTTAGGGTATCAGGTAGATACTATGTATTCCTAATGGTGAACTACAGGAACTTAAGGGTTAGTGACATTTAGAGTCCTGTCATTATTTACATAGAAATTTCAAATGTGTAGAAAACTTTAAAGAACAGTAAACATGTGTATACCTGCCACCCAGCTTCAATCATTGTTAATAATTTTTTTCCAAACCATTTGTAGACATCACTATGCTTAAACCTTAAGTTTATTAACATATACCTCCCAAAAATGTCCTAATAAGGATCTTTCTCTATATTACCACTATACCATAATCACATTTAAGAATATTAAAAATTTCATTATGTCCTCTAATATCCAGACCATACAGCATATGGCAAAAGTAGATTTACAATTGCAAGTATGTGAAACATAGTTTATTATTATATTATTATTTATTATTATCTTATTTTCCATACAAATTGTAAACCTACTTTTGACTCACTCTATCTTAAAAACTTCCCAGTTGTCCCCAAATGTCTTCTATAGTTGGTTTCTTTCAACCAGTATGCTCAATGCATTGCATTTGGTTCTTATCAATCTTGAATCTGATTTCATTTTGAATGTGTCCTTCACTTTTTTTTTCTTTCTTTTTTTTAAAGATCAGGTGGTTGTCATAGAATTTCCCACATCTAGATTTTAATTTTTTTTATTGTTTTCTCTTAGTAATGTCCAAATTGTTCCTTTTCTCCTTTTATTTCTTATAAGCATAGTTGAATCTCACATTTCAGTTCATCTAGGCACGTCCTGCCTGTTTACCCCTTCAGTCCTGGCATGATTATTAATTGGAGTCCCTTTTAATTTTACAAGTTTGGATGATTGTGGACATGTTCACTCTGTGTAAACCGGAGATTAGGTCTAAAAGTGGTTTTGATTGAGATTAAGCATTTGTGGCAAGAAAGATGCGTGAGTGAGATGTACTTAGTTTTACATCGCATCAGTAGGAAATATGGATAATGCTGAGTTTGATCACTTAACAGTAGTGCCAGCCAGATTCCATCTTTGTAAAGACTGGGTTTCCCTTTTGCCATTAGCCAGCAGCCTATGGCATGAGTTTTTGATACCTTGACAATATCTTGTTTCCCAGCATTTCACCTACTGATTTTAACATTAATTGGTAATCCTTACCTTGCTTCCTTATTTGGGATTGCAAGATGGTGATTTTTCTTATTCTTTTACATTACCTACTATTCTATCATTAATTCTTCATTTATTAGTTAGCATTCATAGAAAATAAAGGAGGATTTTTTTTTGATGATTTTATTTATTTTTAGAGAGACGGGAAGGGAGGGAGAAAGAGAAGGAGAGAAACATAGATGTGTTAGAGATACATCAACTAGTTGAACTGGCAATCTTTCGGTCTATAGGCCAATACTCAGTCCACTGAGCCACACCAGCAGGGCAAGGGAGAATTTTTCAATCCTTTTTTTTAAATGTTAGAGTAGCCCTGGCTGGTAGCACAGTGGTTAAGGCGCCGGCCTGTGAACCCTAAAGGTCACAGGTTTGATACCCAGCCAGGGCACATAACCAGGCTGCAAACCAGGTCTCCAGTCAGGTCTGTGGCTGGAGGCAGGTGAAATGCAACCATACATTGATGTCTCTCTCCCTCTTTGCCTCTCTCCCTTCCCTTCTTTCTAAAAAATAATGAAATAAAATCTTTAAAAAAAAAATGTTAGAGTAAATGCTTCATTTTTAAAATTATTAACTATCAGAAGTAAGAAGTTAATGGAATAGTTACCTCCAAATGTGGCAAATTACTTTGTTTGGGGGTTTTATTGTTGCAAACTAGTAGATTTTTATTTCTTCAATGTTTTAAAATAAATTAGTCATTATTCTTTTAGATGCTCCAATTGCCCCCTCTAAAGATTTCTGTCTTGTTAACACCTCCCCCAACCACACACCCACTAACCTTTGGGTATCTCCTTGTTCTACGGCACAAGAGATTCCAGGTTCACCTTCTATTTTTCATGCCACAAAACCTGAACTCAACCCTTTTTTCAAGGAGCCTTTCTGCTAATGGGGAATCTGTCGTGTGTGTGTGTGTGTGTGTGTGTGTGTGTGTGTGTGTATGTGTGTGTATAATGGTGATTGAGCAACTTTCATGTGTTTAAAATCTAGATTCCATTACTTTTAGGTCCTTTCAATATTTAGCACTAGGAAATCATGAGTTTAGATTGGTATTAAATTTAACATTACTAACATTTTCTTCTTTGATTTTATTTTTGTATTTTTTCTCTCATACTAATAATCTTGGTTTCTACTAATATTGACATATTTGTTAGCTTTATCTAAAATATATAAAATCACTTCAAAACCATTATATGTATTTTTATCACTAAAAAATAAAAATGCTGAGTGGAGTTTGAGATTTCTTTGCAGTAATTTTCATTCTTAGCCTATATTTCACCAAGAACTACGTTCAAAAGTTGAAATAACTTTTTTCTTTGGTGTATGTTACCATTTACTTTCATTTGTGTCTGTTTATTTTTATTCTAAAGTTTGCCTTTAATTTTTTTTTCCCTTAGTCTGGCCAGGTAGCTCAGTTGACTAGAGTGCCATCCTGATATGCCAAGGCTACAGGTTTGATTCCCAATCAGAGCACATACAAGAGGCAACCAATGAATGCAGAAATAAGTGGAATAACAAATCAACATCTCCCTCTCTCCCTCTCCCTCTCCTCTTTCCTCTTTCTCTTTAAAAGCTAATAAATAAAAAATAAAAACAGGCCCTGTCTGGTGGTACAGTGGATAGAGTGCCAGCCTGTGAACCCAAAGGTTGCTGGTTCAATTCCCCCGCCAGGGCACATAACCAGGTTGCAAGCCAGATCTCCAGCCAGGTCCGTAGCTGGAGGCAGGTGAAAAAAAGCAACCATACATTGAGGTTTCTCTCCCTCTCTGCCTCCCTCTCTTCCCCTCTCTCTAAAAATAAAAATAACAAAATCTTTTTAAAATAAAATAAAAACATCTTTAAATAATAAAATAAAATAAACATTTTTGCCTTAATGTTGTTTCTAGGCTACAACAACAATAAAATTTAAAAAAAAAAAAAAGAAAAAACCAAAGGTCCATGAAAAACTATATCACTTTTGCTCTATTTTCATCTCAGTTCTGCCTCCCATAGATGACCAATTTTCATAATTTCTGTTTATTTTTCTAGAATTTGTTTTTGCAATAATAAGCATGTATACTTCGTCTTCCTCTAACTTATTTTGTTTTGTTTTGTTTTTTAAAAGAGCGTTGTCTATTCCACTTAACACCTTCTAGAGATCTGTTAGAGATGTATGGCTGCACAGAACTGCTACAAAGATGGATCAAAATTTATTCAACCAGACCCCAACTGAGAGGCATTGAGATTTTTTCCTCAATCTTTTGCTACTGAAAATGAACTAAAATAAGTAACTGGGTGCAGGTGTTGCATTTGCATGCGTATGAAAGTATAGCTTTGAGACCGTATCCTAGCAGTAAGACTAGGTAAATCCACATACATTGTTAGGTAATACCAACTCCTGTCCACGAAGACTGTAACATGTAAGTAAAGGGCACCCATTTCCTAAAAGCACCCTATCATCAGACTTTTAGATCTTTGCTATTCTGTTATGTGAGATATATACAGAGGTGGGCAAAGGTAGGCTTACAGTTATAATTCAAATAAATAGTACAGTAAATTAACAAATAATAATACAAGAATAAACTCTGTTTCCCATATCCACAATTGTAAATAAGAACTGATTTATCTCACACAAAGTGAAGGAAGCTTTGAATGCTAAAGAGCTTTTGTCTATTTGCTCAAATCACAGATGTGTTCTCTTCTTCCTTCTTTCTCCCTTCCTACCCTCCCCCACCTCCCCACAAAGCAGAACAGACAGACCGCAGCCAGCATCTGCCATACTTCCTTTCCTCCCTCTCCCTTTCCCTGGCCTCTTCTGCTTTTTCTTCCCCGCTGGCTTACCCAGGTCCCTTCCCCCAACGGGGCCCCTAACCGGCCCTGGCCAGTTCACCAGCTGGGTCTGACAAACAGCAAGCTCCTGCTACTTTGACCTGCATGTGTCAGAAAGCTGCCAGGGCCACTGTACCTGCAGGACACCCCACCCCCACCCTAAGAAAGGAGGCCAGCACAAGAGAGGAAAAGAGAATGAAGGATGGCTTAGGGGTTAAGGACCCTGGCTCAGGGGTCAGGAAGGTGAATGGCCTCTGGTAAGTCATGTCAGCTTTCTGAGGTTCAGGCTTCACATCTCAATGTGGGAATGATAATAACACCCTCATAGAGTTGTCTCGAGGCTGGACTACCCTAGGAGCAGGTTATGGTTAGAACCAGCCTGCATGGTACAAATGCCACACCTAGTCTACTTTCTTTGGCAGTTTGCTAAACCAGACCTGGCAAGGGAAAACCCAACAACAGGTGTGTGGCAGGGCAGAGAGGGCGAACCACAGCTGATCTCCCCATTCCAGTGAGGACTCAGACTACTTCCAAGACCCTGTACACTGCCACAACCACCTAGCTACCCTTCGGGAAGGGATCTAGTGTGGACAATTAGAAGCTGTTCTTCCGGAAACTGAGTGTGTCCACTCAAGAATCCAATTTCTGTACACAGGAGCCAGTATCCAGGGTCCAAGTAAGAAGGGGCCTAAGCCCTCCTTTAATCACCTTTCCTGTCTGTCCTTAAAGCTGAGAAATTGAGGTCAGGGAGACTGAGTGATTCCTTCAAGGTCATGGTTAAGTCGACGCCTTGGTGCCAGTACAGGGTTCTCTACTGAATCACAGATCTCTCTTGCAAGGGTAAACCCCCGTGATTAGCAGCTTAGACTATGGGAATAGGTTGGGTTTGATTCCCAGCACACCCATTGATGAGTAGCGTAACTCTTGAGCTCTATGAGTCTGTTTTCACCTGTAAAATGAATGTCATCATAATACAGGGACATGAAAGCATCCAATAAGCATGTCGTGTTTGTTATCATAAATAGATGCAAGGAAAGGAGCCCAAGGGAAATCAGGGCTGGTTTGGTCTTAGTCCTAAACTTCACTATAATCTGTCTTCTTGTTCTCAGGCCTCATCATCTTGCAGAGCTAACATTTAGGCAGGCTGTTCTGGCTTTGCATCATAATTCTAGTCCAGATCTTCTTTTGTTTTTATTAAATATCTAATACCTACAGTAGGTACCTACACATCCACCACTTAAGAGATAGGACCCTGCCCTGGCCAGGTGGTTCAGCTGGCTGGAGCCTCATCCCATACACCCAAAGTTTGCAGGTTTGATCCCCAATAAAGGAACATCCCTAGGTTGCAGGTTCCGTCGCTGGTCGGGGCACGTAGGGGAAGCAGCCAATCAATGTTTCTCAGTGACATCGATGTTCTCTCTCTCTCCCTTCCTCTCTCTCAAAAACCAATTTTAAAATCTTCAGGTGAGGATAGAAGGAAGGAAGGAAAGAAAGAAGGAAATAGGGAAGGAAGGATGGAAGGAAAGAAGAAAGGAAGGAAGGAAGGAAGGAAGGAAGGAAGGAAGGAAGGAAGGAAGGAAGGAAGGGGACAGTGGCATTGCCTTTGAAGCCCAGTGTGTCCCTTCACTCCAGTTCCACTCCCTGGTCTTCCTTCTGAATTTTACATTTATTGTTCCCTCCCTCGGTTTGACCATATATGTTTGTTTCCTGAATTATACATTAGTTTAACATGCCCTTAACCTTAATATAACTGTAATCATGTTGTATGATTTTCTTTAACTTGTTTTTATTGCTTAAAGCATTTTTGTTATTTATCCATTCTAATGCGATTACAGTTCACTCACTGTCACTATTGAATAACATCCCATTGCATGACTATGCCACACTAATTTATTCATTCTCTTGTTGCTGGGAAATCGGGTCATTTCCAGCGTTCTTTTATATTCTATTAGAACTGGTGCTCTAGTGACCATTCTTGAGCATGACCTTGGTGCATACATTCTTCACACTCTGTTATGTCTATGACCCATGCTGTGTAATAGGTATGTATGTCATTGCACTTGTTTATATTTTGATCAGCAGTGGATAGGAGTTCTCAATTTTCTTCAAGGTTGGGGCTGTCTATTTTTCACCTGTTAATCTAGTGATTAATTAATTTCTACACTCACTATGCCATGTAGATAGAGACTGAGTTGTTTACCATGGTATGTTGTTCTCCATGTGCTGTGGAAGCCATGTTTTGTGAGTTCATTCCCTTGATAAGTATCAGCTAAGACTTGGCATCCTCAATTTCCACGCTTACATTGCCCTTCTTGGGAAGCTGGTTACACCTGCAGAGCGGTGGCAGCCTGGGCCATGATAAGGCTGTCATGCTACATGCTGCGTGGGGCAAAATGTCCCATCTGGAAAAGCAGATTCTCGTTTTTATCACGTCAGACTAAATACAGTAAAAAGAAGAAAGACAAATGGCTGTAAAAAGAAAAAGCAGAAGTGTAACTCTTGCCCACAGTCTTTTTCTCTGGGGAAATAAAAGTGCCAGCCCAGGTGCTGAGCAGTTGTTGGTTGAGAGAAAAATCAAGTGGCGGATGGGGTGTGCTTTACAATCATTTAGAAAGAGCGAGCTGATTATCAACATCCAATTCAGTGAAGCTTGGTTTCTGTGATCCTTGATGGCATCCTCTGTACCTTTATCATCCGAGACCACTAGTTTCAGTTAGGAACTATGAGAAGGTCTAGGGCTCCTTCAGGATGCTTTGCAAGAAAATGGAGCTGCTTGTTTGGGCAAGTGCTCTCATTTTTCTCAGGAAAATTGTCTGCCCTCTTGCTGGCCCAGCCAATTCAGTGACTTGGCCAAGCAGAAGGGCTCCACCCTTCAATAGCTCTAGGATTCAGCTCCTGAACATCTGGTTGAACTAGAAATTCAGAGGCAGTTCATGAAGATGGATAATTGAGATTCACCTGGAGAAATACAAAACCTCTGTACAATGAGAGGCACAGAAGGGAAGAAATTCATCTACCACTTCTAACCTCTGCCATTGCTGTTGCTGCCTCTCTCCTCCTCCTCTTCCTGCCCCCCCCCCCCACTTTGTCTCTTCCCTCTCTATCTTGGGTCTGTAACAGGAGAGGTAACTGGGATCCCTCTACTGTCCTCTCTGTGTGTTCTTCAGACTCAGGAGAGGACTGGTCGCCTGGGTACATATGGAAATGTGCACCTACTTCACAAAGGTAAGCAGGACATTCCTGCTGGATACAAGCGTGTCCAGGAATAAAAGTAAAGGTCCCTTTCATTTCCTTCCTCCCTGACCCTAAACTGCCTTCTGCTCTCTAAATGGCAGACAAATTTGAAGTTTTCAGAATAGGTCGAAGGTAGAGTCAAGCCTTCCAGAAGGGAAATGAGCTTCTCTGAATGGTCGGGCCCCTACAGGTGTGTTTCTCTGCTCCCTGCTCGCACCTGCTGTGCTGGGGGCACCCTTACTGCTCTCCAGTCTGCGCAAAGCTAGGATGGAAGCAAGCAGTGAGGGCAGAAGGGACAAAGGCAATGAGAAGAGTGACACCCTGCTTTTTGGAGGACTTCCAAATGGCCTGATGTCAGAATCACGTTGCTGGGAGATTGTTAGATTTGTTCCCCGCTGACCCTTGGGTACGTCCTGGGTTTGTTGGAAAACACCTGGCTATCAGCATAACTCCTGATGCCAGCAACCTGATAAAGACCAGAAAACCTCCAACATATTATGATGGAGGGTTTCAGATCACCTGTCTATTTCTACTTTGCCTTGACTACATTGTGGTTCATCCCATTTTAGATAGATCTTCAGGAAAAGAAAGCTCTCATTCCCTGAGTAGATTATTACCTGAGTACACTGCACCTCTGCCAGTCCTAATATTTACTTTAAAAATAGTTGGGAGGTAGAAGGGGCAAACAGAACAACATAAAATATTTTATTTTCATATCACGGTTCTTCAAGTGGAAAAGTTTATCCATGACTTCATGCAAATGAGCATAAAGTTCCAAAGAAACCAGGTGGAATTGATTATTCTGCTTTTTCCTTGAGCCCAGGCGGCTGCTGGGGACAGCATGACACCTGCTGAAAACCGGACTAGATGTGTTAAAGACAACAGGAAGTAGTGACCAGCCAGAGCTTGCTCTGACCTGGTTAGAAATCTGGTTATAAAAGAGAGCAGCTGGAAAGAAATTTGCATGTCCAATAGGTTTCACTATTAAAGTTTACACAATGTGGAGTTGTCAGCCAAACTGGCTGGCTACCCAGATCACATGATTATGTAGAAACATGAAACTTGACTATGTGTTCAAGCAAGTTTTACTTCTTCCTGGTGCAAGGGTGTTTGCCAGCAGCCTGCCCTCTCAGAAATCAGACTCAGTGACTGTGGCCCTTGAGATCCCAGGTTTACCATGCTGCTCCCTGGGACAGCCAGGGACTGCTGACATTACCACTGGACGGTTATTTGTGGCTCTTATTATTACCAAAAAGAATGGACAAGCTTAATAAAATAACTGTCCCTGCCAGTCAGAAGTTGAGGTAAGATTTTCCCCATCCATTACTTCTTCTTTTCTCCTCCTTCTCCTTCTGCTTTTTCCCAATGATATTACTGCATCTCAGAAAAATTGAAATCCTGGAATGCTTTGCTAGTTCTAAGGCAGTGGGCGGCAACTTCTATAGAGAAGTGGACAAAATTTTTGAAGTACACAGAAACAAGTAGGCTTACTCTCGCTGGCTTTTGCCAGTGACGAAGTGTAAAGCTCTCAGGAGACAATAAAAAGAAATGCCAAGGGTTTAGATGCTACAAAAGGTACTGAATACATTAAGCTTTTTTCTAAGGAAAAGTCTAATCTGATCTTCAACAATTTCAATGTAGATTGCTATGTGATGTTAAGAATTGTTGTAATCATTTGTATTCATTGCAGTTTTACTTTCTCTTCTTTATTTTGTGGGTATATATCATAAATATTTTGGGGAGATTTGACCTGTTTTCCCCATGTCCTCCTGCCAGTGTTCAATTATCTATAAGAATCTCCTTAGAAAGAATCAACCAGAAACGACCTAGGGTCAAGAATCAAGAAACTTCTTTGATCTATGGAAAAGATAACTTCCCAAATTTTTATTCTGAATGTCTTCCCTTTGTTTCATTGTGATGGAATCATGGTTTTTGGAGACTGGAACTTTTAACTATTCAATGACTGTTTTATATTCCAATGGCCACTTGAGTGTTTATTTCACAGGGTGAAGTGACGTGTAGCAAATAAGTTATCACAAATGTCAAGGAGAACTAGAGCTTTGGAGACCAAATTTAAGAGAAGTTAGTCTGGAACTGGCAGAAGGACAGCCCTTCACAGTTAGAATATGTGTCTTATACCTGGTAGGTGCTTGGTAAATGATAGTTTGAAATGAACGGCTGATCTAGAATCAGTAGGCAGCGTTGGTGTGGTCGGCCATTTTGATGGCATGTTGTTGAGTCTTCTGTGTGATCTACACGGATGGGGGACAAGGAGGTACCTGAGTGTAACCCTTGGCCTCAAGTTTCTATGCCCATGTAGGAAGGGGGCTGGTAAAACAATGGAAGCAATAAGTGGCTAAATGAATATAAGAAAGGAATTACAGTAGCTGGATAATGTTTCAGGGAGAAGATACTTGCTTCAGGAACTAGGTTTTGAAAATATCATATTTGGTTGGTTGCCTCTTTTAGTTTTGTTGGCAGTTTCTTTTGCTAAGCAGAACCTTTTACATTTGATATACAGATTGCGTATCTTAGAAATGTATTCTTGAAACCTATATAATCTCATTAACCCATGTCACCCCAATACATTTAATTTTTAAAAAAGAGCTGGACTTTGAAAGGCAGGCAAGACAAAAGTCAAGGAAAAGCATGATGTCTTGGGAAGGAGGAAATAAATATAGAAGCTGATACTTGAAACTGGACTAGTGTAAGGTCCATTTGTGAGTTTTCTGTCCAACAGAGTCTACAGAGTAGGACATGTGGGACCAGAAAGTTCCCGATAAGGTTGGATGCGTGGGATGGGGCCAGATTATAAAAGGCAGTAAGGGCTCTAACCACAGAGTTGGAGAATGGGCTACATTGTGCGAGCTGCCACACCAGCAAGCTTATGGGAGGTTGTCAGGATGGACCGGCCAGGGAGGGAATCCGGAGACAAGGAGGCAGTAGGTGAGGGGCAGTTAAGTAGCATGAGCATCTAGTGTTGCAGGCCTGGTGTGGGGCACAGCAATAAGAAGGGAAAGGAAAGGAGAGTAGGACAGACATGCCAAAGAAACTAACAATGAATGGATATTAGGGCTTCTCTCAAAGGAGGGGGAAGGTTTTCAAAGGTCCTTTTCAGAGATATTCTATAACAGAGCTATGTAAGTCTTAGAACCTCTTTCATGAAATTCAGATGGGAGTCTAAAGAAAGGAAGGCAATAGGACCTAAATAACTTGATGCTCCCTGTCTCTGGGACAAAGTCCAGCTTGATCATAGAGTAGTTCCATAGGTAATATGCAACCGTAGATTATGGGGTAAAACCAAAATTATATTGTGGATAATCATACACTACACCCATCTGCTTAGGCAGAAATAACTTTTTTTTCCCACTTGGTTACTCAGTTGTCTTTACAAAATTGGCCTGTTTTGGTAAAATATGCACTGTCAACGTGGAACTTTTCAAAGAAATGAAACTCTAAGCATAATGGACTTGAAGCACCATCTTAAATTTTTTCTGTAATTAGATGGGATACTGAGAAATAGGTAAATAAAATACTTCATTCCTGTGATTTATATCATCTGTCCTGCCTGGTTAACACCAATTCAAAAGGTTGCCTAACTGGGCAATTATTTGTCACCAGATGACAATATAAGTGAAGAGCTGTGTTTACACTCCTAGGTTTATCAAAGTTTATATGAGACTGTACTTAAATTCTTAGCCACAAAAATAAAAAAGATAGTGAGTGTCCATCAAGGGTAGTGAAAAAGGAGGACCCTGATCTCGGGGTATATTCCCAGGGTTGAAAAGAACCTGGAGGCAGGAGTGACCAGGAGGGGGGAAAAGTAGAAGCAATGGGAGAAAGAAGGACAGGTAGGATTGGAAGGAAATAAGGGATTCTCAAAATGAAGGAGAAATAGAAGATTCCTAGATGAACACCGTTGGGGATAAGTGTTCACCCTAAGACTTTCTACTGTGGAAGGATTGAGGAAGGCAAGGTGGCCAAGTTATATGTGACCACAGAAATATGTGAACACAGGTTCTCTTGTTTTCTCCCACTGCGGCACTACATGAAGTAGGTTTTTCTGCTAGTGGGAATCCATAAACTCTCAGGATCTTTTAGTTGATTCTTAGCCAGGACTTTCCCTGGATTTTTATAAGAATATGATACCATCAGAAACCCAGCTAAGACCTGGGTTCTCAATCCTTCCTTAGTAAACATTCTTATGATCATAAAAAGTTTTCATGCCCTGGCTGGTGGCACAGTGGATAGGCATGAGCCTTCGAACCCAAAGGTTGCTGGTTCGATTCCCCAGCCAGGGCACATAACCAGGTTGCAAGCCAGGTCTCCAGCCAGGTCCATAGCTGGAGGCAGGTGAAAGGCAACCATACGTTGATGTTTCTCTCCCTCTCTGCCTCTCTTCCTTCCCCTCCCTCTGAAAATAATAAATAAAATCTTTTTAAAATAATAAAAAATGAAAAAAAAGTTTTCACTTCCAGGCAAACATTTCAAATTTTACAATCTTGATCACATTGACTGTATTGTTTTCAAGTTAGTGAAACTAACTTGAAAAGAAAATTTTATATATGTATACTTCTTAAAACAATTTTTAACTTAATGTTATTGTTGTTATATTACATCCATCCCCTTTTTCCTCCCCTTTGTCCCCTTCCCCAACCACCCACTCCCCGTCGAAGTCAATCCCACTTGTTGTCCATGTCCATGGTTCTACATTTTTCTTTTTAAAGATTTTATTTATTATTATTTCCAGAGAGAGTGGAAGGGAGAGAGGTAGAGAGGGAGAGAAACATTGATGCATGGTTGCCTTTCACCTGCCTCCAGCTAAGGTCCTGGCTAGAGACCTGGCTTGCAACCTGGTTATATGCCCTGGCTGGGGAATCAAACCAGCTACCTTTGTGTTCACAGGCTTGTGCCTTATCCACTGAGCCACCAGCCAGGGCCTATATGTATACTTTTAATGACCTTTCAGAGACTTATCAACTGTGCTTGCCTAGTTTTATTTGTAGCATCCACAAACACACATTCACTTATTTTTAGAAATACAAAGGGTCTTTCGCATGAATATGGTTAACCCAAGTCTCCCCAACCTTCATCTTATTGGCTAAAGAGTATGGTATATTTTTCAGTCAAACTAACATATATGTAACTTTAGAAACATTTATTTAATCTCCCTGGTCCCAGTTTCTTTAGCTGGTAAGTCAGAAATAATAGCTGTACTGATTGCATATGGTTGTTAAAGTGATTAAATAAGTTATTTTGTGAAGCACTAACACATAGTGATCCTGGCATATAGCAGTTATTATGTTTTAAAATGGTTATTAGTATCAATATTATTTTTATTAATTCCATAGGTGTGCAGTTGATTTTCTGAACATAAGTAGGAAAGTTTACATTGATCTTTGATAAAGCTCATATTAGTTTCAGTTCTTCTTTCTGGCTATTTTTGTTATTTTACCTGTTGGTTCTGACATCTGTGGTGTTAAGCTTTGCACAGACTGTAGATGTGACAAACATCCCTTCTCTGCCTTAATCTAAGTGGCTAATAAAACTCGTAAGGGTGACAGAGTCCTGCCATAGGTATCTGGGTCTTAATGCTACAACTGTCACTTGGAGATCTCATTTAACAGATTCTGGAATATGACTTCTCTTCCCAAGTCTTGGATTGTCCCTTGACGTTTCAGTTACTTGACTTACCAATTTCAGTTCTTCAGAAACAAAGTCAGCTTCTTTTCATCTTTCTGCCACTGCACCCTCTCTGGGCCTCCTTGTTTCTATCAACAGTGTCAGCAGCAGCTGGACGTCTGATTCACCTTTCTCTGTGCACCTCCACTCACCCTGTAGTTTTTCTTCTCTGGTGCTTCCACAGATGGCCTCGTCTTTCCTTTTCTAAGACAACACCCTGGGTAGAATCTCATCTCCCCCCATACTCCTCATCTACAAAAGAAGGAATTCAGGCCAGACAAATTCCAAAGTCCTCCTCAACTCTTGATGCCATGTGATCCTTTACAGATGGAGACCATGCTTAACATATATTACATCCTCTAACACTATTATTTTATCCCATGACCCTCAGGAAATATTTCCTGATAAAATTATTGATATATTTGAGACAGTTTTTACAATTATTTTTAAACTCTTATTTTATTGCTTTGAAAGCTGCCCATCTCTGAACACAGGGGTTAGAGAATGATTCTAGACAGTATCCAGACAAGTTATCTAGAAGGTTGCTCTGATGTATTTAGCACAACCCTTTTGGGTTCCAATTGCCAGTTACCAGTTATTGTTCTGGAGAATAATAACTTCTTGAAGTCTCAGGTTCCTCAGCTGTCAAATAAAACTGGAGATGCTTTCCTCACAGGCTTGTTGTGAAAACCAAGTAAGAGAACATGGGCTGGCAGCAGCGCCCCAAATAACATTTGTCCGTAGTCAGTATAACTTCCTGCTGTCTTCCTTCTTACTCCTGGTAATAGATCCAGCCCCCTTTTACTGGAGTGGCATGCAGAGCAGGAAGCTGACCAGGAGCTTACTGTGGATAGGGGCACTCTTCCATGCACATGTGTCTGGGGGCATGTCTCCTCACCTTCTTTAAAAGTTTAGGGTATAGGCCAGTGCTGATATGGGAGGGGAAAAAGGAGTCACAGCAGCTGATGGTAGAGATAAATTAGACTTCCCAGGAAGTATGACTTCCCATTCTCTTCATACTGCACGATATCATCTGAGAATCTGCTCATCTGGGCCATCTTGTATCACATGGATGGATGGAATACTCAGATAAAGCATCTCTGTCCTTGTAGAAAAGCCACACAGGAGACCCATTATTAGAACTTTGCTTAGTATGTGCGGATTTCAGGATTATCAGCACTCAAGGCACTCTTTCCCACCCTTGGCTGTGCCAGGAAAACACTAAATTAGAGTCCATACACCCAAGTATGCCCTGAATCCAATAATTACCTGTGTGACATGTCCGAACAACTCTTTTCTCTTTATGCAACTAGTCTCCAAGTAGGCTACGATACGATTAATTAGGTTTCCAAGAATTGAACCACAATATGTTCCAGCCCTGCCTCCTACATCACCGGATTGAAGGAGACTGGGCTGGTACCAAATGCTTCAGGTACACATTTACAAACCACCTCCTGCTTTCCCCCCGCAGATGTTCTGTTCTGTGTTGAATTTACTAGTTTGGTTCGTTTTCAAAGAGGATCTAACTATCGCCCTTATGCAATGACATCAAGAAACTTGTTAAAGAATATGGTTCAGGAAAAAAAGGGAGAAATTAAATGGCAGCTTGTTATAGGGAAATTGAAACACTGGATGGCTTTCTTTGGCTTTTTAATAGACCCTAGAGAAGTAACCTTCCCCTGCCATCCCCCTAGACATAGCTGCATCCTTTAGATCAGTGGTTCTCTACCAGGGACAATTTTACCCTCAAGGGGACATTTAATTGTCACATTTGGGGAGTGGCTGCTATAGGCACTTAGTAGTAGGTGTCAGAGGTGCTTCTAAACATTACAGAGCAGTCCTCAGAGCAAAGGATTGTCTGGCCCAAAATGTCAATAGTGTTACTATTGAAAAACTCTGATTCAGACCAAGAAGCACATATTCATTTGCACACTTTTATGGTGACAGTATATATTTTAAGTTTTAAATATTATATATATATGTGTATATATATATATATATATATATACACACACACACACATATATATATACATATATATATAATAAAAGTTATATATAACTTTGCAGTTCATGTGGCCTCTGCCCTCTGCTTACTGGACTGATTTTCTTCTGGACTTTCTTCTGTCTGGGATGGTTTGCATAAGGGGTTGTCAAGGGAAAGGGCTAGAAGTACTTAGGCCTATATTTCAATGAATTGGTTTTGTTTTGTTTTGTTTTAGTTTATTTTCAGAGAGAGGAAAAGGGTGGGAGAAAGCCATTGAAGTACAGGGATAAAAAGAGGGAGAAAAACATCAATGTGCAAGAGAAACATCAATCAGTTGCTTCTCATATGTGCCCCAACTGGGGACCAACCTCACAACCAAAGCATCTGCCCAGGCTGGGGATCAAATTGATGACCTTTCACTTTGCAGGACGATGCCTAGCCCACTGAGCGATACCAGTCAGGGCATAAGATTTTCTTTTTTAAATTTTCATGTCTAACAAAATGAGATTCCACAAGCTACGTGCACCGTTGAGATACATGTTGTATACCCTGGGTAGAGAAATGGGAACAGAAAAAGTGTCCAGACATAAGATCATCTTGGAATAGTCCCTGTTTCTAAGTAAGCTTGATAAGCCTTGAGTGAAAACCCTTAGAGTTGGGATAAAAAGCCAGTTAAGTAATAACATAGCTATTAAGAAGTCCAAGGGCTTATGGATCTGACCCAGTGGCCAAATAATGGACAGATGTGGGCATGCTATTGCTGCCCTGGAGCATCTAGTGTTGCCCTGAGGTCTATGGGTAGAACAGTGATAGGAGACAAGTCAAGGGATGGAGCGGAGATGATACGTATTTCTTGTCCATCCTGTAATAGCCTCTCAGTTACATGTGTAGATTCCGCAGCTATGTCTGTGGGGCATGGATTTGGAGTAACTCTTCCATCAGCTGGGATAGTCACTGCTGCAGTATCCACCCTCCCTGGCCTGGTCTCCCTGTGGCCGGTGATGTATATTTTGTGAAATGGATGGATGGGTTTCAAGGGAACAACTTAAAAAAAAAAAAAAAGAGCTTATTTTAGTTCTATTATAAAACAACCCCCTATTTTCCACAGGTCACCTCCATGACTTTTTTAATTGGTATTGATCCTATCCAGATGTCAGGAAACAGTTTGCCTGACTCTCTTATGCCAGTGAGGATGGTGAGATGGTATATATGTGAGGGATCTGAGCTGGTGCAGGGCTGCTGTTTGATGTCCTGTCAGACGCTCAAGGCTCGGGTTGATCCTAAATTCTGCTTCCAAGCTAAAGGGGCTCTGGGGCTCTTGCCCACTATAAAAATGGCCTTGCCAAGGAAACTTTTTAAATCCACTTAACTGACAGCTAAGGGCTATCTGCCTGTG
The DNA here is from genome assembly GCA_004026585.1 of Noctilio leporinus. Lineage (NCBI taxonomy): Eukaryota > Metazoa > Chordata > Mammalia > Chiroptera > Noctilionidae > Noctilio > Noctilio leporinus. The sequence continues at coordinate 22,934 of PVIW01001333.1, read as the reverse complement.
CTCTCCAGGTCTAACCCACCTTCTCCTACCTGTCCGGCCTCACCTCCCTTCTGAAAGGGCATCCATCAGCAGCTACACCTGCAGGCTTACTCTCAACTCAAGATGTTTTTACAACCCTTTATGGTCTACCATCTCAAACAGGCCATTTCAGTGCTCATTTCAAAAGCAAGACAAGGAAGCCAGTTTCAGGGACAGGCTGCACCTCCTTGGTGAGTCATGCTTCTCCATTAGCTGCTTTCCTGAGAAAGGAACTCATAACCCAAGGGCACATTCCTGACTCACCCAGGATGTAGGGGTGATGTGTATTTACAGGCTAGCTGGGGCCCAGGACCTATTCCATGCAGATCTCATCGCTTCCCCCAGTGCAGGGAACATGCAATGGAGGCCACCGAGCTTCCCCATAGTGAGGCTGTGCACTAACGCAGGCCCCAGGCTTGAAGAGCCCCTCGCTTGGTTTCCTGCTCTGCTATTGCAGTCTTGAAAGTCTAAATAATTTTCAATAAGGGGTCCTGCATTTCTGTGTACGGTGGGCCCCAGAAATTATGTAGCCAGTGCTGACCACAGGTTCAGCTATGAGACAGACCCACCACCCCTGCGATGCGTAGGGGCACAGGCCTCAATAAAAAAGCCCCCACCCAGATCAGAGGTTTATCTATCAAGGACTTGAGAGACCATCTCTTCAGCCCCTTCACTCCTTGGGTGAGAAGGCCAAGGCCCAGAGATTTGAAGTCACCTGTTCAAGCTCAGGCCAGCAGAGCCCTTTCTAGAAGTACATACACCTCAGTGTTCGCCTGCCAGGAAGATGAGTAGGCTTATGCACTCCTGTTTTATTCCTGTGTCCTTCACGGGCCAATAAAACATTCTAGCTTAGTTGGTATTCTAAATTTTCTCCTATACTTTTTTTTTTTTTTTTTTAATTAAAAGGCAACTAATTTACTAGTCAGAATCCCCAGTGAAGCCCTACAGAATCGTGCTGTATTTCAGGCTTTTACATGTTTCCAGGTCCCAACTTGAATCGCAGGCTTACTCAGGTGTGTCTGAAATCCCACTAATCCAGAGTGTTCCCACTGATCAGGTGCTAAATTTAGGCACCTTCTAGGTATCTTATTGTGTTGATTTGGCACCTCTGTAGTTGCCTTCTCCTTCTTACCTTTTCTTTATTTTTTTAATTAAAAAACTTCTTACTGAATGTACTGGGGTGATGTTGGTTTATGAAACCAAACAGGTTTCAAGTGTACTACTCAACAAAACATCATCTGCACATGGCATCAGGTGCCCATCACCCTAAGCAAAGTCTCTTCCTGTCCCCATTGCCCCCAAACCCTTGCCCACCGGCCTATCCCAGCCCCGTTTCCTCTGGCCAACCCCACAGTTGGTTCTCTATGCCACCCTGTCCCCCAGCACCCCTCCCCTCTGATCAATAACTCACTGCTTCATTCATTCATCCCTCGTTCTTTCCTGTCTTTAGTCAATAGACATTTATTGAGCATTTACTATACAGCAGGCCCTGATCTGGTCACCACCCTGGAGGAAAGCAAAGTCTACTGGGAAGGAAGACATTGAATCCAGAAATCCCAATAAAGAATTGCTGAGAAAGTCTCTTGCACATGGTATTTCAAAACCCCACTCAACTGCATAAGAATGGGCCTTGGGCCTGGAATGCTTCCTTACAGAGAGATATGGAGTTCACACAGGCTGTGCCAGGCTTATTACCTTTTTAGGGAGTATCTGTCCCTCGTTCAGGCTCCAAGAGTGTTTCTGTTTCTTTGTTCTGCTTAAGCTTAAAAGTCAATGGCCCTCAGGCATTACTCCTACCTTTCAGGTAGGGAACCTTCTGCTGTGCCAGAGAGGGATACCTGCAGGTCAAATGACTGCAGGGGTGGGGAGCATAGCATAGCTACCTGCCAAAATAAAATGCTCCCTCCCACAGTAGCTCACGCGACCTGAAAATGAGTTATAATTATGAAGAGCAGAGTTGGTCTGACGTGTAGGCTGAGTGTGCAGGATCACTGGGGAATAGTTTAAGAAGTGCCCCAGAGAGGTATTTTGGTTGTACGGGAAAGCACATGGAATCAGGCAGATCTAGGCTTGGATGCTGACTCTGCACTTGCTAGCTCTTTGAAAAGGCCATTTAATCTTTTTGTAGCCTTAGCTTTGTGCCCTGGAGAATGGAGCGATACTATGTACCACAATAGGGGTATTGTAACAGTAACTGTTGACCAGCAGAAAAGGCTCAAGGAATGTCCTCCAATCTCCCAACCCCTCAGCAAAATCCTTCTGGCCTAGGCTTCCCCAATGCCCAAATTGTATGAATAGAAAGGCATCCACACAGGATAAGGCAATGTCTCCGATTCCTGTTTCAGAATTAAACACCACTGAGTGTAATAGGCTCAGGCGTTAAGTTGTTTTCTGTCACTAACACCCAGGCAGGAATCATTGATCGAATACGGTTCAAATGCCAACTCAGGCCAAGAGGGCAAGGACTGTGCTCTTCTACCTCCCACGCACACAGGGGGCTCAATAACAGCTGTTAGCTGAAAGAATGGAATATTGTTCAGGAAAGTGGTGATAAGGAAGAGGGAAAGTCCATGGGGGAGAGGCCACCCCCACGTAAAGGAATTCCCAGGGTGGGGCGGTGACTAAAGGTACTTGGATTAGAGGGTTAGAGAGTTGAGTTCAGACTCCCTCTGTGTTCGACTTCTTGTTGTTAACTTGACAACTTTACTTGGCTCAAAGTATAAAAAGCTGCAAAGAGAATAATCTTTCAAGCACATAAAGCATATTAATGTCTGTATTCAATACCGTACAGGAAGGAAACAGTCATTTTTACCAAATATTACTGCAAGTAAATACTGGAGAATCCAACACAAATGTAAGAAATACACTTCCCAAAAAGAACATGGAAAATGTAATACTAAATCATTGGGAAAGTAAGCCTACTACCTGTATGTCTTTTGCCTGTTAAGTGGTCTCTAGAACCTATTCAGGGTCAAAGTTCTCTTTTTACATTGGAAAGGCTTCTGATTTCACATCATCTCCACATTGAAAGATCATCACAGCTGCCACATCAATCCCAGGTGATTGGGCCTAACCTATCTGATGAATTCGGAAGACAACCTTTTCAGATAATTAAAACAAAAGCCATTCATGTAACTACCCCAAAAGCTAACTGGAAAAAAAAAAGTTTGCTTCCAAATTGCTACAGACTGCTTTATGTGCATCAGGTTTTCTTCTGGGTGGTGCAAACCTTCCGTAATAGACAGTGGTGGTGAATGTACTAAATGCTCCTGAGTTGTATACTTTGCAAAGGCTACAATGGTGAGTTTTATATTGTATGCATTTTACCACAGTAAAAACATTCATGATGAAATTATTTCCCATACTCACCATAAAACAGTATATTTGGAGAACCCATGATCATATTCTTGATTGACCAACTAAATATTGTTTCCAAGTTTTTAAAAAGGTGTTTTTGATAAACATTTCTGAATGGTTTTTAAGAATTACAATGCTTCTCTCCCCTTCAATTTCTACATATCATCATCTCCAGTAACCTTTTACTCAGAGCCCAGTGAAATGAGCTTAATTGAGTCAGTTTTTTTTTTTTTTTCCTATATGGGAAATAACATTCCACATGCTTTAGTCCCTGAATGTACTTTACTATATAAATGGATGCTTAAATGAGTGCATGTCAATATTAGAGGGTACAATGCACGTGCAGCTAAGACCTCTTTAAGGTTAATTTTTTTTAATGTTCAAAGTTTTAAAACACATTTATTTTATTGAAGTCCCCAGGATTGCATTTTCAGAATTTTCTGGAATAGGATCAGAATTATTTGTCGTTTGGTATAACAAATTTGAGAACCATCAGTTTCATAGGATAATGTATCCCTTTCTCCCAAACCCCTCTCTGTTGTGTGGGTGGGTGACAGCAAGAACCAGAAAGGTTTCTCAATGTGAAGAGGAAGGAAAGTGCACCAGGTCTCCTGCCCTTAAAACTGGGGATGGGGAGAGCCTTGACAATGTCTGTCACAATGAGTGGCAGAACTTCTAAGAGCTTTTTAAAGCATAGTTTCCTTGTCATCTCATCAGTCTCAGAGTGGCGGGTCCCATACCTGACTGCCTCTGATAGGGTAAAGTGTGCCAGGATTTTTTTAAGGATTCAGGGCTTTAATAGGATCATCCTTACTCATGGCTGTGCCACGTCAGTCCAGTTTCTGTCTGCCTGTAACCCCGATCCACAGTTCAGACACGCCAAAGACTACCACAAAATATTTGCCAACGTCAGTAGGGGTAAAAGAAAGAAAAATGATAGAGTGTCTGGAAAGGCTTGCAAAGCACTTTTTGTAGTTGATAGGTGGTTAGCAAAGGCAAGCCAGGCTGTGAGAGGCTCATGGGTCAAGTGCACGCATTCCCTCCATTCCCCACACTCTGAGGTTGCCTTCCGACTGGTGCCAAGAAAGCACTTACAAGGCTTTGGTGTTCAGGCGTCCTCCCAGCTGAGGCCCGTGCTCTACTTCTGAGCATCTTCTGGGCCCCTGAGACTCTCATGCCACATCCCTCCTGCCACATCCCTCCTGCCACCTGCATGCACTGCCCTCTCTCTTTCCCCTTCCTTCTGCCATCTATCCCTCCCTCTGTTTTCTCTGTCCCTCCCTAGAGACTTCAATAGGCCTAAGATCCCATGTTCCCCTCTAGCAGTAAGTCTGACCTTGGGGACAAGTAGCAGGGCAGTGGTGGGGACACCTGTCTCCCTAGTAAAAACTCCTTGGCTGGTGGAGGGACAAGATGCCTTCTTCAGAGACAGACAGGAAGGTGCCCAAAAAAGGCACATAGCGAAGCTAGTCACCTGCCCCTGGGGAGGGGCCAAGTTAAAACACGTTAGCAGATGACACCCAGCGGTGGTTGACAGCACAGGCTCCTAAACCAGACAGCCAGATTTTGAATCTCATCTCTGCCATTTGCTAGTTGAAGAACCAGGGGGAAGTTACTTAACTTCCTAGAGCAAAACCTTTTCTTACCTATAAACCTGGGATAATCGCAGCAATGTGAATACAATGTATCTGTGAATATACACTGAACTGTACACGTAAAAATAGCTAAGATGGTAAATCTTACCTGTTGTTTTTTTTTACCACAATTTTTTAAATGAGAACACTTATAGGACCTACCTATAATTGTGCGGGTTAAATGAGATAATGCCTGCAACGTAGCTGGCACATAATACATGCTCAGTAACTGCTGGCGGCATTCACTGTTATTGCTGATGGTTATCTGAGTCTGACCACTGGCGTGACTTACAGGGCTTTTCACCGTAACTGTGGCTCTCGGCTATGGATGACACAATCCTGCCATGGAAAGGCTGATCCTCTAGCCGGAGAATCCCCGGCCTGTGTGGGAAGAGAAAAACAGGCTATTGGTGGAAAGAGCTGAGGGAATCCTCAGCTAACTCATGTTGGGGGCAATGGCACAATTGCCCTGCACTGTAGTTTCCTCCCTTACAAAGGGAGGTTGACTCCGGATAATCTATGTCTGTTGCCAAATATCTGTGACTACCTCAGGGACAGGCAAAATTAGGAGTCGGAATTTCAAAGCTGTGTGGCCTGAGACAAGCATCCGGATGTCTCTGGGCCTCAGTGCCTGCATCTGTGAGTGGCATTGCGGGCGGTAACTCAGCCTTGGGAGGCTTCCCTGGGTCATTGTACCATGCAAGGGACTGTCAAAATTTCTGGGCCAGCTCCACTGTGGACTCGCTGTTTTGAACACAGGGGGCAAACACAAGGCCCACCGGCTGAATCCAGCCCTTAACTTGTTTTATGCAGCCTGGCACTTGCTTCTACGCGGCTCGCTTAACTGTTAAGGAGTAGTTACGTTTATACAGTCCTAAAATTGCATTCGGCCCTTTGAAGGCAACTGCAAGGCTGACGTGGGCCAGGTGAAAATGAATTTGACATCCCTGGTTTAGAAGGAAGCAGACTTGGCTGCTTAATCTGCAAAGCTAAATATAACATCAGTAGAGACATAAGGCCAGGCTGGAGGAAGTGCGGCCCAAGAAAGCTGGGCCAGGATGAGCAGGGGCTCTGAAAAGGGCAGAAGAGGGAAGCTGGTGATAGGACAGGTTCTGCCACATGCAAATAACAGTCTAGTCCCTAAAAAGTGACATTCTGTTTCAAAATGATGGATGGTGGCCAGAGGCTTCAGCCTTGAAATGGAAATATCCAACCAAAGAAAGCTACTTTATATGAATCACCCAGTCTCTACCTCCATCTGTCCTCTGGTTTTACGTAAGTCAGAAGGCACATAGGTCAGAAGGCTTTTGGCATGATGTCAGGTGGCCAACGGGACCTCTTTCCTGCATCAGCAGAGGGTAAGCTTTGTGTTGAGGTTGGTTCTGTGTCTGCCTGGGCCTTGCTCAGTGTCATTCCCTGAATATTGGTTACTAAGATAAATATATGGCTTGTGTAAAACAAATGACATTAAACTCTAAGGAGGAGACCCCCCAAAATCAGTAAATTGTGATAAATAATAGAATATTTTTAAGATAAAAATTAATGCAAAAATCATTGAACAAAACGTTGACTTTTTTTTTTTTTTAAGATTTTATTCATTATTTTCAGAGAGATTGGTAGGGAGGGAGGAAGAAAGGGAGAGAAACATCAATGTATGGTTGCCCTTCACCCGCCTCCAGCTGGAGACCTGGCTTGCAACCTGGGTATATGCCCTGACTGCGAATTGAACCAGTGACCCTTGGATTCGCAGGCCAGCACCAATCCACTGAGCCACACCAGCCAGGGCCAAAACATTAACATTTTAAATGAAGACAGGACCAGTACTGCTGATTTATTAAACCAAAAGCCCAACTATGGTGGCACTGTGCTGTGTCCCAGCAAAGTTTTCTTTGAGAGCTGTTGGCCTTGCAGCCATTAATTCTTTCCTCTGCCCAGATGGGGCCTGAAAGAACATTTCTCACATTATCCCAGTGCTTTTGGTTAGTGTCTCGCTGCCATGGGCTGGAGCCCAGGAAAGTTGCTTTTATACTGATCTCCCAGCCAACAACGTCCCTAGGCTTAGGCCTCCCCCCTAATCCTCCATTCTTCCCTCCTAATCAGAACACACCCCTGAGCAGAAGTCTTCAGAGGTTTCCCACCATCTTTGAACCTTATCTCCTGGACCTAACATGGCCCTTGACTCCTCGTACCCCAGGCTTAATTTTTGACCATATGCCTCTGTCCAATATCCCAATGTTTTTGCCACTCTCAGCTTCTCACAGGGCCTCAGCATCCCAGACAATTTCACCTCTGAGCCTTTGCACCTGCTGTTCCGCTACCAGGCTGCTGTTCTAAAAATCCTTTCACCTTGTGAATTTCTATGTTGCAAAAGGATCCAGCTCCCAGGTCTCTTATCTTAAAACTTTAAATTAGTCACCCTGTTTTTAGGATCCTCCTAGCTCTCCGATCTTCCCTGTTCCCAGCAAAGAATTACGAGTTGTTTTCACTCGTTACCTATCTGAATCAGATACATTTTTAAAACTTAGCTTGTATGACTTTCATAAGTGAAAGAAACAAGGCTATTTTCAGTTTAGGACCCAAAAAACCAGTTTAAAATATAAAATGCAGAAGATGTCACATGAACCAAATAATAGTTCAAAAATTGCTATTAGATTGGAAATTAAATGACCAAAAAGCAGTATACTACTTGAAGCTCTACAAATTCAGGATACATAAAAATAAAACTTAAAGCCACAAAAGAACTGAGTGTCCATTTAACCTGATCTTGTTATTTTATAGGAAATAAGGAAGCGTTGCATGATGATAAGAATTGCTCAGGTTTGCAGAGCCAGGAAGCAGCAGAGGTTAGAGTAGATTCTCTATACTCTCATCACAGTGCTCTTTCCTGAGGGGACTCCCTTCCTACACCCAAGAAATGATCTGGAATGGGGAGGGAATGACTTGGGCTGGGTCTTGGGCTGGGAGGCTAGAATGGGAACAGCTGTGGGCTCATAACTGTGGGTTAATAATTATGTCTAAAATGCTTGGCTGGGTCCAGATTATGAAGACCTTCGAATGTCAAGCTAGTGAGTTCATAGTTTATCTTACAAGAAAAAGGGAGATATCAAAAGACTCTTCATGAGCAGAGTGACATGAGGAAAGGGGCAATTTAAGAAAATACACTTAGGGAAGGGAAGAGACTGAAAGTATGGAGGTAAAGTGGGAGGCCACTGGCGTAGTCCATTGTCCATATGGTCATCATGGCTGTTGCTAAACACAAGGGGTCAGAGACAGATAAAATTCATCTAAAGATAAATTGATGGTGATGGGAGATGAGGAGTCAAAGAGAGAGATAAGGTCAGAGAAAGGTCAGCAGTTTCAAACCTGAAGATCCAAGGACACCAGATTACAAGCTCCAATTTTTATCAGTCACTTTGAATCTCCTATAACAGACTAATATTAAAATTTAATAACAAAAATAAAATGTATTCTAAAACTGTTAAGCAGGGTCTTGAAAAAAAAGTCCAGAGTCAACAATGTGAGGTCATATAAACATTAGAAAAAGGAAGAAGTAAGCTGAAGAATCAGCAGACCTAGTGATGACCATTACATTTTAAAAAATCCATTCACAGCACAAAGAGGTTAAGAGACAGAATGTTTTCTTTGCCTCCATATATAGCAAAGAAAATATTACCGAGATTTCTACTCCAATTTGATCTTAGAAACATGTCAGTTGGAGATGCTGGGCCAGTTGTGAGAAGACGTTCTGAGGGTACCCAATCGAGTGGGGGTAGATCACTGGTCAGCTCTAGGAGCTCAAGAGGAGACTGAGTAACTCTCAGTCAAGACAAAATGTCAGGCTCCATTCAGCAGACACTGAGGAGCTGCTGCAGGCTCTCAGGGAGGAAGTGACCCGGTGAAAACTGGGTTTTAAAAACATTAGCTGAACAGGACCCTGACAAGCCTTCAGACCATGGACAGAACTGGCACACTTGCCATCCACAGCATTTTCCTGATCATCTTGGATCTTGGAAGCAAGAGGAAGGCCAGCCCTACAGATACTAAAAGGACGAAACTCTAGAACTGGACCTTAGTTTAAGATGTGGGAATGAAAAAGAGGGAAGGAGTTCCTTGCTCTTTTTGTTTGCAGAGTCGCTGTAATATGAGGTCCTCTTTAACATATCCCTAAAGCCAGATTAAACAGAGATTTTCTTATTGTAATAACTCTGTATGGTGCCAGGTGGATACTGGACCCATTGGGGGGACACTTTATAGGTATGACTGTCAGGCCACTATGCTGCCCATCTGAAACTAATACAAAAGAATGTTAAATAGAAAAAGAAAAAAGAAATATGCCTAAAGTAATAACTTTAAGGCTTTTTCTTTAAAAATTAAAAATTAAATAAACAAACAGGGATTTTCTCTGAGCAACATTACTTTGCATTCTACCTTTTCTGGAAAAATGGTGTGAAAAAACTTAGCTAAAATCTGCCTTTTCATGATCCTTTGTGAATGCACTAAGGAGGTAAAAGGAAACAAGATGTTTTCTGATTTATTTATTTAATTAATTAAACTTTAAGAACTCTACTTTCTGCAGATGATACCATCTTTTAAATCATCTCCTATATTTAATAAAAATATTGGAAAGGTATTATAAAATACTGCCAATTTTCTTTGATTATTCTTTGATGATCTGGCCAAAATATCCCAGTGCAGCTTCCTTCCCAGTGCCCTGTGGCCCTGGAGAAGCTCTGTGGCCCACTGGTCCATCCCCCCTGGACTTGTTCTGGGTCCTCTGCCTGCCTCACGTGCCCGGGACTATTCTCAACCTACAGACCATCTGCTAAAGGGCAGTCAGCATCTATGGGTTGCTGTCCAACTTGCACCCTCAAAGCCAGTGGGTCTTCCCTGGGGCATCTACAAAGAACTCCTATTCTGATAACACTTCCAGTGGCTTGGCCACAAACTGGAATCATCTTGAAGCTAATGATCTGGGAGAAGACCAGGGTAGGAGGATTATTAAAAGCTCCCTAAGGGGTTGTAATATATAGTCAAAGTCAAGACCACTTCTCTAGCTTAACTTCTCTTCCAAAAAGCAGCTCTACAGACATAGCCCATTGATGTGAGCTCACAGCTTCAATTCAGAAAATACTCAAACGGCTGGGCCCTTGGGGTCAGAGTCCCTGCTCTGTCACCAAGCCCAGGAACAGAAGGTTGGCAATTGAGAGGTATCTCTGTGCCTGATTGGTATTGATTGGAGCACAGGTGAAGGTAAAAACTGATCAGCACCCATGAATGATTCTTTTAACTCTTTTTTCATGTTGAAAGCAGATGTCATACCGCTGACTAAGATTCTCAGCCTTCCATGTGCATATGAATCACCAGTCCCAGAAAGTGTTAAAATGCAGATTTATGGGCCCCATCTGAGATTTTTATTCCACTGGTATGGTTTTGGACCCAACAATCAATATTGTTTCAAACTTTTTTTTAATCCTTACCCGAAGACATGCTTACTGATTTTAGAGATGAGGGAGAGGAAGAGAGAAGGAAACAGAGAACCATTAACATGAGAGAGAAACATAGATCTGTCGCCTCTCATAAGCCACCCTGGGACTGAACCCTCAGCCCAGGACTGTGCCCTGACTGGGAATTGAACCTTCAACCTTTCGGTTTATGGGTCTATGCTCCAACTAAGCTGTCAGGGCTAAGTTTTTAATTTTTTAATTTAATTTTTTTGGCAAGCACATAATTTTTAATTGTTGTAAACTTGGTGTTAATTAAAATGCTCTCCTCTTACACTTGAATACAGAAGATTGTATGGAAGCATTTGTTAGTACTAATTTCTGGTGCATACTAAACACCAGAAAAATTCATCTATTTGCAAATGGCATTACTATAGGTTAGAGGTCAAAATGCCATTCCATGTCAGGGCACATAAATACCTATAGTTTTATGCAGAACTGAAGTCAGTAAACTACTCCCTCAGGTTGGTGCCAATCAGCCATGCTAGGTTGGGGATGGTTCTCAGCCGACTCTCCCTGCCACTACCTATCCCTTCCACCCCCAACCCAGTAACAGCAACAAAGCCAAACCAAACCCAATTCTGGAACACCTTCTGGCTGGAAGGAAATTTACCCAAATGGAAATGTTCCCCTTTCACGTCTCCAGCAGGTAGCACTGATCTGAGTTTTGTTAGTGGTCAAATCCAGCCTCCTGGGTTCTTAGAAGAGCCATTAACCTGGACTGAAAACACTAGCATGGGCAGGCACTTTAGATCCATTATCTATCATTTTCACACCAACACTGGAAGGTACATTTTACTGTCTTCATTGTACAGATAGTGAAGTTAGCAGTCTTTAGATCACACTCCAGGAAACTGTTTCAGAAGGTGGTCTGGGTTTGAAGGCCCAGGGGGAACCCTGAGATTGCCTGCTCTCTCCTGTCCCTCAGGCCTACACCCAACCCCGACCTAAGGCTCCCAGAAGCAAGGAAGGCATTCAGTTCCTATTCTCAGCAGTGTTTGCTTCTCCTGGTCTCCTCAGATCTGCCCTGGTCTTTACTCAAGCACATGGTCCTGACATTTCACCACTTTCTGTCGCCCACCTGGATCAGGGTTTGAGCTAGTTAAAGGCCCTTCAGTTTGCAGGGTGGGGAATGGTGAAGATAAAGATTAGGTGGCTATGCTATTGCAATAACAATGCCTGGTGCCAGGTGGGTACTAGACTTAGAATGATCATGTCACACGATTGTGCAGCTGAAATTAATATATGTCAACCATAACTAAAAATAAATTTAATTTTTAAACATTCTTCCCACTGTTAACCTAAAAATAAAAGGGCCTTTGAAATGGAAATAAGCAGACAAAGCCTAAGGGTGGTGCTGACATAAAAATGTTCAAGTGGAAAATGCAGATAGCAAAATGTCAAGTATGAGCTTAATTGTGTGAAATTTATACATGTTCTACATGTGTAATAAAAATAGAAAGGCTTTGATCAAATGTTAATAATTTTGATGCAAGGAACATCTCTTACATGTAGCCACCATTACAGCATCATACAAAATAGTTTTAGTGCCCTAAAAATCCCATTTCACCCACTCATCCTTTCCTCCTGACTCCCAAACTCCTGATAATCACTGGTCTTTTTATTTTCCCCATAGCTTTGCCTTTTCCAGATTCCAGATGGAATATACAGTCTGTAGCCTTTTCAGATTGGGTTCTTTCACTTACCCTAAGCTACATTTTTTTTTTTTTTAAGATTTTATTTATTATTTTTAGAGAAAGGGGAAGGGAGAGAAAGAGAGAGACATTCATGTATGGCTTCCTTTCACCTGCCTCCAGCCACAGGCTGGAGACCTGGCCCGCAATCTGGTCATGTGCCTTGGTCGGGAATCGAATCAACAACCTTTGGGCCTGTAGGCCAGCACCTTATCCACTGTGCCACCAGCCAGGGCCCTAAGCTACATTTTAATCAGAAATAAAGTTATAAAATTTAAAACAATACAACCTATGCCACCAGCCACTATTTACCTGTGACAACAACAACAACAAAAAAGAAAGAAAGAAAGAAGAAAAAAGAAACAGAAAGGAAAGAAAAGAAAATAGGTCACATCATTTTTTGCCATTCAAATCACAGTACTCCATCCCACTTTTCAGATTTCTTGCCCTTGAGATTCTGGGAGTCCTAGGGTGCTGCTTACATTTTCCACAGCTCCACAGTGGCTCTTGTGCCACCTGGAAACTGAGTAGAAACACAAAATCTTTGACCCTACACCATACCTACCCAATCAGAAACTCCCAGGATGTTATGAAACTGCGGTTCAATAGTGCTCCCTGCAATCTGGTGATTCGAATGCAATTCAGTGTGAGAACCACTGGTCTGTCAGACTCTAAAGGAAGCCACTTCTTTGCAGAAACAAAAACCAAAAACAAACTGCTAGTAGCTGAAACGCTGAATTGTCCTTTCTCAGTACTATGTGAGACCTAAATCAGTTGAGATTTGGGCATAGCTAGGGTCGCACTACTATAGTATGCAATTAAATAACTAAGATTTTTGGCACTAATTGAAAAAATATATATAGTAACAGCCAAGGAGAAAGAATAAAATTTGATTTGGTTTCTACAAGTTATAAGAATAATAATTACTTATATGACCTGCCCACCATTTATAAATGATGAAATGCTAGACTGCTTAAAACGTACATATTAATAGTGTTTTTAAACACACTGGATACGCTTTGTTCTTCATTTTATTTTGCTATGTGAAAATGACTATCTCTTCACAACCTTAAAACATTACAACATGATGATTCTATCATCCTTCTCCCAACCATGGAAGGGTATCTCTGAAAGGGCTAACCAAGTGAAGCTGTTTTAGGTCTCAGCTGTTTTCACCTACACACGACTTATCACAGTAAAACAACTGATGTTTCAGTCCCGAGCAACCTCCCCTGGACCAGTCCAGTTGCACCTTCCTTTGTCATTTCATGCAGTCTGAGCTGCAGTAAAAAGAAAAAAGGTGCTCCAAAATGGAGTCCCAGATCGCAGCGAGCAGGGAAGAGGTGCATGCCCGAGAAGGGTGGAGCAAATGGGTAAAGAGCATCACCACGTCCTCTTAGTTGGGAGGACACTGTGCTTTAGCTGGTAGCAAGTGTGGCAGCTGTAACTGAGCACTCAGTGGACATCAGGATTTGTGTGAACAAGATGCAGAAAGAGAAGAAAGCACTTAAAGGCAAAACGTATAGTTTATGAGAACCTTTCGCATTTTAACGATTGAGTATAATTATAATAAAGTTAATCAGATAATAAAAAGTAAATGCCAAGAAGCATCAACTACCAAGTTGAGCAAATGAAAAAACTAACATTAAACTCATGCACAGTTTACGTGTTTATCTACACCCACAGCAAGTTGCTTATATAATCAGCCCCGGGATCCTGTTACTGCCTGTGGCCACCACTGGACACATTTCTGATGGGATTCTTCCCTTTAACCTGGTTAAGCATTAACTTAGGCTAAAGATACTCCATTCAATTAGTCAGCTTACACCCACAGTTGACCTCTGACCTTCCTTTGAAATGATAAAATTCCCTCCTAATCAATATATTTCAACTTTTCTCTCTCAACCTCTTTCTCTCCACTCCCAGACCTCTATTTTTTATTTTCCCTCATTCCTGGCTGCATCTAAGAGATTCTCTCCAGTTCCTGAGGAAAAGGAGGAAGGGGTTTGATGCAGCATATTTGTGAACAAATTCTAGAATATTGTTGGGCTCTGAGGCAACTCAAGGGTCCAGCTTGGTGGACCCTCTGTGTGTCTCTGATGGGCCAGGTGGTCCCCCTTTCCCTCCATCCTTTGCTGCTCAGCCTGCTGCTTTGCTGAGTTCACATGTATGGGATCAGTATCTCCAGCCTCCCTAACCAGGGTTATATATAATGTGATCCAATTTCCTTTGTTACCCAAGTCACAATTTGGCACCAACCTGGACCCACATCCCAAGTTAGGCCTCTCAGTGGGTCCCCTACTTATGTAGATAATCCCCCAAGATGCCGCCCTAAGGATGTGCTGAAAAAGGTTTCCCTTCTCCTGCTTCTCTGCCCTCCAGCCTGTCCTTTCTCTGCGATCTCCTCCTCCTTCCCCACAGCCCAGCTGAGGCCAGGCTGCAAAACTGACAGGAACTACTGAAGATTTAGGGACGAAATGAAAATGGCTCCCCATAGCACTGGGTATGGCTCTTCTCAGTGCCAAGGTTCAGACCCAGCCTCAAGTTCAGGGCTACTGTCCCACCCCCACTACCTCTCCCCATCTCCCCACCATTGAATATCCCTCAGGCTTGTAAGTGCTCTCCTGGACTCTAGCTCCCAATGGTCATTAGATTCAGAAGGAGAAAGAGCTCCTTAAAATTGCAGTTTAAGTTCCCATTCCTTTTCTGAGAATCTCCCCTTTTCCAAGATGGTGAAGAGTAGAAATGTCTATCTCTTCCCACCACCTTAGTGCCCCATGGCCTGAATAAACAGCTACAGCAGGATACCAGCATAGGCGGGTTGTTTGGCCTCTAGTTAATGCTTCATGGGTGATGCTAACAGGCCAGGCCAGGCAGAGATCCTATGACAAGCTGTATTCGTGTCCCTTAAACTGCTCCATCCACACCGAAAACCTTGGCAGCCTATGTGTTCTAAGTCCTACAAAGCCAGAGAATATTTCTCCCAGATTCCCCCCAACCGACAGGGTTTCAAAGACCTATGCTAAGTTTATTTGTACATCATTATCTACACTACCTAACAGAAGGGCAAACTTGCAGAATCAGAGGAATCTCCAAGGACAATGGCTGTGTACAATCTTTATGGTTTGTTAACCAAAGAACCCAATCAAATAGTTTCCTCAGAACAAAGGAAAGGCTTGCCTGAAACCTGAATTCAAGTGTCCTGCTCTTTCAGGGCAGAACTATGTGAAAATGTATATTTGTATAAATATATATACAGATTTTTAAAATCAGCAAATCTATATTAGGAATAAATTAAAACATGGCCCTATACTTCAACCTTGCTAACATTTTTCTCTATGTATGTGTATAAAACAGATAATAAAAGGGATATACTAAGGTCATGCTATGAAGATTCATATAATTAATACAGAAAATGTTTCATTATAAAGTAAAAGTTCCCTTTTTATAAAGTATAAGTCCCCTCCTACACCCTGAGCCACTGATCCTCACTTTCTAGCTGTAAGGACTGGTAGGGGCCACTGGGCAGTGTCCACCCAGAGAAAATGGGTACCTTTTTCTAATTTCTGTGAAATTGGCTTGGAAAATAACCTTTTAATGACCTCTTGCATACTTTTCTAAAGAGTTATGTACATACCAGCATATGTGTGTGTGTATGTCCTTTGTTACCCCCACAAGAAGGCATATGCTACACACTAGTCTGAACTGCCCTTCCTTCTTTGGCTTCTCCTCCTTTTTCATTTTTGTTTAACTTATTATTTGTTGGGGATTTTTATACACAGTAATACAGATAGGTTTTTAAAAAGGGTTTGTGTTATTTCATTGTATAGTTTTATCAAAGTTAATTTAACTACTTCCCTTTTAGTGATTGATGGGTGTTTAAGTTGTTTCCATGTTTTTTAGGGGTTATTACTTCTACTGTTTATACATATATAATGTGGATATCTATATAATGGTATAGTTTTATGACTACATTCATGAAGCAATTCCTAGCAGTGGCACTTCTGGGTCAAAAGGCATGGGTGTTTTAAATTTTAACAGTTATTGACTATAACAGTTTACATTCCCAAGAATATCTGTAGTCTCATTAGCCATGGGTATTATCTCACATGTTAACTTCTACCAGTCTGATAAGTAGAACCTACCTCTTTAACTATATGCAATGTTAAATATCTTTTCATTGGTCTGTTGAATACTTGTTTTTCTTTTCTGTTAGCTCATTTTCCTATTGAATTGTTAATTTTTAAAATAAGTTGTAAGATTTCTTTGTAGACCAAAAATTGTCATCATCATTATTTTAGTTGCAGATATTTCTTTCAACATGTCATTTATCTTTTGATTTTGTGCATGTTGCTCTTTGTTCTACAGAAGCTTCAACTATTTATGCAGTCAGATTCACTAATCATTTTCTTCATGGATTTTCTATATGTGCAACTTTTAAATGACAATTCTTCCAGATTCTACATAGTCAAATGAACAACAAAAAAAATCTTGGGCCTGATTTCAACCTATACTGTGTGCTTCAAGGTAGCCCTATCCTTGCACTATAGGCACTTGAAGGATAGTAAGTGATGAACAGTGAGGCTCATGATAGGATCAGAGGGTGGTGGCTTTACATGTCGTCTTAGCACAGACAGATCTGGGAACCAGAATTCCTCTTTGCAGCCACCTGAGACTGACCCAGACATCCAACAGATGGGGGCATCACCCGATGATCACATTCCTTACAGAATCATAGAATCAATCACCCTTTCCCTTTACATATGGTCACCTTAATTAATTATACTTAATTACACTTAAATAAACACAATATAATTCATTCTATTTGGGGGTTTTGTTGTAGGATTCTCTCCTCTTTCTCTTCAAGAAAGCTAGAAGACTTATTTTTTAAAGCCAGTCTCATTATTAATAGTTCATATTTAATTTTGTTTCTGACAGGCAGTTTCAAAAGATGGTCCATGATATCAAGAACAATGAAGGTGGAATAATGAACAAAATCAAAAAGTAAGTTACACTTCATAGCACCATATGAGGACTTTTATAAATAACATCCCATGCTACCCTGTGCTAGGGGAAGAGAACCAAGTTCTTTTGTTACCAGAGTGAAGAGTTGCCACCTCTTTAGCATATAACCCTTTCTTAGTCCTGGCTCTAGGCACTCAGATCCACGTTCAGGAAACATGGTGGGTGAATGGGATGGTTTTCAGGGCACTTTGCTTTCCCCCTCACTGCTCAAAAGGTGAGTGATGCCATTTGAGGTGCTGAGCAAATGTCAAAATGATATTTATTGAAGCAGGACAACCAGCTTCTGAAGTCAGTTAGCTAAGGGCCATGAGGACACAGTTGGAAAAATTCAAAAGAAAGTTCTGAGAACATAGATGAAGCTTTTTTAGGATGCCATACCTGTTTTCCATATTTTGATTTCTGCTTTTTCAATTATTGCCTTCAATGATGTTCTCAGTTGGCACTTGGAGAGGGAAAGCTAGAATTCTGTATCTCACTGCACACCAAAACGTCTTAAATTTTAAAAAAAGAGAATAGAAATCATACATGAAATAGTACATACTTGCCATTTGACACTCAAATTCTAAATCAAGAGGGAAGGAAAATGTTCTTCTGTTGAGTTTTTAAGAGTTTTTGTTTATTTTTAAGAAAGTAATACACAGAGAAAGGACAGAGTGTATTACTTTCTTATTTTTAAAAAAAACTTAAAAACTCAACAGAAGGACATTTTCTTTTCTGTCTTGATTTAGAATGTGAGTGTCAAATGGCAAGGATGCTTGGGAAAAGAAATTAATGCTATAGGTAAATTTTATTATTGAAATGTGAACATACCTAATCTCTATCTCAACAGATTTTTAACTAGTTCAGGGGTTAGTTTAGGACCATATAGGAAATCAACCACAAGTTCAAAAAATAGCTAGAATACTATTCCACAAAATTATTTAAATCCTAGGGATTTTTTTTTTTTTTAATCTCAACTTAGTAGACATAATAATTTCTACTCTGGGGCTGAGCACTGCAAGTGCCATTATTTCTGGAAGCTTCAACTTGTAAAACACATGTAGAGGAAAAACAGAGAGTATTGAAAGAAGTAAGACCTGTGCACAGCCAAAAAAGAAAAAAAAAAATCAATCTACTATTTAAGATGGAAAACTCCAAGAAGAGTAAATTGTAGTTCCAGTAGCTTAAGATAAAGTTGAGTTGTATTATTGGAGAGGGGAGGATCTGACTCAAAAACCAAATTCATTTTTACTATGGGTTTGGCACTGTCTCTAAGACAAATTTCACAAGAGTGAGTTCCCCAATACACCATTTCTATAATATATTTCACAAAAATAGCATTCTAGAGTAAAATAAGTATTAAAGAAGGGAAAAAATGCTTAATTTGCCACAATATATCTAAAATACTATCATTTAACATATAATAACTATATAAGCTATTAGTATATTTTAAATTTTTTGTATTAACTCTTCAAAATCCAGGATGTACTTTAAATATGTGTAAAAACATGTATGTGTGTAAATGTATTTTTGCATGTATTTGGTAATATAGCAATTCACATTATTTAAGAGAGTAATTCTTTAAACAAATGAATTAACGTAGGCATTCTGAAATAATGAAAATAAAATTTTGTATTAATATGATTTAAAAACTGACAAAAGGCAGTAATTAAATGGTGAATTGTCTGGATGTGAAAGGAAAAAATAAAAGTACACATTGGTGGTTACAGAATAGACAGGGGGATGTTAAGAAGAATAAAGGAAATGGAGAAGCCAAAGAACTTACATGCATGACACATGGACATGAACTAAGTGGGGCATTGCCGGAGGAAATAGAGTACTAGGTGGAGTGGGGAAAGGGAGGAAGATTGGGACAACTGTAATAGCGAAATAAATAAAGTATATATTTTTAAAAAGAACATAATACAGATTCACAGGGAGAGGAGGGAATCAAAAAGTTCAGAGTTGTATAAAGTCAAAATCTTTCACTTCCTCGTATCCCCATTTTAACTCAGTCCCCAGAAAAGGACATTGCCATGTGTCCACACATACATTCTCATCATGAATGGCATCATACTACATAAACCACTCTACCAACTTGCTTAGTTTGGTGATTTCACTTAGTGCTATGTCATGGACAATTTGCTTTGTTGGTATGTGAAAATAAACCAGAATTTTCTTTTAAACAGCTGATCCATAGTTTACTATAAGTGGATTGTTGTTCATTTATTCAACCACATACTGTCGGACAATTTTTAAAGAGGGGATGGGAGTTTAAACTAGCACAACATTTTTGGGGGACAATTTGGTAATATTAATTTAGATAACACTGAAATTTGAGGGTATTACTTTCAGTTTAACTGTTACAAATCTTTCAATAAATATCCTTTGCAGACTTTGAGTATACCAGAAAGCTAAATTTCTGAAATGAAATGTCTGGGTTGAAGGGTTTGGGCCCTTGAAGTTCTTATTAATATTTAGAAATTGCTTTCCAAAAATGTTGTACCACTGATAGTGTACAGAAGTACATTTCCCTGTGCCTTCAGAACAGAGTACCTTCATTCTTTTCTAGTCTTTGCTAAACTCAAAAGAAATAACTTTTTGTGGTATTTTCAGACTGTGAAATGTAAATGAGTCTCAATGTGTATAAGTGAGCATCATAAAATAGTTAAAATGATCTGTGGCTTGTGGCGCCATAGTCACCTCGTAGAGGAGGAGAATTCTTCTTCATGATCTGTCCTATGACTGGGGGAGGTGTGATTGCTCTCATTTATTATTTCAGAATCTCATTGAAATGAGAGAGCCCTGCCAGGTATTGGTTTAATCACTAGCAATGCTAGATTATTCCACAGTTGCTGGTTTAACAATACACTAGTTTTCTCAATAGCATGGAGATCCTGTATAAAATCTCTGTTCTACGGGCAGTCGTACTTACGGCAGCCATGGGGCTCAAATTTTCCCAGACAGTTTCCATTGCATTATACCCATTGTCCCTAAATATTCTTGACAGGTTGTGTTCTTTCTCAGCTTGGAAAACATGGCTGCCACAGTCACTACCCTGGGCAAAGTCAATGGCCCTTTGGTTCCAGGGGACGTGCAATTCTTAGCTCTCACTCATAGCCAGGCAACAGGTGCCACCTTGGAAGAAGGAAGCACAGTTGAACACACTGGTTTCTTAACCAGTCACTGGCCCATGGCCAAATGAGAAAATAAGGACCTTGAAGTGCTGGAGGTTGCTGTGCAGCTGCTAGCTGCTAAGGCCCAGGCCCCATCTTTTGTTCCTGGTCAGCGTTCAGTGACCAACAGGTCCTTTCTGGGTCTGTCCTTCATTTTGAGATGATGACCTTCATACATTTGAGGGTATGAAAATACCTTTTTCTTTTATGAAGTGATTACAATAATAAATAATCATTGGTTTGTGCTTTTTTAAAAATTTTTACTGGCCCTCGAGTGGACCTCGCACCACGCCCAGTGTTGTCTTGGTTTTCCTTCCCTACAAAACCTTTGTTAATCTTTCTCTTTGGACCTTATCATAGGTCTAATGGATTGGATCTTCGTGGTACATCCTGCTGGCTTGCTATGAGAATTGAATGAAGTAATAGATATGAGAGCCTTTGGAAAAACAAAAAGCAGAATTTCCCTACAAATATAAATATTGTTATTTTTGTAATATAACAATTCTGGATTATAAGTCTTGTTTCTTTGTAATCAAACATGAGTGTCTAAACTGCTTTTTTCCTCCAAGGAATGAAATGTTTTGTATGCAATGATTGTATACAAAACATTTTTGTATGATTACCTTATATATGCTGCTTCTAAAAGATGCAATATGTTGATAAATAAAGTCTAGGGGATATGTTTTATTTATATTTATATATTTAAATTTTTTTAAATTTTTAAGTAAATTACTCTTAAATAAAATGGGTAACTATTGTTAAAATAAGAACTTACTATACACCTTACCCATTTCAAGTAATGGAAGGGAAGGTATTGCCAGTACCTATGAGAAGTCTGAAAATGAGGATACATTTTAAATTGTAATTTTAATTTTATTCTTTTAATGAGTAGGGAAGGGTTGTGATTATTCAGAACATTTTATTTGTATATAAAGATACTATAGTAGATTTGAAAGCGCTTGAAATAGTTCAACTTCTAAATAAGCAAAATTTCACAATCCCCAACCTAGAGACACTCACTGCTCACTTATTTGTCAGTTTTTAATGGCACAAAAATAAATTCAGTCCAACCTACAACTAAAGTGCTCATTAAAACTAATTTTTCCTATTAAGGCAGTTATTAAATTATTAAATCAAATAGAGTACATCTTCTCTTACCTTCCCATCAACCAATCAACATTTATCCTTTATCTTCCTCGAACCTCTGGACTCAATGCTTTTTAGTACTCTGACCTCACAAGCCCCTTTATCTACTTGGCATCACCTTTGTCAAGTTACAGCCACATTGTGCATTGGGGAAATGGGGAGAGGTGGGCCTCTGATTAATAGCTTCACTACATTTTCAATGTATTTAGTCTTTCCATGTGATGGGTCCAAAAGATGCCATTATTCTATTAATTATCCATCTATTATCTCTATATCTGCTTTTATTATGAGCCTTGACAATAGCTGTCCTACCCACTGACCATTTTTCTAATGGCTGTTACCTACAGGCTGAAAGTCAAAGCACCTCCAAGCGTTCCTCGAAGGGATTATGCCTCTGGTAAGAGTATTTCTAATACATGGATTCTTAACTAATTTAATGTATATTTACCTCTTAAAAAGGGAACTAGGTTCTACTCGTATGAAAACAAAAGGTCCCATCCTTATTTTAAGAATTACCAAATCCCATCCATCCAACCAGCCATCCATTCACCTACTTAGCCAGCATTTATTAAGCATCTTCCATGTGCCAGGCACATACAAGGTCCTGGGTAGAAATACAGTGCTAAACAAGATAGACATAGCCCCATACTTACAGAATTATAGTCTGAAGGGTAGATAGATGTTAAAAGCAATTACAATTCAGTGTGACTGGGAAACACTCAATTCTACAGCAGTATCTAATTTAATCTGTGGGGGAGGATGTGGAGGAATTGGGGAAAGGAAGGCTTCCTGGATAAAAAACTGTTCAAAAGAATATCTGAAAAGGTGGGCCAGGGGAGGGTGGGAAGAAATTATTGATGGCACATGGTTACTCAATCCTCTCCAAATTTAGCCCTACAACTGCATTCCAACTAGGATCAATTGTGTCAGGGAAAACTAGTTAGTCTTGAAATCAGTAGTTCTTTTTTTTTTTTAATTTTTTTAAAAAATTTTATTGTTGTTGTATTACATCCATCCCCTTTTTGCTCCCCTCTGTCCCCCTCCCCACCCACCCATTCCCCCCAAAGTCAATCCCACCTGTTGTCCATGTCCATGGTTCCTTTATACTAGGTTCTTGTCTAAGCTGCTCCCCTTCTTTGCCTCTGCCTCCCCCCTCCCCCCAACCCCTTTTCTCCTGACCACTGAAGGCCTATTCCTTGTATTCTTATACTTGGTTCTGTTTTGCTTGTTGTTAGTTTTGCTCATTATTGTCCCGTAATGGGTGAGATCATATGATATTTGTCCTTCACTGACTGGCTTATTTCACTAAGCATAATACTCTCCAGTTCCATCCATGTTGTTGCAAAGGGTACAATTTCCTTCTTTCTTTCTGCTATATAGAATTCCATTGTGTAAATGTACCAA